>JAHLJT010004567.1:23794865-24142941 GCA_031308135.1 Acheta domesticus | reverse complement strand
GTCTCACAAAATTTGACATGCATTTTGATGTCTAATCTGCTTGTGAGTTCAATTCGGAGAAGACGGGAAGTGGGTTTGAGAGTAAGGACAAGTGACAAGTCAAGGATATTTGGCACTTGCCGACATGAAACAAGTGAACCCACAAAAAGAAATGGGATTTCTGAGCAAAAATTTTACATTTGAAGTGCGCAAGGACAAACACTAATTGAATTATAAAAAAGTTGGACCATTTTATGAAGGTTCAAAAATAGTGTTGGTAAAGAGAGATGTAAATTTAAATAAATAAGTCTTTAAGGTATGAAAAAGTTAGTAAAATCCATGTGTGAATAGATTTGATTTTCGTTTATAATTCAAGTGCAGTTTATTGTGTAAGTATATTTTGTAGTTTACAGGAATTAAAATTATTTTATGGAAAACATATTTTATTTTATAGCAATCAACACAATTAGATTTTCTGACGTACGTTTCGTATAAGTAACCTTCATTAAGCGACTAGATGGTATGTCTTGAGTATTAGTTAGAAATAACAGGAACATCTTGGAGGAGATGAAAGGGTTTTCCAAATAGTAAACTATTTAATGGACAACGACGAGGAATATCTTAAAATACCACCATGGAATTGAAACTTTCATGTTCGTTGTGTTGCAGACGGATTCCGCGTTGTGTTAATCTACAGCTCGGAAACCTACATTCGTATGAAGGGATATAATTGGATAAAGGAACACTTGTAATGTATACCACGATTTAAATGTAGTGTCCCTTCAAAGTCACGAGCTGGAATGAAAGGTGAACACTGTCATCGATTCAGGAGCTTCAACATCGAACACTGAAGTCGTAACGAAGCTTCCGGGTCGATGACAGTGTCCCCCTCCCTTTCCAGCTCGTGACGTTGAAAGGACACAACATTTCATCAAGTGTTTGGATTATTACCTTCAGATGAAATGTCCAAGGGTTAAATAAAAAATAATACCCATTTGTCGTCATGAATATTTTTCTTGGCCAGTAGTAGTCCTAGTCCAGATGGACAGTGACTGCGCCCCCCTCCATGGGCAGCCCCTCGGACGCCGATGCAAAATCGAAGCTCCCGCACGCTGGGGCTCTCCGCCGGCCGGCCGGCCCGAGTCTTTGTGCGGCGCTTGTATAGGCTGCGAGATGAGCCCGCGCGCTATCGAGTTTTTTTTTTTTAAATTATCATCTCTATTTGCCAGCCATTCCCCATTGTAAGAAATCACACTGCACACTCTTTGGCGTGGCAACAGGATTCCGCGTAATATTGAATTACGCGAAGCTGCATTGTGCTCCGAATTCAATTTGACGCATGCAGATTCACGCTCGGCTCGCGCGCGTTCGCGAATGAGGGAAGACGCGGTGGGTGGCAACGGAGGCGGAGGAGGTGACGTGGAAGAGGGTGGGGGTGCGGGGGCGTCGAGAACAGCAGAGAGCAGCGGGGGTTGGGACCGAAAAAAAAATAGGAGTGAAGGTGGTATACCTGGAAAGTAATGGGACAACGGAGAGTGGAAGAAACATTGGTGGAGGGTGTGGCGTCATGTAAGAAGAATACACAGACGTGAACGGTTGTAAATATTGAATATTTATTCACAATGTGCACCGACACCTGAAATTCCTATTTACAAATTTTACAATGGATATTATAACCGACCGTTACTAGAAGGAGCTTTACCGGTCACCACGACAGCTTGCCTCACGTCACGACGCATGCGCGCCGGCTTCCTCCCCTTGCCTCCGTAGCCAGCACATCGACGTGCCTCGAGCCGCACCACCCACGACGATCTACGGACGAGCCCCAGAACAGAAGAAGGTGTTTTCGTCCGAGCCGTCTTATATACCTTCTGGTCAGCCTGCCGGCCAGAATATCCATGGGGTTCACGAACTTGCCTCCATGGCAGCGCACGGGGTTCACAAACTTGCCCCCACGGCAGCGCCCGTCCGGATGTTTCCTCGTCGCCCAAATATAGCCTTGTCTTGCGAAGCGTCCCTTCAGCACGCGCCCGCAACTCTTTCCCATGTGCATTTCGACACCCTGAAATGCACGACTAATTTTCTACAAGGCGACTGTTATGACGCCACAAGGGAAAGGAAGGAAATGATGGGGCAAGGCGAGGTACGGCAGAGCCAAGCAGTGGACGGCGGCGATTCGAGGAGGCGACGCTGAATAGCAGCAGCCAGCCGCGCGGGCGGTAGAAATCCACAAGGCAGAACCGCGCCCACTTCTCTCGCACGCAGACACACACACACGTTCACACACGCTCGCGCACGCTCACACACATACGTGCCGGCGCGAGCAAACGCTCGCGCGCCGAAAACGCCTTCCTCCCGCACGCGGAGTTAAGGAAAACAGGAATCCCGCGCGCGCAGCGGGCTTAAAAAGATAGTAGATTTATTTCCGGGTGCTCTGAATGCAGGTACAGAGATGGAGTTCAGTCCAAGTTGAGCCCAAAGCCATACAAGAGCGGATGTATGAAAAGAACATAATAACAAAGGCCGCTCCGAGATAAGACCGCGGCGCCCGCCGGCGGGGCGCGGACGGAGAGGGGGTGGGCGGGGTGCGGTGGGGTGGGAGGTTGGGAGGGAGAGGAGTTTGAAGCGGGAGAAAGACCGAGCTGTGGGGAGAGAGAGAGGGGGGAAGAGTGGGGCAAGGAGCGCGGGCGGAGCGGGGTGGGCGGGGGAGGGGAGGGATTGGAATGGGAGAGGAGGGGATGAGTTGTGAGGGAAGGGGAGTTGGGGCGGGAGAAAGAGCGAGCTGTGGAGAGAGGGAAGGGGTGGGGAAGAGCGGGGCAAGGAGCGCGGGCGGAGCGAGGTAGGAGGGGCTGAGGAAGGGGAGGGGTTGAGACGGGTGAAGAGGGGAGGAGATGGGAGGGAAGAGGAGTTGGGGGCGGGAGAAAGACCCAGCTACGGGGAAGCAGGAATGGGTGACGAAGAGCTGGAAAAGAAGCGTGGGCGGAAAGGGAGTGGGCGGGGCGGAGATGGGGAGGGGAGAGGAGATGGGGCGGGAGAAGGACCGACCTGCGAGGAGGGAGGGAATGGGTAGGGAACAGCTGGGAAAGGGGTGCGGGCGGGGCAGAGATGGGGAGAGGAGAGGAGTCGGGGGCGGGAAAATGACCGAGCTGTGAGGAGGGGAGAGAGGAGAAGGGGCGGGGCGACCGAAGTGGGGGCGGCATCGCTTCTCTGAGGCGGTGAACGACATGCGCCACGAAGACGCCTGACGGCCGGTGCCGCCCGCGCGCGCGGACGCCCGAAAGAGAGCTTCAGGGGAGGACACGAGGGAGGACACCCTCCTGCAGCCCAAGGCACGGCTAAGCAGAAGCGGGCGATTCGCCTTGTGACACCAGGTGCCCCCTTTTGGGGATCTTCGCTCATCCAAGTTCTCTCAAAGAGAGAGTTCCGGTTAATATTCAAAGATAGGTTGGACGATAAACAAGAAAGCAGTACCTTACAACTGTTGGAGCCAAATGAAAACGAACCAGTTAATCTGTTACAGTGAATGATGTATCCTAAAGCAGCGGTGTTTCTATAATTGAATGTGTAATCAGTACAATCAAATCACTGTATAATAAAAATTGTGTCAGCACACTGCCAGAAACAAATTTCGATTTGATTTAACATACTTTCCCCCCTAATTTTCAAGTATTTACCTCTCAGATTTCGGAATTTACGGTTTATAATATCACTTGTAATTTTTAATCTGAAGAAAAATATATATTTCATAAGATTATTATTAAGTATTGTAATTTCAAATCCAGTCTCGACATGTGGTAGAATCATTGTCCGTTATTGGTCGGTATCTTCGTAATCCGGGAGTCACTAATCTCTGATTCCAAGTCCCTTTCATGTTTGTTTTTTATCAACACCTAATAATAATAGTACAATTTAAAAAAATCGTATTTACTTGCAAATGCTGTTTTTGTGAATGATTAAGGAAAATCTAAAACGCACGACACTCACTAGCCCGCAATTCATCTGCCCATCTTTTATATTCTCAGATGGTTTCCTTTAGTTCTTATTTTGGGATCCCACCACGAGAAAAACCCATCCCATCTTTTCTGAAACCTTCGCAATACGTTACCACCTCAAAGTTATTTCAATGCTTTCAACAATGACATTGGATCTTCAAATTCAATCCCAAGCCTGATTTTGGTATTACACTTTATTCTGTTCTTTAGAGAGACACGAAGAATCAGTTTTTCTTTTTTACGCTTCTATCTTTGCAGCTGTGCTTTCTTGACGCTAATTACGGACCATATTTGTGAGTAGTGTAGTATTAAGTCAATAATTAAATGTGCATCAACATTCATTTAATTTTTGCACATTAACGGCTTGAAAATATTCCAAAATGTTCTTCATGATAACGTATTTTCCCATAACATCTTTAAATTTGTTCGTATTCTTAATTCCGAATGAAGGCAATTGTTTCAAATGTACGTACAAACTATTCTATTCTACTTCCTACTCGTTTGAATGCTTTATGCTTGTTGTTAGTCTTTATTTTTGTGTCTCTCAAGTTCATTTGAAGCTCAACACACTAAAACACGAAGTCACGCCTTTCATCAAAGTTAGTAATGTTAATATAATAGGAAGAATTTCCAGTAGTAATCTTTCAACTACATAATTTGTACGAGTTCCTCATAAATCTTTTCTTTACCGAAATAATTACGAACTTATTAGAACGTGTGCATATGTTTTGTATTTCCTTTGCCAAACTGTTTTTTCAATGATAACTGAGATGACACATTCGAATTCCAAAATCATAATGTTTTCGTTCCTGCCTTATTATATCCTGAATATCAGCAGATTTCTGGTTTATTGAACTGCATATATATAAAATTTATTAATGTCATCATGTTTCTCCTAAAGTAGTAATATTAATTCGGGATTCCCCTAGTTGGACGTGCGTCGGATAAAATTATTACGTTTTAATGCACTTGACTTAGTCCCCGAAAGGGTCACGAAACTTGACCATTTTGCCGTAAAGTTGTGCCGTAAGTTTATTTTATTCACTCGAACTCAAAACAAACACCGAGGGTCACTTCACCGTCGATTACTCCTCCCACTCGTCCCAACATCGCTCCGTACGCGGAACAGCAGCGCGTGCTCTCGTAGAGTGGGCGATTGGCGGACGAGCGGAGGCGCGGGCGCGGGCGAGGTCCAGGAGAGGGCATGGTGGAGGGGGAGGGCGAGGGGGAGGGCGAGGGAGAGGGGGAGGGCGTAGACGAGGGCGAGGGAGAGGGTGAGGGAGAGGGCGCGGGCGCGGGCAAGGGCGAGGGCAAGAGCAAGGGCAAGGGCGAGGGTGAGGGCAAGGGCGAGGGCGAGAGCAAGGGCGAGGGTGAGGGTGAGGGCGAGGGCGAGGGTGCGGGCGAGGGAGATGGGGAGGGTGAAGGCGAGGGTGAGGGCGCGGGCGAGGGCGCGGGCGAGGGCGCGGGCGAGGGCGCGGGCGAGGGCGCGGGCGAGGGCGCGGGCGAGGGCGCGGGCGAGGGCGCGGGCGAGGGCGCGGGCGAGGGCGCGGGCGAGGGCGCGGGCGAGGGCGCGGGCGAGGGCGCGGGCGAGGGCGCGGGCGAGGGCGCGGGCGAGGGCGCGGGCGAGGGCGCGGGGCGAGGACGAAAGCGAGGGCGAGGGCGAAGGCGCGGGCGAGGGCGCGGGCGCGGGCGTGGGCGGGCGAACCTGCAGCGCGGCGTGCTGACGGTCCGCCTGCCAACTGCCAGCGCCCGACGGCCACCGCGCGGGGGCGGGCGAACGGACCATGGGAGCCAGCGCGCGCGGAGGGTCGGCAACGAAGCCCCCAGAGGGCGCTTGAGCGTAGAGCACGCAACCGCCGTCCGACAAAATAGAGATTTTTCCGAATAAAAAAAAAGTACTTGCCGCGCAGCGCGCGCCCGCGCGAGCCATCGGGCGATAGCGAAAAGCACGTGGACGACTGGGCGGGGGCGGGGGAGGAGAGGCGAGCGTGTATGAGCGGCCCGCCCCCGCGCCGCCCCCGCACCCAAACGCGGCGAGTGGCGCCGGGCGACGCACAAAGAGCCCAAGAGCGCGCCTCGGCGCGGCCGGAACAAAACAAGACACTAGACGCGCATTGTTGTTGATTGGATGTACGACATCAATTGTGTTGCCATGTGTGATTGAAGGCAATTCAGCTCCATCACAAACCGGGCCGGGTGCTCGGGGCGGCGCGGGCCCCGCGCGCCGCGCGCCGCACAATGCGTATTTTATTCAAGACTTTTCAATAGGATATCCACTCCTATTCAGCCGGGATTAATAATAAGTTAATTATCGTTTGAACACAACTTGTAGGATGAATATTTAGTCAACCTACATGTATATGCATACGTGAACATATGCTGCTTATGATGACTAAACAAATCAACATCATTTGTAGGCATTCAGGTGTCATAACGAACCCGCCGAACCCACTCGTTCGTCGATGTCGAACGATAGTCAAAGGCCGCCTTTCACTCGCACGGACGTATTGAGACAGGGCTAAAAATACTGTCAGGGGCGCGCGGGTGGCGGCGGCGGAGGCGGAGATGGCGGTGGTGGCGGTGGCGGCGGCGGAGGCGGAGATGGCGGTGGTGGCGGTGGCGGCGGAGGGACTGGGAGCTGGAGCGGAATCGGTAGGCAGAGGTAGCGGTAGGGGCAGAAGCAGAAATAGAGTCGTTCGTAATTATAAATCGTTACATACACAAGTTTGTTCTAATTCATTGTAAACTTACGCATGAGCAAAGCAGGTTGTTGGTAAAGAAAATTGTAAACTAAGACTTTTCATTTCCAGTAATCACATTTTATAATATCCATAAGATAAGAGCTCAGCAATAAAAAGGGATCAGAAATGATCACTTTTGCCAATGAAAATGTGGTGGAAAATTTCATATAACGCTGTTTCACACATGGCATTTCCTCCTGATTTATTGGAAAGTCATTATGTACAGGCCCTCAGAAACCTCAGGTCGAACGAGAAGAAATACATTTTAAAAAAATATGTACTTGTATTCGGCACTGAGTTCTGACAGTCAAGGACATTGCTTACACCCGCTGAACATCTGTGAATAAAAGATTGCCTAACAATGACGGCTAATTCACTTATGATTCCGTTATAAGCAATTTCTCGCGAATTGGCGAAAGGTGATCATTTTCTACTCTTCCACATGCTCTAGAAGTTTATAACATTTATTCTGAGACGCCTGTATAAAATGAGATTGGTTGTCAGGGAGGTCCACAAAAATCCATGCAGTGTTTCGAGTGACACAATGTAAGTATATTCTATACTATTCTATATTACACAGTGTAAGTTTATTCTATATTAACACCATATCCCAATTCACAGACTGACAGCCAATATGAACCTCGAATTCTCTCTCAACAATGAAAAGAAGTAATCCAGATGACGTCCGACCTTTTCCCTCATTAGATGCTAGCATAGATCGATGGGAGTGTAAAATATTCCAGCAATTGGAGTTTTAATATTTACAAGCCTGTTATAGAAAAATCACATCGTTAGTAATACAGAGAGAAATTTTACATAGATCCTACTATTTTCCTATTCTCCAATCATATCACAGTATGTTTATAGAATATACGAATTTCCTCTAACGAGGAACTTCTCGACCATCGCTCCTTTTACTCTCTCGTTACGGAGCAGAGAGAAAGGTATGTAATACTGCGCGAAAAATCGGCGAATTTTTGGCAGAAAAACTCTCATTACAAGCCCTCGAAACGAAAAAGTGGATAAATCTAGCTGATAAATTTAGAAAACAAATCCTTTTACACGTGGTGTACGAATATTTTATAGGTCATTTATACCGAAAAATCGAATGACGACAATAGTTTGTGTGTCCGTCCGTCTGTCTGTAAGTCTGTGAACAACGCTAGCGGCTAAACCGATCAGCAGATTCTCCCCCAAAATTTATATTCCCCAATGAATTTGACTGATGTCATTGCCCTGGTATTTGAAAACGATATTTTAATTTTGAGGGTACCTTATATGAAACCATTGGGACATTTTCAAAATTTTAAAAAAAAATGGCTCTATTGTTTTTGATTAAATTTTGTTGTTAGATAGTGTGAAGGACCTTTAAGAGAATGGTGCAGGTCTCATTTTCATTGGATGCTTTCATGTTTCGAAAATGGCAAAAAATTCAAAACTTCTTTAGCGACTTCTTACAACTACAATTATGAAGATCAAGACTTTTTCCCTTAATGAAATCCGTTTCTTAAAAATAGATTTTGAAATAACGCCATGTACAAGTTTTTGAAAATTTAAATACGTTTTTCCGTAATTTTGCTGTTTTAGTACTATATTTTACGAAAACACATAAGGTTTTGATCCAACCGTTCTTTTTCATGAGCTTTTTAAGCACACAATATTTAGAGATCCATTCACCTGTGACTAAATAAAAATAGTACAAACTAGTGGCCTGAAGCGGCAAAAATGCTTCTGAACAAAATCACAATTTTTTCTTCAAAAGTAGCACGCGCACTGCTAAATAACAACAAATATAATTATCTCTTTTAACAGTGCAACAATATTTTTTTGGATACCAGCGTTATAAATGGCCTTTTCTGTTGCAAGAAATCGTTCATAATTGGACGTTTTACGGCATAAACGATGACGTATCATACGGCATGAATGATTACGTCCATCACACATTCAGCCAATCGCAGCGAGAGAATCGTGGGCAGGTAGCGGTAAATGGAACAGCCGACCATCGTTTTGTCGCACAGATGTAAAATACCCAAGACGTCACAAGAATGTTGTTTCTCTTATAAAGTTTGATTCTCTTACAAATGTATAAAGCTGTTTTACAAAAAATAGCGTATGCAATTCTTTTATAATGCTGCTTTATAGCATTCGAACAAATGTGAAAACTCGCCCCTAATGTCGCTCGTTTTCAAAACATGTACTCATGTAATAAAGCCAACATTCTAAAACTAATTGCATAAACTAGTATTAAAAGAAACAGTCTTCACGAATATTGTAATAATATATTACATGTACATAGCAGCAAGTCTTTACATAAAAAAGAGTATTAAAAAATTTCTGCTCCATAATGAAACACGTGAATAGCAAATAATTAATGACCAGCGGTCTCCTCCTTGGAGCCATGCTAGTCCACGTCGTCAGCTGTATCGTAAGCACTGTCACAATGAGTATGACAATTTTGTCAGCGGGAGTAGCATCTGAATAGGCGGAATGACACAACGAAATACGAGTATTTGCATTTTTCAGTCACAAGCAAATCTGTATCACGTTTTTTTTACCTTTCCCAAGTTCCTGGGTATTTACCAAAATCATAGACATCTCTCACATGACATAAGTTTGTTTTGCTTTCTTTCAATTTCTGCGGGCTTGGAAATTAGTAAAATAGATTATTCATCTTATGAAAGTGTCGTTAGTATCATCAATAAATGTGCTTTGACAACGATAAGTTTTCGAAGAAAAAAAGTGATATGTGTGGATCATTCTAATTTAAATTTGTTATTTCCTGGTATTTTAGCTTTTAGATTTGTTACATTTTATCTGATTATTATGAATCTCATTATATGAAATTATTTAACAGTTTCATTTTTAATCGACCTTGAAAACCGACCGAATAAAGCTCAGAGCCAGTACTGCCACTAAATCTGCAGTGGTTCAGTGTCAGTGGCAGTTTTTTAACAAAAAAATGTTACTTATGTCACCGACGAATCACCGACGTAAAATGTATGTTGTAAATTATTTGTAAATTTGAAATGCGTTTTGATATTTCGAAGACGGCCAAACACTCTTTTTATTTTCATTTTTATTGTATTACTACTTCCCGGATTCTATTATACCATCGAAGACACAAAGAGAGTTCATAACCTCTGACTTTTTAAATACTACTCGCGTGCAACGCGATTAAAAATGAATTCAAAGTTATTCAATTACGACCACCAAATAATATCTAAACGAAACTGTCAGAATTGTTTGACGCTGCTAGATGCACCTAATAATAAGACTGGGCAGACTTTTTGGCGGAAGGAAGGACGCATAGGTGAAAAAATATGTATGTATATAGACATTATCAGATAAAAACGAAAAAGTATTAAGGGTTATGTATAAATTACGTAACGCTACAAAAACGGAGAGGGTTGAGGAAATGCTACGCTCCGTTCCATGAGTGTAGGGGGCGAGAGTTTAGTGTTATGTAAGGGTGACGTTTATTTTTATCTTTCAGTTTTTGGAAATAATTCCTTTTGTATTCAGTTAATTATTAGTAATTAAAATAAGACAACATAGAATTAAATTTTTTAACAATTTCATTTAAATATATAGCCTATAAACTAAAAAGCTATGTGTATTTTTTATAATATTTTAATGGTTTCTTAATTGAATCTGTTACATTGCGAAGATAATATTCAAAACTGATGTAAAGAATATTCGAAAATCTAGTTATTTACACTGGAGATCCCGTCCTGTCGGTCATATAGGGTGGTGACTGCCCGGTTTGCTGGAACATATACTTTTCACCTATGGGTCCTTCCTTCCACCAAAAAGTCTCCCCAGTCTTATTATTGTGTCTCCTCAGAGAAGCTGACATTCAAAGGATAATGAATTTTTGAAAGAAACATTTTAAGGAGTATTTTTGGACCAGTTAAACAACCAAATGGTATTTGGAGAATAAAATATAATACCGAATTGGATAACATAATAAAACACAAAAATATTGTTAATCATACCAAATCGTTAATATTAAGTTGGATGGGACATGTTTACAGTATGAATGATGATAGGCTAGTAAAGAAAGTCTTCGGATGGAATCTTATTGCAATAAGAGTTCAAGGAAGACCGAAGACAAGATGGAAAGATGATGTCATATATGATCTCAAGACAATGAAAATAAGAAACTGGACCGTGAAAGTGAACAACAGAAAAGAAAGGCAGATCATAGTTGAACAGGCCAAAACAATGAGCAAATAATGTTGTTGAGCCTTAGTAAGAAGAGGAAATCTTATTAGGTGCATCTAGCAATGTCAAACAATTCTGACAGGGTCGTTTAGATATTATTTGGTGGTCGTAATTGAATAAGTTTAAATTCATTTTTAATCGCATTGCACGCGTGTAGTATTTAAAAAGTCAGAGGTTATGAATCCCCTTTGTGGCTTCGGTGGTATCGGGCTGTTATACTCAAGTTTGTGGGTTCATATCCGATCGAAGACGGATTTTTAAACCCTTCGAACGCCTCTCTTCGGAGGGAAATTGCAGCCGGCTGTCCCATGTTGTAGAGAAAAAAGATCATCAAGCCTAAAAGAAAAATCTGAGTTAAATTGAAATCAATTATTTCGTCACCCGATGACTCTTTCTTCGTCCGTCACCCGATGATTCTTTTTCGGTCGTCCGATGATACTTTCTTTCTCCGGTAGATGGTGAAAGCAGAGCAGTCAAATTTGCGTGGTCAGACGGAAGAGCAGACCTGAGAGTCTGGGTCTCGCCAAATAAGGCATCATTGAACTGAATTGACTACTGTGTGTTTTATGAAAGGGCTTTTACCGTCAGAACATTTGAGTGGATGACAACGAGCACCGGATCTTTATTTAAATAAATATTTTTGGTTTAAAATAAAAACAATAAACCCTCGTTTGCACGATCTCGCATAACACGAAATTCGTCGTAAAAGGAACACAGATTATTTCATATTTTTCGTTTCTGTCTTTATTACTAATATATATATATATATAATATATATATATATATATATATATATAATTTTTGTATTGAAAATTTGTATATAAAGCTGTTATTTAAAAGATTTCTGTCTTATCAATGATGGACCAACTTATGATATATACAGATTATTTCAGTCCCTTGCAATTTGTGTTATTGAGAATTTACTGAGAGTTTCATCGGTTTTCATATTTTTTACACATTTTGCAGAATAAAAGAAATATCTTGATTCTTTGGGTAGAGAGTTGAAGTTTTAGATGCTAGCAAGAAACAAGAAATTGGATCATTATCAAAAGTCCGTCGGCCACGCACAATCCGTGGAGTCACTCAGGAGTAATTTTCAATGTTGAAGGAACTGTGTTTTTCGTGGGGACGACGGTACAATAAATTATCTATCTCGTCCCTTCTCTTCTTTATTTACTCAGTGTCACAAGAAACTAAATTTAATAAATATTATCGTATGTGAAGTTGTCGACTTGGGAAAAATAAATCATAAGTACAAGTATATTAGATTTAAGTGTACGACGGAATAATTTATGTAGACCTATCAAAGATTGAACTTCTGACTTATCACTCATATTTAAATAACACAAATTGCATTAATACCAATTGTTTTTACCGTTTAATAATTTACTTTTACATTTTGTAGAAAGGAAAGTGGCGCAAGCCTTTTATATTTATTTGGAGAGAGGGTAAAGTTTGCATTATGGGTGCATTACAGGGGGATAACCAATGTCTCCAAATTTGAGTTACGTAGTTTATGAAGGACCCTAATAATGTGACAATGTAATTGAAAAAATGTACAAAAATAGACGGGCAGGCGGCTATCATGCAGACGTTGATCACTGGTAATTTAAGGGATCCGTACAAGAAATTAAAAATTATTTTTTAAATACGTGTAAAAGTGTTAAGAAGGTCAAATGTCTGATTGAGAGTGCGCCATAAAGACCCGAACAAAAATAAAGTGAAAGGAAACGTAACGCTTCCTTTTATTGCTATAAACTTCAAGGAAATACACGTTGAAATAGAAAAAATCATGCCAACATTCAGTTTTTTGCAAGCACGCCCCAGCGCTGTTTGGTGTATAAGAACATCATCCTGTCAATCATTTTTTTAACGTTGGGGTTCAGTATCTAATACCAAAGATGATATAAGAAGAAAATACCTCTTTCTAAGTTTTAAATAAAGGAAAAAAACGTTGAGAATCCCTTTGCTACCTCAACATCAATTAAATACAGCACAAAAAAATTATGTGAATTACACTACCACCTTCAATTCCAAAAATCATATTACTTCATTCAGAAGTACATAATACACAAATAGATGTACGGTTTGTAAAAATCGTTCGTTCAATACCACCCTCAGAATATCAAACAATACAAAAATCAGAGGGAGCGTAAATAAATTACAAATTACACTTACATTTAAAAATAATAATTGTTCCACCCGGCACGAAATCATCGTCGCGGCAACAACGCGCATTATTCCAGACGATAGCAACATTAAAAGAAAAAACAGCCGCGCAGCGCGGCGCGTCGGCTGGCTTCACGCCGCGCGTAAAACTTAGGCGGCACAATGGGGCGACGAGGCCTCAGGGCGCGTCACTACGAGGGGATTTAAGTGCCCTAGATTTATACAAATTACGCGTACACCACGAACATGGCGGCGCGGGGGGCGGGGCGCGTGTCGCGTTGTCTTTGTTTCGGAGCAAGGCCGCCTATGAATGCGCGGAACACTAAAAGCACGTCGAGCAGAATATCGCGCCAGCGGGGGCGGGGGAGAGCCGGCCAGGCCTATGTTCATCATCACGCGGAATTGTCCAGCGAGCGGAGCGGCGTGGAGCGGCGAGCGCAGCGCGCGGGCGCAGCGGCCGAAAACGGCCAGAGGCGTCGAATCGCGCATCTGCGCAAATTTAGAACTTACATCGCAGCCGCTGCCAGCGAGTGGACAATTTGAATCGGCGCATGGGAGCGGGCTGCGCGCAGCGGCGCTCCGCGGACCGTGCGGCGTCGCGCATTGTTCCGCCAAAGCCCCGGCAGCGGGGGCGGGGAGGAAGGAGCGGGCGGGCGGGCGGCGGGGACCGCTCGGCCCCGCCCCCGCCCCCGCCCCCGCGCCCCGCCCCCGTCGCCACGCCGGGCCGCGCCGGCCGCCGCGCCGCGCCGCGCCGCCAGCTCTGATGAACGTTGAATGGCAGCTATCTGATGAAGGGGTAAGAACACGGAGAACGGCCGTCGCCGCTGCCGCCGCTGCTGCTGCTGCCGTTGCATCAATCAATAACGGGACTATTTATGGCATTGAAAATCGTTACAAGCCCGCTTCATTAGAGCGCCAGAAAGAGCGTCTGCTGGGCGGGCGGGCGGGCGGGCGGGCGGGCGGGCGGGCGGGCGGGCGGGCGAAGAGGCGACGCACGTCGGGGCGCTGTGGTCCAGAAGAAGCGGAGTGGGCCGCTGTGGGGGGATGGGACCGGTGGGAGCGTCTGGGCGGAGGCAGGAGACGGCATAGGGACGAGGCAGGGACGGCGGACGTGTGCCGCGAATGCCGATCCTCCCCCCCCGCCCCGCGATGTCTCCAGCGCCGTGTCGTCGATTCGTCTGCCCACGCCCGTCTCTTCCCAGCGCGGCCCATCGCCAGGGCGGAATTTTGCTTCTTTCGTCCCGCTGCTCCGGCCGACACTAAGAAATTTCCAACAATTTCAAGCGAACGCTAATTCAATCTCCGAAAAAGGAGGCAACCGTTCATTCAAACATAATTGTTTTATATTTTATTTACAAATTTCATATGAAAGTTGAAATTTAAAAGTTTCAGTTCTCATTACGTAGTCTCTTCCTGTGAATTAAGCATAATTTTGGCACACAGATATCAATAGCCGGAAATTAACAACATTGTAGGTTTTTTGCATTTAATGATGGTGATGAAATAACATAAATGACAACTACGCATAAAACAATGTTTGATTTAAATTTGTGTTGTCTAAAATTACGGGGAATTTGAAGGACAATCTGATGAAAAATAAAATGAGACATGAGAACACGTGTTGCTATCGATGTAAAATTCGTGTTTAGAAACCGACGCAAAAGAAGGGGGAGCGCGATGTCATAGCTCGTGTGCGACACGCGCGCTACATCCGCGGGGCGACAGTGACACGAGACATTCGCTAATCAATTGCTCCGGAGGGCGCGCGCCGGGAAGAACAAATAGCGCGGGACCCGCGCGGCGCGGCGCGGCGAGGCGCGGCGAGGCGCGGGCGAAATGAAGGCGGACGGGGCGATGGACCCTCGCAGGGCTAAGTGGCGCTCTCCCGAATGCATCGCCCCGCCCCCGCCCCCACCCGCCGCCCTCCTTCCGCGCCGACGCCGCGCCCCGCCTGCGCTCCGCTCCTGCACACGCCCCGCGCCCGCCCTCGGCCCCGCCCCACCCACGCCCCGCGTTTACCCCTAGCTGTAATCCGCGTCTGGCCTGCGCCCACCCCGGACCCGCCCCCGCCGCGCGCCCGCTCCGCGCCTGCCCCGCGCCCGCCACGCCCCCCGCCCAGCCCCGCGCCTGCCCCGCCCCGCGCCTGTCCCGCCACGGCCCCTATCCCGCCCCCGCGCCCGCCCCGCCTCCGCCCCACGCCCGCCTCGCGCCCACCCCGCGCCCCGCCACGCCCCCGCCGCGCCTCGCGCCCGCCCCGCGCCCGCCACCCCCCTCGCCGCCCCACCCCGCGCCTGCCCCGCCACGGCCCCGAACCCGCCCCGCGCCCGCCCCGCTCCCGCTCCGAGCCCGCCCCGCGCTCGCCTTCGGCCCCGCCCCACCCACGCCCTTTGCTTACCCCTAGTTTCGCAGCTCCGACGCGCCCCTGCCCACTCCGCTCCTGCCCACGCCCCGCGCCCACCCCACGACCCGCACCCACCCCGCACCCATCCCGTGTCCGCCCCGCGCCCCGCCCTGTATCTGCCCACCTCCCGCCCGTGCTCGCCCCACGCCCTGCCTACGCCCCACGCCCACCTCTGGCCCCGGTCCCCGCCCATGCCGCGCTCTCGCCCCCGCCTCGCCGCTCCGCTCATACCCACGCCCCGCGTCTGTCCCTACCTGCCATCCCACGCCCCCGGCCTTGCCCCCCTCTACGCCCCACTCTCGCCCCCGCCCGCGCGCGCATTTCCCGGCGCCCCGCTCCTATTCAGGCCCGCGTCCACCCCCATCCCCGACCCCCCCGCCACGCACCCCGCTCTCGCCACCACCCGCCGCACCTCCTAGTCGCTTTGCACCTGCCCACGCCCCGCGTCCACCTCATCCCCGCCACCCTATGCCCCGCGCCCGTCCCCAGCCCCGCTCCTTTCACTTCGCTCCACCGCCCTCTTCGCCAATCCCGCGCGCCCCTCCCGCGCTCCACTCCTGCCCACGGCCGCGCCCGCCTCCATCCCCTGCCACCCCAGGCCCCGGAACCAGTCCCCGGCCCCGCCCCTTTCACCTCGCGCCCGCCCCCCCACCGCGGTCGCTCCTGCTCCAACCCGTACCCCTCACTCCGCTCCTGTTCACACTGGCGCTTCAGCTCTGGCTCCGTTCCCCGCTCCTCTCCCGATCGCACTCCGTGCTCACTGATGCTTCAATCCCTACAGCATTTCACTCCTGTTCACAATTCAGGCGAGTGCGTTTCTTTGCATCTCCTGACTTTGAACATTCACACTGATTCCTGCGTGAATTACGCAGCCCGTACACACTGGGAAGGCAGTTTTAAAATAACTTAAAATAAAAGACACGAAACACACCAATCGTGTTTAAATATGCATATATTCTTGTTGAATCAACAGAACACTTAAAACACAAGTACAAAGCGGGCGGACCTGCCTCCGCAATTAGCAACTAACGACTAACGACTCAACCCCGGCCGGCCACAATGCGTCCCCCTCCGCCCCTCCCCTCCTTGACGTCACTTTCTGAAGATGATAAGAAAGGAGGGGCGAGGAGAGTGCACGGAACAAGCAACAATCTTAAACAAACCACCCGCCTCGCTCGTACAACGAGCGACCTAATCTTTCATGGCGACAATGTGGTTACCACCCGCCATATACAATGCATTAACACATGAGCACACTACTGCTCTTCATTTTTTTGAGTTTGAATCATCCCTCTGAACCGGCAACTTGCAAAGTTGAGTGATAGGCCGTTCAAGGGTCGATGACGCAGTACGTACCACAACAACTCGCACGAGTCCGTCTCGGCCGGGCTTGGTCGCTATTACTCTACCCAAGGCCCACTTTGCAGGGGGCAAGTTTAGTCCACGCAAAAGAACAACATCATTGATCTTTAAATTCTCACGGGCAAGACGCCATTTCGTTCTCTGTTGTAGCGAGTTAAGGTAGTCCGAAGACCATAATCGCCAAAACCTCTGGAACATAGCTTTCATAGCTTGCCACCGTGAAAGGTAGTTAATGTTACAATCCAACAATGATGGTGTAGGTGGTACAGTTAATAAAGAACCGACAAGGAAATGTCCTGGCGTCAGAACGTCCAGTCCGTCTGGATTGTCATGCAACGGTGTTAAAGGCCGTGAGTTAAGAACAGCCTCAATGCTGCACAGAAGAGTCTGAAGCTCTTCAAAGGTTGGCGTATAAAGCCCCAAAACTCTGCGTAGGTGGTGTTTTACAGATTTCACTCCTGCCTCCCAAAGACCCCCGTGATGCGGGGCGTTGGGTGGAATAAATTCCCACACAATCCTATCATTTGCAAAGCGTTGGGTTAAGGTCTTATCCGCGATTAGCTTACGAAAGTTCTGAGCCAGCTCCCTGTCGGCACCCTGGAAGGTGGTCCCATTGTCGGACATAACCTTCTGAGGAAGACCACGACGCGCTACAAATCGATCGAACGCTGCCAAGAACGCCGCAGTAGTACAATCAGAGACAAGTTCGATATGTACTGCTCGAACACTCATACACACAAATAAAGCAGCATAACACTTTTGAGCAGTTCGTCCCCTTCCGGAGCCAAGGCGTACCCGAAGCGGTCCAGCATAATCGACTCCAACAAATGCGAAAGGGCGAGCTACCTGGAGTCGTACCGAAGGCAATTGGCCCATGAGTTGCTCACTCAATGTCGCGCGATATCTGGCACAAGTAACACATTGTCGAACAACATTTCTTACTACCGATCGTGCTGCAATAACCCAGTATCTTTCCCGGAGTATGCGGAGGGTAACTTGCATTCCCCCATGTTTAGTTTCCAAGTGATAATGACTAACCAATAGCGTTGCAAAATGTCCTCGGGGTACAATAGCAGGATGTTTTTGGGCTTCAGGTAAGAAAGAGTTATCTAACCTACCCCCAACACGCAGGATACCATCGCCGTCAAGGAACGGGGTCAATGAAAGAAGTGAACTCTTTGAGGACAAATTTTCGTTTCTAGATAATGCAATGTTATCTTTATGAAAATGCGAGCTCTGCACATATCTAAGTAGATAGGACTCTGCTTGTTCCAATTCTCTAGGGGAAACGACGAGGTCCGCAGGTATAACGGCACTTCCTGCGACAACCCTTTATAAACCGACAAATGTAAGCAGTGACACGGAGCAGCCTGCCTAATTTTGAAAATCTACCAATTAGATCCTCTTTTGGAACCTCCATGGTGCCTACAAGGATAGATGGGCCTCGTAGCTCAAGATCTGCTGACGCAGGACGACTTAGCCGAGGTCGTGGCCAGTGTTCTTCAGAATGTAAAAGCCAGTCTGGCCCATTCCACCACAAATCATGGTCCTTCAACAAAGCGAGGGACATACCACGCGAAGCACAGTCCGCAGGATTGCTGACTCCAGGAACATACTTCCAACAAGCGTGCTCAAGAGAGGTCAGTATAAGAGATACGCGATTAGCAACAAAACATTTCAAAGAACTTGGAGGTAAATGGATCCAATGAAGTACTGTTTGTGAATCCGACCAACAAAAGATCGCTACCGTACCCAAATCAAGAGTTTTTACTACAAATTTAATCAAGTTGCAAAGCAGCACTGCTGCGCACAACTCGAGCCTTGGAATACTCTGAGTCTTTAAAGGCGCTACCTTAGTTTTGGAGCATAATAGTGAAACTGAAATAGACCCATATTTATTGATTACTCTAAGATAAACCACAGCCCCGTAGGCTAGGTTAGAAGCATCTCCAAATCCATGAACCTCAACACGTTCTACATTAGCTCCTGTCCCCAACCAGCGTTGAAGTTTCAACGTACTAACCGAAGGGAATTCTTCTATAAAAGATGAACACCTAGCTTCTATATCGACGGGGAGAGATACATCCCACCCCAGTTTTCGAAGCCACAACAACTGAATGATTATCTTGCCATTAATAAGGTAGGGCGACAGCCAACCTAAAGGGTCATATACACTAGCCAGAAATGACAAGAATGTTCGCTTCGTCAAAAACCTTGAAAACAGGAGGAGTACATGAAAAGCGAATGTATCATCCTTAGGAAGCCAGGACACACCTAAAACCTTCAACCTTTCTTCGCTCAAAAGATTCCTTTCTACTGCCAAGCCATGGTCTTCAACAGGAATGTCGACCAGTAGCAAAGGACAATTACTGGCCCACTTGCGAAGTGTGAACCCACCCGCCATGAGCAATCCCTGCAACTGCTCCCGAATAAGCCTCAAATTTTCGACATCATCGTCGCCAAAGAGAACATCATCTACATAGAACTTGGTGCGAAGAATATCAGCTGCCAAGGGAAAATTGCTCCCTCATCATCAGCCAATTGCTTTAACACTCTATTAGCAAGATATGGAGCACACGCGGTGCCATAAGTAACAGTCGGAAGCCTGTAGGCCACCAATTCCTGATCAGGATGGTCCCGCCACAAAATTTTTTGGAACTCTGTGTCTTCAGGCTTCACTCTGATCTGACGGAACATCTTTGCTACATCAGCTATGTATACGTACTTATGCCACCTCCACCGGAGCACAAGAGCAAAGAGGTCATTTTGGAGCTTGGGCCCAGAATGTAGAAAATCATTAAGGCTGGCGCCATTTGACGACTTGCAAGAGGCATGAATACGACTCTAAGCTTCGACGTCTGACTCTCCTCCCGCAAACAGGTAGATGGGGAATAAACACATTAGGGGGAGCAGTCACCAATTCATCCAAAGGCTCCATATGACCTAACCTCAGATACTCGCGCATAAATTTACGGTACTCTTTATATAACTCTGGCGACTTAACTAACCTTTGTTCTGTTCGTAGAAACATGTTTTTAGCAACCCGGTAGGTGTCTCCAATAGGAGGAGGAAATGCCGACTTGAAAGGAAGAGACACCATGTAACGACCATCGCTAAGGCGTCTATGAGTGGACTTGAAGTGAAGTTCACACTCACGATCAGCTTTGGAACAAATCGACACTTTAGGGACTTCCTCCATTATCCAGAACTTCTGCAAAATCTCCTCTAGGGAAGGACAAATGGCGGCATGGTTAGCCACCAAATCGCAACTATGTTTCGAAAGTGGCTGTGAAGCACCGGATATTACCCAACCGAATACCGTCCTTTGAGCAATAGGGGCATTGATTGGACCTTTCCTTAATCCCTCAAGAATTATCTGACTATATTCATTTGCCCCAATTAAAATATCAATTTTTTCATTACTCTGTGGATAAGGGTCAGCAAATTCTAAATCATTGAGATGCATCATATTAGCAGAGATAACAATGCGAGGAGGAATGTAACTCGTCAAGGAAGGAAGGACTAAAGCATTCACAAGGACACTCGGCTCGCTCTGGCTACGCGGCATAAGTGTAACAGTGACAGCCTTCCGCACACTCTCCCCCGAGCTGCTTCCGATGCCCTTCAGGGAGATCGAGACACTGCGAGGTTTAAGCCTTAAAAATGAAACCAGGCGTCTCGATACGCATGACACTTGCGATCCCTGATCCAATAATGCACGTACCACTACTGACCTACCATTCTCGGCATTCAGCCTCACCAAAGCAGTAGGCAACACGCTGCCAGTTAAATTTATATCCGAAAGGTGATGATTAATAGTTACCTCGGGAGAATCGGGCGTAACAATGGCTTCAGAAGTGGAGACGTTCCTATCGACAGCACGATCGAAATGCAGCAACGTGTGGTGCTTATTTTTACAAGTATGACATACACTCTTGCTGTCGCATTGTGCTGACAAATGCCCTGGCCTTAAACAATTAAAACAAAGTTTATCTTTAACTATCAGCTCTCTACGTGCTTTAAGTGAATCTTTCTTAAATTGGAAGCACATAAAAAGAGGGTGCTTGCCAGCACAACGCGCACAACTTTTTACTTCCGAGGAGACTTGATGTACTCTCACTCCCGTGGAACCACTCTGGCCTGCAAGAGTTTTCTTCGGCTGGCCTCGTACGGCATCTAAAATCCTAATACGAGTATCTAAAAACTCGTTCAATTGCTCAAAAGATGGCATGTCCGTGGTTCCACCAAGCGATCGCTCCCATTCAGATCTAGTACTAACATCAAATTTATCAATGATCACAAAATTGAACAAGTCATCCCATGCAGTAACGGGACGTTTCAGATTCAACAAAGCTGCTCTGATATCACTGGCCTCATCTCGTAATTTTTTCAAATCACTAAGTACTGAAGTTTCTTTCACCTTCGCCAGATTAACAAACGTACTCAAATGAACATTAACTAGAGCACGCGTATTATTGAAGCGTTTCTGCACAAGCTCCCAGGCCGGTTTATAGTTCGCCTCACTAACATAAGTGTGCCGTAACATCAAGAGCGCTTCACCAGAAAGACTAGTTTTCAAATAATGAAGTTTTTGTACATCAGTCAGATTCGGATTTGAATCTACGAGTGCCACAAATAGATCACGATAACTTTCCCACTCTCTCAAATCGCCGGCAAAATTAGGCAAAGAAATGTTCGGTAGTTTCAGGGGCATACCCTTGTCAATTCCCACATGAATATTATCAGAAATACTAGCATTCATGTTGGGAACTGGCTGAGAAAGTTTCGCAATTAACTCATGATAAAAATCCGAACCTATATCATAAAAATTTGATACATTGACAAACACATCACTTGCAAAATACATAGCTTTTCGTAGTTCGTCATCCTCGTCGAGTGCCGCCTCCAATGCCGCATGTTGACCAAGGAATTTGCTCCAATAGCCTTGTAAATTCTCCAACCGATTACGAACCGTTGCTAATGTTTGCTTCTCCTTCGCCAATTTATTAAAATTTACAGTTGATCGCTCGATCAGCCCTGCCAGCGCCATTTGCGCCGCTACGAGTTGCGCCGGAGAAGCCATGTTGCTATCTGCAATAACTGAACAAAATGTGAGCACAAGAACACTGCACTTTTCTAACTACACTTCGGTGTGCCGAGTATCCATCCGGAGGACCACTTTATCTGTTCACAATTCAGGCGAGTGCGTTTCTTTGCATCTCCTGACTTTGAACATTCACACTGATTCCTGCGTGAATTACGCAGCCCGTACACACTGGGAAGGCAGTTTTAAAATAACTTAAAATAAAAGACACGAAACACACCAATCGTGTTTAAATATGCATATATTCTTGTTGAATCAACAGAACACTTAAAACACAAGTACAAAGCGGGCGGACCTGCCTCCGCAATTAGCAACTAACGACTAACGACTCAACCCCGGCCGGCCACAATGCGTCCCCCTCCGCCCCTCCCCTCCTTGACGTCACTTTCTGAAGATGATAAGAAAGGAGGGGCGAGGAGAGTGCACGGAACAAGCAACAATCTTAAACAACTCCTATTCACTCGCTTTTCACTCAGCACTCTAACTCCAGCCCCACTCCGTCCTTGTCTCTATTCCTGTCCTGTCAATACATCGCCCTCACTGTCGCTTCATTCCCAACTTCGCGGCCACTGTGATGCGTCTTTGTTTACAAGGTTAACAGTCACCCCAATCCCGAATCTTACCGCTGCCCCTCTCCTATCCACACTGCGTGCTCATTGCCGCTCCAACCCCTCCCCCATTGATCTTTGCTCTAGTTCATGCTCGGTTACTCTGTCACTCTATCATATCCGCTCTGCAATTACCTCCGCATCTTTCCCTTTGCCACTGCTCCTTCCACTCCTACCTTGCTGCGCTATTTCACTGCCGGTCTAACCCCCGTTCCGCTCCGCTGTTGCCTTGCTCCTCTCCCGAGCGTGCTCTCTGCCACTCCAACTCTTCCCAAATCCACTCCAATCCTGTTCGCTCTCACAATGGTGCTTCAACCTGTGCTCCGCTCCGATTTACCCTCCTCTCTTCTCCCGTCTCCACTCCTCTCCTCACTACCGCTTCAATCCCTATCCTCTCCTCGCTCTCTACTAAGGTGATGGGTCAATTTTCACACTGGTCACAGCCGCTCCAACCACTGCTCTGCTCCCACCTCGAATTCACGCCACTCGTTTCCTTGCTCCGCTCCTGTCTACACTCCCTGCTCACCGCCCCTGTCATATCTCATTCGCTCCGCTCCTCTTCACACACCGTACACACTGCCGCTGCAACCCCTGATCCACAGTGATTCACAGCCCGTTCCACTCCTATACACACACTGTTTCCATTGTTGCTCTAAGCCCTACTCTTCCACTCCGATCCCGAACCCGTGCCACTGTTGTCCCCACTTCGCTCCTGTTCACACTCCGCGCTCACTGCCGCTGCAACCGCTGTCCCTCTCCACTCCTGTCTCCACGTCCCCCTGTTTTCACTCCGTACACGGTGTCAAGGTCTTCTACTGGTGGCAGTGGCACGCCTCGCGGCACCGTGCCATGACACGAGCTTCTCTGCGCCACTAGCGTCGGGAGAGGAAACTATTAGTAACCCCGCGGTTTTACAGTAGTGATGGCGTCTCTTGCGGCGGGGATATGAACTGCGTGGAGGGGCAATTTCGACGTGGCAGTCGTGCCACGGACTCCCGCTCGTGGCATCGACCTTGACAACACTGCCGTTCACTGTCACTCTAACTCCTGCTCGACTCCGCTCACAAGCTCGCGCCGCTCCTACTACCCCTCATTCCCCACTCCCGAGCCTATTCTGCCCTCACCGTCCACCACGCTGCAATACCAAATTACGTACAGTATTGCTCTCTACCCCCTATTCCAACGCCGCGCCGCAGCTCGTCGCTTCATTCATCCTACCCGCTGCCATTTCATGGCCTCGCGAAACTCTCCCTTCCTCCCTTCGCTGTCATCGCGCCCCATTCTGAGAATGCCATTGCGCCTAAAGATCCCACTAAGTGCTGGAGCTAGACAATTTTGGGCCCGAGGCAATGCTGAAACATAGTCCCCCCCTTCCCGAAGTTATCCTATTTCAACAAATAACAAAAATTACAACGTTGAAGCCAGACTGTTTTTGGAAATATATTTTAAATAATAGTTTTAAGTAAAAGTAATTAGTAATCAAATAATACCATTTCCACGGTGAGCTTAAAACGCTAAAAAAAGTTTGTTGTGTTTAGTTAGTATTTAATAAAATCTCTAGTTAAATAAGTTAAATAATAAGTATGAATTTCACTAGAACCTATTTTAATGTTATCGTCATTTGATTTATTTCATAGAGTGCTACCTTAAATGTAATTACTATAATTAACTATTGCAGGAAAACAAATAATTGAAAATTTTATAAAATATCAGTCTACTCTATCGCGACTTATAAAATTACTATAACGATTTTCTCGAGTTCTAGCTTCTTTTTCAAATTTTTACCAATTTTTTCCCATCAGTCCGATCATCTGGCTCCTGGATTTGCAAGGCCCCTGGCGATCAGCAGATATGTCCATGCCTCTACTTCGTATTTTCTTTCTTGGCGCACGGGGCTGTGTCATCAAAATGGAATATCTCACGCTATGTCGCGTCGTTCTCCGTTGTGCCGCCAGGAATCGCATGATCGCCAGTCTTGCTCGATACAGTCGCGATAATGCGACCCCTAATAGCACAACCGAGAACAACGCGAAATACCGTGAGATATTCCATTTTATTAACACCCCCCCCGTGTACCAAGAAAGAAAAACCGGAGTATAGCCACTGATCCCACTATCTGACCATCCCGAAGCACGCAGCCATGTCTATCCTCGTTCCCGCTGCCCCTGATACCTCCGCTTACCCCCACCCCTCCGCCCTCCCCTGCCCCTCCCCCGCAGGCCGCCCGCCGCCGCCGGCCTGCGCCGCGACGGCGCCCTAGCCAGTTTGCATATCCTTTCACGCCGCATCCAGCACGGCGATAGAAAGTTTGTTTACATCAATACAGCGGAATAAACCAGTCTTTTGCTTGTGTTCCCGGTAGAATTCACATCTACACATCCAGGCCGCCTCTTGCAGCGCTTCGCCAGAACACGACCTTCCTTTTTGTAGCTTTCTTTCCTTTTCTTTTCCGTCCCTCCGCATCGCCTCGTACGTCGCGTTCTCCTTCTTTCGCTCCCTCTCCCCTCTGTCTCTCGCTCTCTCTCTCTCTCGACATTTCCCTATTCTGCTTGAAATTAACGCTATTCAGTGACATTTTCAAAAGACAGTATTGTGGCTACAATTTACCCTTATTCAGCGGATTTTCAAAAGGCAGTTTCTAGAAAGAGAAAGAGAGACGGCGAGAGGAGCCTGAGGAGTCGAAATATTTTGAAGTCTTGCTGCTATTGGCGGAAGGCTCTTATGAAAGAGTGAGAAGATTGGGCGACGCAAGGGCGTGGGCGGGGGCGTGGGCGGCGGGGCGGAGGCCGAGCGGGGGCGAGGCGGGGCGGGGCGGAGAGAGCGCCTCTGCAGCGGATGCTGTCGACGCCGCCGCCGCCCCCAGCTGCCGCCCCCGGCCCCGCCGCCCGCCGCGACGACACTTGCCTATCTGACTATGAGCAGTACACAAGCCCTCGTCACCAAGTATACACCGTGTCAAAGGAGGCGGCGCCGCGCGCTTGGGGGAGGGTGGTGGGGGTGGGGCGGGGGTTGTGGGGGGAGGCGAGCCGGCCGGCCCCGTGTGGCGAAGCAGCCGAGCGCCTTTTAGCCGCGGACTCGTGTGCTGGGAGCAAGATTCCCGGGCAGGAAGGGATGGATTTTACTTCGTATTTATGTGCGTCGCTTACCTTTCTGTTACACTTATTCCCAAAACGTATTTGGTGTTGGAATAGTTTTTTAACAGTCTGTAGCAGAAAAATAATTAAATGTAGTGGCAACAGATTATACAAGATCTTCCTAAAGTTCTCAGCTCTCCTCAAGCGAGAAAATTTAAAGAGACTTTGGAATTAAATAAGTGACAGGGTCTGCAAGAAGCGGTATTTAGAAGTAAGAGTGGAAAGACGTGTACTTAGAAGTGATTATAGGTTTTTTCCACTATGTTTTGTACACCATTATTTATGTCATATAATTATTAAATTATAAATACCATTGCTAAGTTATAGTTACCTAGTACTTAAATACATTGTGATGAGTCAATGTAGACCGTTATAATGTTTTCAGGTGTCGTAGATAGTAATTAAACGAATAGTCAGCACGCTACCACTGCTCTTGAAATAGGGATTCATAGAATGGAAATGAGCAGATGGCCCTCTAGAATCCTTGAGATCCATTGAGAAATCAGTAAGAGTTACAAAACATAATTTCACTTAGAAAATTACTGAAAGATTAAGTTAAAAAAGTGACTAAAAACTGTAGAACTATGCATTTATTATATGCAATGTAAGATAAAATACATATAAATATGTAATTACGATGACCAAAGTAGTGCAGAAGCGAAGTTTATAGAATATATTAACCTTGTGCGTGTGTAACTTCAATTTTGAGTCAAAGAAGGTACAAAATCTTCTTGTAAACAATAATAATATTCTACTATAACACTCACCAACAATAACAACCAACAATCCAATAACACTCAACAATTCAGCGGAGCGTCCTTCGACTTCGTCATATTTGGTAGATAGTGCTTATAGCACCATATATTTCTGATTCTTTTCTCCAGTACCCACAATATGTGCATATGTGCATGTTTCATTCTTCAGTGTTTCTTATGAACATACAATAAATAAAATCTTTTATTTAAAAACACTTCCTGCTTTTCTTATAAATGAATTGAATGTGCTCCGTGAAGACGTAAGTACAGACGTTATTTTTAACGGTTTCATGGAAGAATCATAAAAAGATAAAAAGTAGAAACGAGTTTGCGTTTAATTACTTCAAAAATTCTATTTCCATGCAACTCATGGATGAAAGGACGGAAATTAAAACCGTGCATGGTTGGGATGTGAAAGATATGTCCCATCAATAAATGATAATCAAAAGTGACGAGTCACCATCTGATACTTTCAGGAGAAAATTTCTCAACTTTCAAGTGAAGTAACATACATTGACGTAAAATTTCGAACCGCGTTCAGAAACAACTCTCAAATTCCTCGATATAAAATTTATCAGATGGTGAAAGTATTCGAAATGTGCAGAGAACCGTGTATAGCCACGCAATTGAATTCAATTGTTATAAACTCACTTCACGACCATACTTTGCTCTCCTGGGGGCCTATTCTGAAGCCTTCGAACGAACTCGACCGCACGAGTTTGACGTCATCACGAACGAAAATGAGGAGAACTGTATTCTTAATCGCTCGACTCGTCTCAACCCATCGAGATATTCGTTTCGAGATATTGCGAGTGGTGCGATAGCGCGTGAGAAGGATCGCGAAGGGTGACATAACCGCAAATAGTGTATCTCCGTGTGCCTTAGTGCGTGTTGTTATATCGTGTGTTGAACTTGGTGTTGTAATATTTAGTTGCGAAACATCTTGTTCACTGTATATTTCACAAGTAATGGCTAAATAAAAATGAGTAATTTTACTTTTGTACTTCTGTTTCATTTAGTGTGTTGGCGTGTGGAATACACTGTGCCATTGTGGTGTTCTGTTTCTATATATTTCACCACCGACTAAGTGTATATTTTAATCGTCGTGTGATTATCAAATTCTGTAAATATGTCAGAATTATTCATATAGTAACTTTGTAATGTAATGTATAGCTGGTTGAAAATTAAATTTTAAAAAATTTGTTTTTACTTTATTTTCAGTTTCATCTCGTGTTATTGTGTAGTCAACTGGTCACTCACTGTATATTTCACGAAAGTAGGGTACCTGAATTTTCCTGTTACAAGATTATCAGTTCACTTCAGCTCCAGATAATATGAATATCATAAGTAGGGGGAGGATTTTTTGCCCTAAAAATCTTAAAATCTGGTTTAAAATATATGCATTTATGACCTAAAAATTCTTAAATATGCAATTTATATTAACAATATTTCATTTCCTCTATAACCTTTGTTGATAAAATTTAGGAAAACATGATGGGAATGAAAAGGTATATTTTTTTGTGCAAACGTAATGTAATCTACCCTACTTAGTGAGAGAAATAATTAAAGTGAATATTCACCTTAGTGAAGGACATTGTATGTCTTTTTATATATTTTTCACTGGTTTAAAAAAATGTTATCCAAAAATATATTACATTTGCACAAGTATTTATCATGTACAGAAAAAAAGTATGCAAACTTTGACAAGCTCTTTTGAATCTGTGAACTCTCACAAATATATTCTATGAGAAGATGAACATTTTTTTTAGAAGCCTTTTTTTTTAACAAAATGTGCAAAGTATGGTCCCAAAATTACACGTTATGCACCAATGTGAACAATCGGCTAAATATGCATGAAGATATTAATCTTTATAACATCATATTCTAAACTAGTGTCAAAAAATTTCACTTAGCTCTGCTCTCAGACAATGGACAAAAATATGCAACATCCTCTTCCTAATCATAAGGTAATTTAAGGATCATGAAGAATGTTTTATAAGAAACGTCTAGAAAGAATGACGTCATGATCCTAAGAGAAAGTATATTCGTGCAAAGCAGCGTTGTCAAATCGTAACACTCGCGATGATGAACTTGAATCACGAACGTTCGAGATGCATCTCGAAGGGTGGTTAAGAATACTGTTTTCTCGTAGCCTTCGTGATGTAGCCGTTCGACACATCACGTGGGCGAGACCTGTCGAGCGATCTTAAGAATAGGCCCCCTGCAACTTGTTTATTCTCCATTACATTCCTAGTATTTAAAAAGTAAATACTACCTTTAAGTGTTTTATATGAAAACGTGCTATTTGTATTATATCTGTATATCCAAAATAATTCGGGCCGGTCCGGCAGTAGTGCCGTAGCGATCTCGGACCGAAGGATTGCGGGTTCGAGTCCCGCCTCGGGCATGGTTGTGTTTGTCCTTTCACCCCTTATCATCATCAATCGTTTCATCCTCATAGATACAATAACGATATAAAAACGTCCAATAGTGGTCGCTAATGACCCAGAAGTTTATGTGACCTTAAATAACAAAAAAAATCGGATTGTCATAGTAATATTTGAGAATATTCAATGGCTAAGTCGCAAATTATATACAGAAATCACTCATGAAAATAAAAGTAAAGTACCAAATGACGTTTAAGCCGACCAGTCGTTTTATCAGTACTGAGCTGCCAGGCACCTCATACTGAACAGAAAGCAACCAGACGCAATTTTTCTCAGCATCATTTCTCTGTACAGAATGAGTATCTCAGTTCGGCAGGAGCGCGCCGTCCGAGGCGAGCAACGGGGTTCGAAGCGGAACATGGGATCGTTCCCTTCCCCTCCCCCACCCCCTCCCCAGCAGGGCTCCGGGCGCCTCGCGCCAGGCGACGGGAACAAATCGCGAACACGCCATCGCCACAAATCTCAGTTGCGGCGGCGACCTCTCGCGAGCGTGCATCCCAAACGACGCTTATATTATGCATATAGGGCATTAGGGAAATTGTGCGACTTCAAATGAGACGTTTTGAGGCTTGAAATATGGTCGACGGCAACGAAAAACACATTTAGAAGCGGGGAAACACATCGCTTCAGTTGGCAGGACGCACCGACGCCCGACGTCTGCCTCCGCCGCCGCCGCCGCCGGCGCCAACTCTGTCACGCGTCCCCATGATAGACGCAATAACGCTTTAATCGCAATAAAAAAAGAACCAGCACGTTGGACGTCAGCGTGGCCGTGACAAGATGGTCGTTGTCGCCATGTGCGTTGGCGAGGAATAATCAAACTTTTTTTTCTGTTATTTTTGTTTTCCAGCTTCACGTTCCCAAACTAATTTCGTAGAATGCCGCCAACAAGGCTTTCTCGCAGGCCTGGCCGGTGTTCATGCCACGGGCATTGTAGACAATTCATTTATTTTATACAATTACAATGAATAATGAAACTCGCTATACATTACTCTGTTACACAAAGGAAGTTCATATGAGGGACAGATGCTTACAATTGCGAATTTCTGCCTTTTTCACCACCGTAGACGAATTTATGGTGTTTAAAGAACACCATTACAACGCCAGTGTCCTTGCGAAACGAGAAATTTTAACTGTGTTAGACAATTAAAACAAACGCATATCGGAGCTTTTGTGGTACCTGAACAATTAAACGAATTGTTTTGTTTCATTATTAACCGGACATGTATTGAAAACAATGTAGGAACAAAACACAACAAATATTGGATATGCTTCAAGGAAAATATTCGTTCATTAATCGTCATTATTAGTCTAAACATTTTATCATGGTATTATCTCGTGTCAAATACAGGAGATTCTCTGTGATGAGCGAAGTAATATATGGTGCAAAATATTCATTTATTGCGCTGGGTCAACTCTCATTTTAAATCCAACCGACTGGAATAACACGATATGTTCAAGCGTTTGAAGCACAAACCATTTCCCCTAGGAATAAATATTTTTGCAACCAAATAATTTTCATAAACTGGACGATCATAGGCAAACTAACGTACAATTTGATGTGATAGGTTAAACAATTCCAATTTTAATTATTTTCAATGGCGTGAGAAGGAAAATAAGATTGTAATGAATGGTGATTTACTTTCATTATGGCTTATTATTCCTTGTCACGAATTAAATTAACCAGTATTTAAGTTAGAAATTAGGAAATAAACGTTTCTAATGCAAAAGTTTCTCTCCTTTGCTTCCACGTATCACTGTAGACATAAAATTATAATATTAAGTTTTATTTTACGCTTCAAAAACTCAAGAAGCCTAAGCAGTGCCGTTCTTTCCAAAATGTACGTTGATATTCTACCACATAAAATACACATCCTAGACTTAGTGACTAGACAAAGGACTTATTTAACTAAAGATGTGTTAAGTCTTAGGAAATCTGATTCTGGGAATCATAAATTGAATGGATTAGCAGAAGAACGTAGCTTCGAAATACCATCACTGCTTGGAATTCACCACGGTATCACTAACAGAAAACCATTAATATTACATAATCCTTTTTTACTTTCTCGACTTTACTTCGTCAGAAGAGAAAGACTTGCAATCGTGCGCCATAAAAAGAGTAAAATAGCGCCGAGAAAAATGGCGAATTTTCGACAGAAAACTCTTATTGTCGAGCTCTGATAATAAAAAAGTGGATATATCTTGTTCCTACATTTAATAATTAATTCCTCTTAGACATTGTGTAGTCAGAACCCATATTTTGGGTCCTTGATGCCAAAAAATCGATTCACGGCAAAATGTCTGTCTACCCGTCTCTGTCGGTCCGTCCGATCGTCTGTCTGTCTGTCCGTCTGTCTGCCCGACTGTCTGTCCGTCTGTCTGTGTGTCGGTCTGTCTGTTCGTCCGCCTGTCCGTCTGTCTGTGCATCTGTAACCAAAGCAAGCGCCAAAACCAGCGTGATTCCAAGTCAAAGGGCCACGTCAGATTGATAGAGGAATATAATTTTTTATGAAAATCCTGCGTGCGGTATAGTCGCTAGCATTGTTCCCAGACCGTCGAACAGATGGACAGATGGACGGACGGACAAAGGATGGACGGACAGAGGACAGACAGACAGACGGACGGACGGACGGAAAGACGAACAAACAGATCGTCGGACGTATGGATGAATATACTTACGGAATGACGGACACATAAATGTACGTAAATGTACACGTAAATGAAGGTGTACCCCAGTCGCCATACCAAATTTGGTTTATGTCCAATTAATTATTTCTGAGAAAATGGGTCTCAAAATTTGAAAATGTAACATTGCGGGCATAGGGCTTAACACTTCCCCTTAAGGCGGTGTAGCTAAGAGTGAATAGCTCATTTTGTGTATGTTAGCTATTTAAAGATGTTTTGTCGTATACAAGAGAAGTACTATGGTTGCTAAAGGTGGTAAGACAAATGGAGAACGGCGTTGGTTTACGGAGGTATCTGAATTAATGATATTTATAGCTACGGAAAGTACATAGACGTTGTGAATTGTGTTCTTTGGATGCCAAGAATGAAAATCGGCACTTAACGCTCAAAATCAGTAAGCACAAATAAAAACTAGTGGTGCTTCAACAACACATACTTTCTCCCACTATTTCTAGCTTTGACGTTTTCTTAAAATTCAAAAAATGTAACTAAAATGAGACCTGCGCCCATTTTTTGCATTCTTTGCTATAACTTTGGAAAATATTGAAAGAAAAAGGTTGAGCTGTTTTTAAGATTTTTATGTTAATTGCGTAAAAAACACAAAAGTACGCATTTTTTTCAAAAAATTGTACATAACCTTATTGAAACTTTTTTATGCTATCCGAAGACAAAGTTTATTAAAGAAGTTGGAGCCATTTTTGAGAAATTTTGGAAAATGTTGAGGTTTCTTTCAAGCAAAATACCTCTGAAAATAAAAATATCCGTTTCAAAGACGTAGAGCTTTGAGTTCGTTTAGGTCGATCGAGGAATATCAGTTTCGGAGAACATAATCTGTACGGTTTAGGCTCTAGTGTTGGCCACAAACAGACGCTTTGCCGTCAATCTATTTTTCGGTATCAGGTACTCACAAAACATAAAACGCGAACTTGCAATTAGATTTATCCACTTTTTCTGTACCGGGATCAGACAATAGGAATTTTTTGACCGAAAACTTCTGCATGATTACAGTATCTCTTTACTGCGTTTGTAGTAAGACAAGAAAATTAATTAAAAATTTAAATTTTTAAATTTAATGTCGCATCAACATCTAGGTCATTAGCGACTACCATTGGGTTTAACGTTATGGTAACTGAAGAAATGATATGGTGATGATAGAGAGTGAAAGGACGAACACAAATACAACCATGCCCGAGGCGGGACTCGAACCCGCGATCCTTCGGGCCGAGATTGCTACGACAGTACAGATTTAGCGATCTCGGCCAACGAGGATCGACAAGCCAAAATTTGTTTCTTGACGTTTCTTTACTTTCTTGGTAGAGGTACGGCATATGAACATTTCAATGTATTTAGTGCACGTAAAACTGTATCATTTAAAGCGTTTTTGATAGTGCAGACTTGAAGGGAATATAGTTCTGAGAGACGTTACATCCATAAGGAAGAGAATGCAACGCATGCTGGTCTCCCGGGTGCAGAGAGCTAAAACACCAGCGATGGGCATATCCTTCTGGTGGGGAGCGGAGGGACGGGAGTGGCTAGAGAGGGGCCCACCCGCCGGGAGACGAACGCCCACGTCGCCGCGATATATAACTCCTTCCCCGGCCACCGGCGCGCTGGCGGGCAGGTACTGAGTGCGGCGCGATGTCTGAGCGAAAAACACCATTTGAATGCAATATCCCCGCTCCGCCCCCCCTGTCCCGCGCCCCGCGCCCCGCCCACCGCTCCCGGCTCTCGGGAAAGACACGCTTTATATCTCAGCGCGCGAGAGAGCATCATACACACTCATTTTCATAACCATTGGGCAATTCCTGGGAAACTCTAAATGGACGCTTTCTTTTCTTCGTCGTCGTCTATTTTTCTCTCGGCGCGTTTCCTCCCGCTCGCCGTCGCCGGCTGCCTTTTTTATATTCCGAGTTCTTTTCCCCCGGTGAGTGTTAAGACACTGCGAGATTTATCGCGGGCATAAGTCTCGCGGCGCCGCGGGCCGAGGTTGCGCCGTATACATTGTCTCTAAGGCGGAGGAGAACTGCGAGGAGAGGGCGGGCTCGCGATGGATGATCGGAGTGGCGACGCGGCCGGCGTCGCGACGCCCGGCGACGCCGAGGGGCGTCACGGGGATTAGCGCGACTTCGCTATAAAAATCGCCCCCCTCCCTGCGACTTATTCTGCAGGTCTTAGATTCGCCGCAACCTCCCTTCGTGCGTTTTATGGTCGATTGATTGTTAGTCATTCCGGGCGTGTCAATTGCTAAGGACATTAGTCTCGTAAGTATAGTGCATGTTGCCATCGGGAGGTGGCAGTGATCTTCCGTCCGCTGGATGGCGATATCCGGCGCCGACCTACCGTCAGCCAGCGACATTTTCCCCGAACCAGGTATTTCCCACCAGAGGGGCACTGCCCCAGGCGGGACTAGGTCTAAGCTCCGGGATGTGTGGTAGAGTAGAGAGTAGTGCATGTTAGTGTGTGTAGGAGGTAGGATAGGTCAAGGAATGGGAAGGAAAGATCGCGCGCGGTCCGGGGTCCGTTTGGTATGATATTGCTCCGGCATTCGCCTGATATCCAACTTAGCTGTAAAAATCGCATCCCCCCACCTCGCCATATTCCGTAGGTCATGCATTAACTGCAACCTCTTCTCGTATATTTTATGGTGATTATTCGGTGTGAGATGACGTAAAAAAAGGGAAAATACGTATTTAGTAGTGTAAACCATCATTTGTAGCATGTTTAGTTCGCTTGTACATTGATTTTATATTCTCGTCCGTTCTACTGAACAATAGTTATTCATGTACGAGTGGTAAAAGTGGCATATTTTGCCAGTAGGAAATGTTGCGTCACGATGCTGATGGGCCGATCACTTCTATCACGTGCGTTATACACTATTTTAAGACAGCCTTGCGTATTTCAAGACAGAATATTTTAAAACAGACAGTGACCTTCATTTTATTTTAAGTCAAGCATACAAATCAATTAATGATAAAACTAGACCAGCAGTGACTGATGCGATTACATGAAATTATTTTTTCTTTGTTGCATTCACAAGTTTATGTGAACATTTGAGCATCGTCTCATTTTTAGCCCTGGTGCTAAAAATTAAACTTTTTGCACCCTCTGCATGCCCTTAAGGAGCAGCATTTATTAGTGTTTGTCTAAAAAATAGTTTTAGAAATGAGATTCAAAGACATTCAATAGTAACGGAGAAGGAGCGATTTTTCTTACGTTGTCCCTCAAGGCCATTCTTCACGATGAAATATGTAACGGTATTTCGCGACGTTCTCAGTCGTGCCGTCAGATATCACATGATCGCGACTATATCAAGCAGTGCTTGCGATCATGCGACTTCTAGCGGCACTAGGTATAAAGACGCGAAATGCCGTATGATATTCCATTGTGGCCATAGGGGCTTGAGGGGCAGAGTTAGAAAAATAGCACTGTAACTGTATCTCCAATAAGGCGTGCGAAGCGAGAGACCTGCAAGGAAACAATGCAAGAAATACGTGTGCGTGCACATCCGCCTCGTGCCCGTTGGTTGGGTGAGGACGACGGGAGAGGTAGATGAGAAAGGGGGGAGGATTGATTGATAAGTGATTTCAGGCGCGTCAACAACGAAGTTGACTTTAGTTGTCCCGTAAGTGTGGTGCATTTTTATTGTGCAAGGAGGAGGTGGTAGTTGTGATGGTGGTGATGTGGTGGTGATCTTCCTCCGCTGGCGGCGTGACCTGACCTACCGTCGACTAGCGGGGTTTTCGCCAACCAGGTATCTCCCACATGGTACCACTCTCCAGCAGGGTACCGCCCCAGCCGGGACAAGCTCTAAGCTCTCGACTGGTCTCCCGAAATATGTGGAAGTATAGTGCAAGTAAGTTTCAGTGTCCGCAAGTAAGGGGTATATGACAAGAGGGAGGAAAGATCGCGCGCTGTCCGTGGCCCGTTTGTTAGGGTACTGCTCCGGCATTCGTCTGGTGTTGGTCGGAGAAACCACGTAAAACTACCGATCAGGGGAAACACGCTAGAAGTTTCGTCTAGACAGCAGCTGAATTGGTGGTGGAGGAGGAGGGGGGCGTGCCCCGCGCGCCGCTCGCCCCGAATCAATTGCGTGGGCGGGGCGGGAGGGCGGACGCGCACTCGCGCCCTCCGCCGGGGACATATTGGAGCACAGGTGCGGGGCGGCGGCGGCGGCGGCGCCCGCCGCCTTTGTCATGCAAATGCCCGCTGCGCGCGAGGCCCTCCGTCGACGCGTGCTGCGGGCTGCCACTGACCACTTTGCACGCGGCCTGGAAAATGCGCTCCCGACTCACCCGCCCATCCCCGCGCCCCCTCCCCTCCCCCTCTTTCGGCCGGGGTTGGATTCAGACACTACGCGCCCCGCACCGGCCCCCCTTTCTCACCCAGGCGCACAATCGCCTTGGGGCCACTCTCCGGAAAACAAACTTCGCCAGTTTTTCTACGTTTGGTTCTTAGCGTGAACAATTTATCACTGACTTAAATCTCAAAATTATTTTAAGACAGCAAATGTTTATACAGATAGTAATCCATTTCAAACTTATTTCACTGTTGTAAATATTCTTTTGTTTTAGTTTACGTTTCGACTTTTGTTTTTAATGTCTTCTTCATTTAAAATAAAACAGAAAATGTATAAAAGAGTGAAATAAATGTGAAATGGATTATCATCTGTACAACCGTTGTTGTTTTAAAATAAATTTGGAATTTATATTTATAGAATAGAGATAGATAGATTGATAGATAGAGATTACCTTAATAGTATCAAGATTCCAGAAGAATACGTCATTAGTTGCAAAAATTAATGAGTACTGAATATTAGGCTCTATAATATTCATCAAAAGCTTTAAAAAATAATTTTTAAATAGAAACGGCTCAAAATAGTAGGCTATTTCAATCGCAATTATTTTACAAATGTAAAACGAAACATTTTTTTTGTATATTGAGATTTAAATAATTAATTATATTTTTTGCGGCTCCTAATGGATGGGAATAAAAGTTTGTGGCTCAGAGAAAAAAGTTTATTCCGCTTGCAGATAGACCTGGGCCTGCGCTCAGCTCTACGCCTACCGCTGTCCGCGACATCTTGACGCTCTTTTTTGTTGCCTACGCTTTCTATTTATCTTCGCGCTTCCTAACGTTTACCGTCGAAATATACAGCATCTCCATTCATACTTCACAGGTCCACAAAGCCCTTTGCACTCCCAGCACAACGCAGTTAGCATCATAATCGTATGTACGACTGAGCTGATTTCCTATGATCAAAGACGTTCTCAGATTTTCCAACACATTTTAGCCCTCTTGAAGTATTACACGCTCATCTCAGCCTTCCCAGAAATTTTCAGTGATCCCAGATATCCTCAGAAGTGAACAAACTACCTAAGCAACCATTCACGTCCCAATAGATTCCAGTCATCTCCGAGATATCTCTTACTTGGCCCAAACTTACTCAACCATTCCAAACCGATTTATTTTCTAATTTTATTCCGCAATCTCTTTACCTTCGCAACGTTACAAGCTACCTGGATCTATCTCACCGTGAACTAGGAATACGTCGGATACCTAATAATACGTTTCTCATCCTTGTCACCCAACCTCCAGCCTAACATGTGCGTAGACGGAATAGTATGCCTTATTGCTTGAGTTTTGCTATAGGTATACCTAAGAAAACATTATCAATACTATTATTTTTATTATAATTATTATTATTATTAATATTATTATTATTTCTCTCTTTTACGACAAAAATATGTTACGAGTAGCTTGAATATAAAATCTACTCCGAGCTGCAACAAGCTGCCAAAGTAGCAGCCATTTTGACTGTCGGTGACTGTACAATACTTTGCGCAAAATAAGAGCCGTTCGCAATACATAAACGTCTGGTACTTCCCTGTCTTTTGAATGACCTGGGAATTTATCCAAGTGTTCTTGTACAAATTTTGCGGAACAAATCTCAGAGCTTCGATGACTAATGGTACACCTGTGCTTTTACGTCCCACATTGACTAATCTCGATTTTCATACTCTTGCATTTAAGACATTATTATTATTCCTCTATATCACGACTAAACATGTTATGAGTTGGCTGAATATAAAATCTACTTCAGGTTTCTGTAATGTTTCGTACATTCCCAATATTTATTTACAAGTTTACATTGTTATTGGTAAACAAATAACACGTGATGTACTTAGCTTGTTATGAGAATTAGGTTCGCAACCGATAGATTGATAATATAGACAAAATGTTACAAGAGAGGATTGAACTTAAAAGTGTTCCTCTTAAGAAAGTTGTAAATTCTAATTGTACAAAGTGAGAAGGTACAATATATTGAAGTACATTGTACAAGCAATTAAAATAAAAGTTTTAAAAAATGAGAATTGAAGTGTTACTACTTTAAAAAATAAGTAGCAGCAGTAATTGTAAGGGCAGATGCAAAAGAAAAAAAAGTGTTGGCAGAGTGCGACGTTACAGTTGCAAGCAGCTACCTAACGAGCAGATCTAGGGACTGTCAGTGCCTCTACAATACTTGATGCAAAAGGTGGGCTGTTTCAAATAAAGCATTTTTCTTGAATTTTAAATTACCTGGGAGTTACACAAATTTTGCGGAACAAATCCCAGAGTTCCGATGACTATCGGTACGACCTCTGCTTTTACGCCCCACATTCCGCTGAACTCGATTTCCAAACTCTTATATTTAAGACGTTTCTCTACTTCCCTGGTTACAACGTTTTGATCGCAAGACACAGCGATATTTTCATTATCATTATTATTATTATTATTATTATTATTATTATTATTATTATTATTATTATTATTATTATCATTATCATTATTGTAATTATTATTATTACTATTTTAGCAATATTTGTTGTTATTGTTATTAACCTCAACTTCTTCAAAATTTGTCCCATCAATTTTCCATCGATTATCTCGATCCTCAACTGCAGTGCTGCTCCAGCGACCCATTAAGCCTTCTGCCCGCGCCTGCCCTTCGCCGGCCGAGAGCCGCCGCCACCGTCGCTGCCACCGTCGCTGCCACCGCCACCGCCACAACCACCGCCGCCGCCGCCGCCGCCGCCTCCGCCGCTGCCTCCGCCGACGCCACCGCCGACGCCCTCGCCACCGCCTCGGCCCCCGCCCCCACCCCTGCCGCCCCTGCCGCCCCCGCCACCACCGCCGCCGCCACCGCCGCCACCGCCGCCGCCGCCACCGCCGCCGCCCTCGCCACCCGCCACCGCCGCCCCCACCGCCACCTCCACCACCACCGCCACCGCCGCAGCCGCCGCCCCCACCACCGCCCCCGCCGTCCCCACCGCCGCCGCCCCCGCCACCGCCGCCCCCACCGCCACCGCCACTGTCGCCCCCACCGCCCCCACCGCCACCGCCACCGCCACTGCCACAGCCCTCCGCCGCCGCCGCCGCCATCGCCTCCACCGCCGCCGCCTGTGGCGCGCGAGGGCGGCGATGAAGACCGGCGCGCATCGATCTCATCGGGCCCTCATTCAAACAAGTGCCGGGCGCGCGGCGCGGCGCAGGCGGGTGGCTCGGGCGGCGCGTGCGAGCAGCAGGCGGCGGGCGGCGCGAGCGGGGCGGCTTTTGTGTCGTCTTGCGGCGCCGCCGCCGCCACCACCCCCGCCCCACCCTTCGCCACCGCCGCCGCCGCCGGGGTGATAATAGAAGGCTCCCCGCCTCCGGAGGGGAGACCAGCCGTCGCCACCGCCGGCGGGAGGGGGCGGAGATGCCGCGGTGAAAACATTCAATGATTGCGTGACGTCATATCCTTCTCATTGAAGGCGCGGATTTGCAACCGAATGCAAAGCCGCAGCTCCCCACCGTTCGGTCCACTCCCGCCCCTCCCCCCCCCCGCCATGCGGGACCGAACCGGCGGAAGGGCGGGGGCCGAAGCAGGAGGAGACGAGTTGGGACGTACGAGAAAGGGACGGGAGAGGCGCGGAGCGTCGGCGGAGGGGTCTGGAGGGGAGACGATCGGCGGGCGGCGATGTGTGCCTCGGAAGGGGGAACGGGGCGTTGTCTTGCCTGCGCGGCGGAGCGGAGGCAAAGGGGGATTAGCGGCTAAATCTGTCGGCGCTGGAAAATTCGAGGTAGCAAGTCGTTAGAGTTGGCGGCGGGAGCGGCTTTTGATCACTGGGCAAAAATGTCGTCCTGCCGCCCGCGGGCTTCCGATTAGGCCTTTGGGCCCCAAGGAGCGCGGGCGGACGGCGGCGGCCGCCAGGAAGCGCCGCCAGTGCCCGGGGGGAGAAGGGGGAAATCCTCAAATCCTCCCACGCCGCTACGGACCGCGTCACGGTGAGAGCTCAAGTTGGGATGGCTGCTGTACTAAGGGCTGATTCCAGGAAGCTCTGACGCTGGGATTAGAATGGCCTAGCACTGTTTCAAAAAGCTCGGTGGTTCTCAATTTCGGATACCCTTGAGTTAGATTACAATAAGATTGCTCTCGATGTACCGGGAGAAATTCGGGGTGTAAGACCTGCTTTACCACATCACTACTTACTAATTATAAATTCGTCAAATTTGCCTTAAGCTAGTTGATTTATCTATAAGCAGTGACATTAATTTCTTTTTGAAAGAAGGCAGCCTAATAGTGCTTGAAGTTATTGTTTTCGATTTAGTTTGTTCGGAACTGTGAATTACAAAGTTCATGCGATTAACGAAGTCGTCACTACAACGAAATGTAGTATGTGCGGCCATTTATCTATACTTCAATATTTAATCTTGGTTAATAAATTAAAAACTTGTGTTAGGATTTTATTAGAAAACAAAGTACTTCTTTTGTAAAATTATGCTTCATAATATTTTCTAGGTTTTATGACTACATACAACACACATTGTATACAGGATGAAATGCCCAGGAATAAGAACGTGGCAATAGATGTGTTCACTTCTTAACATCTTATGTTTCAACACACAATAATTTCACGTCGAGATTCTAATGGCCAAGAGCCATTGGCGGAAGAGAGTAGATTCGTTTTCCGAATAGTCTTTTACATCTTTGTTTATAGCACTTCACGTGTTTAATCATCAAATTGTTAATATTCTTCCAACGATTGGACCAGATGCTGGAATTTCGAACATTGCCGCCTATATAACACACCCGCAATGTAACACTTCTGCCATTTTGCATAATCCGTTTTGGCCACTAGTCCCGTTGGCGTAGTGAATGTTTTATTATCGGAGGTGGAAGTGTTCCTTACCCTCTGGGTGGTGAAATCCGGCGACGACCTCCACATGAGATTTCGTCCCATCAAGCATCTCGTCCAGCGGGACACCGGCCCAGCAGGAACAAGTTATAAGCTTCCGACTTGTCCCATGTATAGTTCCAACGTGTGTGTAGTGTAGAGTATGTAAGTGTGTGTGTGTGTGTGTGTGTGTGTGTGTAAGGGGATAGGTTAGGGGAGTGGAAGAAAGGATCGCATGCGGTTCGCTACCCGTTCACAGCCTCGGCACTCGTCTGGTATTAATCAGAGAAACTATGGGCGAAAAATATAAAATGTTATCAACATATTTATTCAAATTCTAAACTCGAACAACACGTTGTTTAATACCTATCTCTCGATATGTTTCCAAAAACTAAATATTGACTAGAAGATTTATTGTCGTGAAAAGTTAAAACTACAAAATTGTAATTAATGAAGTTGATTAGGAAGGAGAAGAAAAATATGGCACTAATGTGTAGGGGAAGCGAGAAGAAGCAAATTCTAATTTTTAACTCATCAATCTGCATTTCGATCACTGGAAGTTCCAATTTCTGAAGAAAATGTATTGAGCATTCTAAAATAGTGCTTCAAAAGTGCTTCTTAGAAGCAAATAAATAGCTACAGAGGATATTGTAAGTCTTGTAATTTTAGATTTGACAGTGTTTTTGGTTAGAAGTAAAATGTTCTGTAGAGCAACATACATTTTTTTAACAGCTTTATTTTCTATCTGTTCAATCCATTGATTTTCCAGAGATTTTAATTACTTAACACTAGAACAGGGTTAGGGCATAGGCAGGCGGGGAGTTCATTTAGTTGAAGCTCCCTCTCACTTTGTTACGATTCCGTTATTTAGTGTTAGAATTTTTTTTAACTTCATTTTGAATTTGTAGCATTCTATCATTGAATGTTATGTCTGTAAGTTTAATACATTTTTTTATTCAATTTGCTTTCTTATTTGAACGTTTATGGCGGGCGTAGTTTATCCTTGGGGAACCTTGAAATAATTTTTATGTCTTCTGCTGATTGTCCTAGCCTGAAGTTTTTAACGCATTCTGCTTTTGGTAGTGCTTCAAAAAATTTTATTGATAGTTTACTAATGTAAGTAGTTATATTTTCTATGTTCAACTCGTTTCTAATTTGTCTATTTGACACGTACCATGGTGCTTTAATTATGCGTCTTAAATATTTGTTTTGAACTACTTGAATTTTCTCCAAGTTACTTTTTGCGGCTCCACCCCAGACTGGGCAGGCGTAAGAAAGCAATGGTCTGATAATGGATTTGAATATAGTTATCCCATTTTCTGTGCTTAGTCTTGAGTGGTTATTTATAAGTGGATATAGTTTTGCAATTTTTACGTAGGTTTTATTGACTATTTCTTTAATGTGATATTTCCACGTTAGTTTTTGGTCAAGAAGTACTCCTAAATATCTTACTGGTGGATCCTTTTTGATCCATTTTAAATTTACATTTTTAATGATTAGTGGGTTTGGCATTTTAGGTCGTCGTAGCGTAAATATCTTGGGTTGTGATTTAGTGGGGTTTATTTATATTTGTCATTTTGAGCACCAATTTATAAATGTATCTAACGATGTTTGTAGAATTTCTCTACCTTGAACTACATCTTTGTTTGTTGTAAACAGTACATACATTTTTTTAAACATTTTCTGTACATCTGTGAATTTCGTAATTTTTGATAATTTACTTTCTTCAAAACGTTTGCCCTTCAATCCCCCCTCCCGACTGTCAATATCTCTTGATGGAACGAGAGCCCCCCTCTTCTCTCCACGTCCATTCGAGATGTCTTACTCTTCGCTTCCGCAGAACAAGATACGATACATCAGGGCAACAAACGAAAGCGCGGCCTGTCCCTCGTGTGTGCATTTAAAACACAATCCGCGCCCGCGAGGCCGAGCAAACAGCCTAATGGAGCGCGCGGAGTTCAGTTTCGTGCAGGCGGCGCCATCTGGCGCTGTGAGTCACAGCGGTCACCGCGCGCAGCTCAAGTGTCTCGCCTAGAGTTGCCAACAATGTCCGTGTAAAAGAGAGTACACTCCATAAAAAACGCATCAACACATTCTTATTATATATTAAGTCACATATAATTCCTATTATGTAATAATTAGATATTTATATTAATTATTAAATATTTAATATATATAATATATAAATATTTAATATATATAAATATTATATATTTAATAATTATTAAATATTTAATTTAGACTAACAACACCTCTATTTCTTTCTTGTCTCCATGTGTGATTCTAGTGAAAAGATTCGATGAAGATGGTCAGAGCGTTTCTTTTTTTATTATAGTCTCTAGACAAAGACACTACCTTGCATGCATGTGACATGTGCGTATGACAGCGTTCAGAAAATGGAAATTAGTGTTTTCTATTCTGAATTAAACAACGAACGATACAACGTAGCAGATGTTAGTCATGTGATAAAATAAAAGTCAACAAATGTTAAACATGTATGAAAAGGAAGGCATTTAAAATATAAAGGAGGACGAGAGGACAACTGACGTCAATGCAGGACCGTCCTCCCAAAAGCAGGACGGTTGGCAACCCTGGTCACAGCGGTCACCGCGCGCCTCTCAAGTGTCTCGCCTAGGGTTGCCAATAATGTTAATATAAAAGAGAGTACACTCGATAAAAAAACGCATCAACACATTCTTATTATATACTAAGTCTTATATAATTCTTATTATCTAATAATTAAATATTTGTATAAATATTTAATTATTACATAAAGACAGAGACACTACCATGCACGCATGTGTCATGTGCGTTCAAAAAATGGATATTCATGTTTTCCATTCTAAATTAAACAATAAACGGTACAACGTAGCAGATGTTAGTCATGTGATAAAATAAAAGACAACAAATGTTAAACGTGTACGATAAGGAGGGCATTTAAATATGAAGGAGGGCGAGAGGACAACTGACGTCAATGAAGGGCCGTCCTCCCAAAAGGAGGACGGTTGGCAACCCTGCTCACAGCGGTCACCGCGCGCCTCGCAAGTGTCTAGCCTAGGGTTGCCAATAATGTTAATATAGAAGAGAGTACACTCGATAAAAAACGCATCAACATATTCTTATTATATATTAAGTCATATATAATTCTTATTATCTAATAATTAAATAATTGTATAAATATTTAATTATTACATAAAGACAGAGACACTACCATGCACGCATGTGTCATGTGCGTTCAAAAAATGGATATTCATGTTTTCCATTCTAAATTAAACAATAAACGGTACAACGTAGCAGATGTTAGTCATGTGATAAAATAAAAGACAACAAATGTTAAACGTGTACGATAAGGAGGGCATTTAAATATGAAGGAGGGCGAGAGGACAACTCACGTCAATGGAAGGCCGTCCTCCCAAAAGGAGGACGGTTGGCAACCCTGGTCACAGCGGTCACCGCGCGCCTCGCAAGTGTCTAGCCTAGGGTTGCCAATAATGTTAATATAGAAGAGAGTACACTCGATAAAAAACGCATCAACATATTCTTATTATATATTAAGTCATATATAATTCTTATTATCTAATAATTAAATAATTGTATAAATATTTAATTATTACATAAAGACAGAGATACTACCATGCACGCATGTGTCATGTGCGTTCAAAAAATGGATATTCATGTTTTCCATTCTAAATTAAACAATAAACGGTACAACGTAGCAGATGTTAGTCATGTGATAAAATAAAAGACAACAAATGTTAAACGTGTACGATAAGGAGGGCATTTAAATATGAAGGAGGGCGAGAGGACAACTGACGTCAATGAAGGGCCGTCCTCCCAAAAGGAGGACGGTTGGCAACCCTGGTCACAGCGGTCACCGCGCGCCTCGCAAGTGTCTAGCCTAGGGTTGCCAATAATGTTAATATAGAAGAGAGTACACTCGATAAAAAACGCATCAACATATTCTTATTATATATTAAGTCATATATAATTCTTATTATCTAATAATTAAATAATTGTATAAATATTTAATTATTACATAAAGACAGAGATACTACCATGCACGCATGTGTCATGTGCGTTCAAAAAATGGATATTCATGTTTTCCATTCTAAATTAAACAATAAACGGTACAACGTAGCAGATGTTAGTCATGTGATAAAATAAAAGACAACAAATGTTATACGTGTCCGAAAAGGAGGGCATTTAAAATATAAAGGAGGGCGAGAGGACAACTGACGTCAATGAAGGGCAGTCCTCCCAAAAGGAGGACGGTTGGCAACCCTGGTCACAGCGGCCACCGCGCGCGTCTCAAGTGTCTCGCCTTCCGCCCCCGCCCTTCGACGCACAATGGCGCTGCCCAGTCTGCGCGCCCAGCGCTGGCCGCCGCCGCCCACGCGAGCGCGCCCGGTGTGTGGCGTCATGCGCACATGGCGCAGGAGGTGCGGGTGAAGAGAAGAGGAGCAGATAACGTCGTGGGCCAGTTGAAGAGCAGGCATCTCAACCACTTCTTCAGTTGCAGGGCTTGGGACTACAGAATAAGTCTCACCAGCTCCATCAACCCCCACCGAGAGAGATGGCTCACAGTGCATCAACCTGATGTCATTGCAGTCCCTCTGACCGGGAGGTCCTAGGACTCCACTCCCCACAGAGGCAGGATTTTCGACATTAGCTTGTCAGCTAGGTCGAATTCAGTCGCTGTCTGGAGGAGAATTCTAGCGGCCGGCTGCTCTGATCGGTAGTTTTCCGTAGTTTCTCCGATCAACACCAGCCGAATGCCGGGGCAGTACCCTAACAAACGGGCCACGGACCGCGCGCGATCTTTCCTTCCTCTTCCTTGTCCTATCCTCTCCTCTTACACACACACTCACTAACATGTACTACACTACCACACATGCCGGGAGACCGGTCGGGAGCTTACAGCTTGTCCCGGCTGGGGCGGTGCCCCGCTGGTGGGAGATACCTGGTTGAGGGGAAAACCCCGCTAGTCGACGGTAGGTCGGCGCCAGATCTCGCCATCCAGCGGGGCAAAGATCATCGCCACCTCCCGATAAATAACACGTACTACACTTACGGGACCAATGACCTAAGTAGTTGACAAGCCCGGAAACACGAATCAATCAATAAAAAATTCCATCAACCCTCACGCCATTAGTAAATTAGTCGATTTTTGTCGTGTAGATAGTGTTTCATCTTATCGGCCCAACTCTTCCTGAAAATGAACAAGATAAATTTAGTTATAAGATAAGCCATACTTTCACCAAAATCGAGATACGAACATTTACGATTAACTGAGAATTGCTTTGACTTTCGTGCCTCGTGTTTCGGTCCAAGTCCTTTAATTACTGGCGTATTCCGGTGGGAATGTGGTTAGCTATTGGCCATTCACCCACCAGATTTGGGGTTGGTTCCCGATGCGTGTGAGGATATTCGAAGGGTTGAAAATGGCACACAATACCATGTCATACTTCTGACATTAAAATAATATCTGCCAAAATTAAAGCCCCCGAATATTCCCGTCACATCATATTGCAAACATGCTTGGCCGAAAATTGCCTGAAGTAATTGAAAAATGTATTTAAATAATATTTATTTTTATAAAGTACTTTTGGGATGTTAAAAAATTATTCTATTTCGGTTATGTTCAAATTAAAGTAAGTGTAAAGTGTATTAGTTACATTAATTAGTGAAAACCCTTTATTTCTTATGTTAATGAAGATTATCATGTATGTTTAAAGTTATAATAATACAAAGCGTAATTGTGGTGTCGTTTACAAAACAAGTTGACTAAAGATATCGCAAACGTCGATGTCTCGTTCTCGTGTTTCTTATGTTACAATTCTCCAAAGCTGTTTCGTTTTCCAAATATTCAATTAGTACTACAAATTAGTCCTGTGCCCTTTTGTAACTAATTGATTCGGCCATTTGTGTAAAGGAAATTATGCCAGACCGCAAAAACGCACATTGAGAGGAAATAATGAAAAGAGTAGAAAAAAATTGTGTTGATATAGATCGATGAATTAAAAGATCGATCTAAGTGCTAGTGCAAGTGCAAGTCACATTGCACGATCTTATAAGAAAGTCATAATACTTTCGTAAAATGTTTTATACGAGTGGTAAAAGTGACTCTATTGTGTGAGTAGAAAAGGTGACAAGAGGCTTGCAGGCCGAGTGGCGCAGTGCTACGAGCAACTATACTAATCAATCCTGTACAAATCAATTAATAGTACCAAATTACATAAAGGTCAGTAGCAGCTGATGCGGTCAGACAAAAGGATTGTGGTTTCTTTGTTGTATTCACAGTTTGATCTGAACATTTAAGCATCGTTTCACTTTTAGCACTATTGTTAAACATTAAGTTTGTAGCACGTCGTGCATGACTTAAAAGTAACCGCTATTACTAGTGTCTGTGTGTGTAAAAAAGATAAAAACACGATCCAAAGTAGCCTTCATGAGAGAGTCTGCGATGTCGCGTGATGCAACATAACGCGCTGAAGTCCGCTTCCTCCTTTGCAAACACCTCACAGTCACTCCATAACAGGACCCGTACTTTCGGCTGGACCACGAGGTAAACATTTTCAAAAGGTGCCTGCGAGCAACTTGTCTTCAAAGGAACAAGCAACTCATCGCCACAAGGATGTAACTTCATCACGTCCAAAAAGCTCTGAGAAAAGACTTGTTAGATATTCACTTTTATACAGAAATTTTTAAGAAATATTTCTGAAACTAAGCTATTCTTTTGAGAAATAAGAAAACGTAAATGGCTGTGGGAGACTCAGCTCTAAATCTGTCAAATTATTATATTGTTGAATTGTATATCATTACCGCAAAGACAATTATCAGACGAGCCAATTTAGAACTCAAGGGAAGAAAGAAACATGGGTGCTTTAGACACAGCGAAGAAGAAAATGGTTTTCCCTTTCATAATGAACTAAAACCGAATGACTAACAATGGCTCATTTGTCGAAAGTAGCAGCTCACTGAGGTATGAACTATGATAGAAGACATACCGGCACATCAGATGTAGAGTACGTTTTTCAATCAGAAAAATATGGCCAATATTAATCAATAAAACAAAATAAGTTGCTTTCAATTATTAGAAATATTTTTTATAAAACAACGTAACATTTCAAAACTTTTCCTAACATTTTAAATTGAACTTCATTTTATTTTATAAACGAGCTTCCAAATATCTTTCTCGTTTATTAAGAGAAAAAATTTATGAAAAGACTCATGAGACCTGCAAAATGATGTATTTACTATCGTCATGGTGGCGTTTGAATAGTCTCTTTACAAATCTTGAGGAAGTGATGGAACTGAACTTTTTATATGCATCATGACTGATAAACGCTGTGTGTTTGTACGAGTATCTTCATATAAACAGTATCTTGTGATTTTTGTATTAATGCAACGATTGTTAACTTCATTACCCCTGTTTCATTAGGCAATTTATAAAAGAATACTTGTATAATGGTGAATACATTCTTCGTCTTGAGCTCATTTCCAAATGATGGCCATTGCCATTCACATATTATTTAAAAAACCGCCGTTCCTGTGAAATGCCATCCTATGAATGACACGGGGTTCTCGATGACACATTCAGTCCAGGTGCAAGCAATTAACAGAGCATGCAGCTGGTCCGTCCCGCCCCCGCTCTGTTCCGTCCTTCGTTCACCCTCCGATTTATGATCTCGAGGTGGAACCCTGAGGGACTCCTTGAGAGGCAACGGTCGCGGAGGCAATGCGGCAGATGCTCTGGCCTTCTCTCCCGACTTCCCCCCCCCCGCACCTCGTCAATGCCCCGCTACCCCTGACTTCATCAATGTGCCCGTCTGGCATCGGCGACTCGTGCACATGGCGTTAGTGCACGGCATTCATCATCGTTGTTTTTTCTGCAGAGAAGGCTGGAACGAACCCGAGAAATTTGTGGTAATTATTTTTCCGAAAGTAGACGGCAGCTTTGGGCCTCCAGTATCGTTTCTGTTATCATCAGTTTGATTTAATAACACGTTTGTACAAATTCCAGTAAGAAACAAATTTCACAAAAGATGATACGCCCCCTGAAAAATTTATTTACATTTTCAGGAATATTTCTGTAACTCAAAGCATTATGCATTTGTAGAAGTCTGTGAGAAATCTAGTGGAAGAGAAATTAGATGAGAAATTAAATAAAGTAATTGGATCCATGCGAACATTACGCACTTTTTAATTCATTATCTTAAAAGTGAAAATAGCTTCGTACTAATTTCGAATGTTTTTGACATTCCGCGCACTTCCAAAATAATAGCAGAATATCCCCAAAAAATTGATTTTATAGATTCTGGAACAAGAAATTTCACTAGATTCTCGCCGAGATTCACGACAACCTGGTTTTCAGGTGTTAGGAGCAATTGTTTCCAAGTTAAGGTTAGGAGGTAATGTGTGTTACAACGTGCCATGTGTTTCAGGCTGTATGTGTGCCTATTATTTTTCGTCATATCGTAACCTTCAAACTTCTAGATTTTTCGTCTTACATGCATTTGTGGCATTTTGAAGAGGTATTATCCTAAGCAACTTTAGCACACACACGGAGTTTTATGTCGACGGTGTCTTATAAATGGTACAAACTCGTCATCCGTCCTTAAAATATTTAGAAGACACTACAACATATTTTCTGATAACGATATTATACTTATATTAATAATGTTGCATGCAAGCATTAAGTATTTTATATAAGTAATATTATCGGAGAATTAATATACAAGATAAAATGATGCATTTATCAATCACAGTATTTTTACAAGTGCATTGTGTACTTCTTAATATGTAGATAACATTTAAGCGCAATTAGCGTACGTCATTTGAAAAGGAGAATATTAAATTGTTTTATTTTAGTGTCTTCCGCACTAAGGATCCATTAGTATTCTAAGTGGGGCGCATATGTCGTAAGTATGATGTTTCAACTTTGTTTTCTGAGATTTCATAATCACTACATTCGAAATGATATCAACTATGGACTGTCCAATTAATTTGCATAAATTTAAGTACTCTTCAGTTGGATTGGGTCCTCAATAGACAGCAAACACCGCATGAAAAGCATACAGGAAAAAACTACACACATACGTGAAACATAATTGTACTCTCCCGTAATTATTCAGAGAATTTATAAAACCTGCACAATCTGAAATTATTAGCGAAGCGATTCTTAGAATTTCACATTAAAATTGGTCTCATGCTTTAGTACATTGGTATTTCGGTGATGTCGTTCAGTTGGGTATTCCAAGTATTTCAGTAAAAATGCGTTGCCTTTGCCAAAACTAACCAACGAAAACTTTTTTGATCCAATACGCATGTGTCGCGGTTGTGCCGGGATATAATTTAGGGAAAATGACCACACCAGATTTAGTCAATGCATGCCCCTATGCAATGGCGTGGCCTGTAGAAGGAGAGTGGCGAGAAGACGGCGACTGTCTACTCAAGCTGGTGAGGATAAGAAATGGGTGAGAGGCAGGCGCCTCGAAGCCCCGCTTACACGTATACCCTCACATAGTCAGAAGGTGATTGATTTGTTGTTAATTGATTCGGTGTTAACAGCTAAGATAATTAATCCTGTAAGATTAGTACATGTTTTTATCGGGGGAGGTGGCGGTTATCTTTCCCCGCTGGATGGCGAGAACCGGCACCTACATACTGTTGGTTTGCGGGAATTTACCCAACCAGTTATCGTCCACCAGCGAGGCACCACACCAGCCGGAACAAGCTCTAAGCTCCCGACCGGTCTCTCGGGCATGTGTGGTAGTGTAGAGCAGGTAAGTATAAACGTATGTGTGTGTGTGTGTGTGTGTGTGCAAGTAAAGAGTGAAAATAGAACAAGGAAGAGGAATGAAAGATCGCGCGCGGTCCGTGGCCCGTTTTTTAGACCACTGTGCCGACATTCGCCTGGTGCTGAGAGGAGAAACCACTGAAAACTACCCATCAGATCAGCCGGCCGCTAGAACGAGATCATCGACTTCGCTATGTAGCTACTGTCGAAAATCCTGCGGCGCCGTCGAGACTCGAGCCCTAGGACCTCCCAGTCAGAGGCACTACAATTGATGCCCTGAGCCACCTAAACAAGTCAGCAGGTGTTCAACCGGGGATGGCATACAAGCCAGCTACGTGTCGACACGTCGCCTCCCAACACAAGTTTTCGTCTAAACAAGAAAGCATTTTTGCTAGCCTCAGCACCTCATGATTTTCCATTTCGAAATGAAATACAAAACCGGGAATGCGTTTGCCTACGCAAGTCCGCCGGATAGCGTCGAAGCGAGCTCTCCATCACGCGCAGAGCGCCGCGACGCCCGCCCGCGCCGGCGTCGCGGCGAAAAGGCGGCATCGGCGGCGGCGCCGCGCGCGTAATGATCATGACTGCGGGGCGCGGAGAGACGGCGCGGGGTGCAGATGGGGGCGCATGAATCACGGCCTCGCGCGGGGAGAATGTGTCGTTATGAATGCGCCTACACATGCAAAAGAAACGTACGCGAGCGAACGACTCCGCTGAAAGCGACTCTCTGCGCTCGGCGTGGCCCCCTCGGGGACTCGTGTGGAGGGCAAGGGACGGCGGGGGGCGGGGGCGGGTAGAGTGTGAGAGGGTGGTGTCGGCGTGGGCGGGGGGGGGGTCGGGCGGGATCTGGCGGGGATGAGCTGGCGGGGGTGTGGGGGGGCATGTGGGGGCGGTCGAGAGCGGTCGGGAGCGGTCGGGGGCGGTCGTGGGTGGTCGGGGGCGGTCGGCAGCGATCGGGGGCGGTCGGGGGCGGTCGGGGGCGGTCGTGGGTGGTCGGGGGCAGTCGGGGGCGATCGGGGGCGGTCGGGGGCGGTCGTGGGTGGTCGGGGGCAGTCGGGGGCGGTCGGGGGCGGTCGTGGGTGGTCGGGGGCGGTCGGGGGCGGTCGGGGGCGGTTGGGGGAAGTCGGGAGCGGTCGGGGGCGGTCGGGGGTGATCGGGGGCGGGCGGGGGCGGGCGGGGGCGAGCGGGGGCGAGCGGGGGCGGGCGGGGGCGAGCGGGGGCGGGCGGGGGCGGGCGGGGGCGGGCGGGGGCGGGCGGGGGCGGGCGGGGGCGGGCGGGGGCGGGCGGGGGCGGGCGGGGGCGGGCGGGGGCGGGCGGGGGCGGGCGGGGGCGGGCGGGGGCGGGCGGGGGCGGGCGGGGGCGGGCGGGGATGGGCGAGGGCGAGACTGTTGCCATGCAAAATCGCCCTGCAGCCCCCTCGGCCCGCGTGTGTGCGGCGCGCTAAACAGAAGAGCAGCGCCGAGGAAACGGCGCCCCAACGTCGCGAGGCCTCGTTGCTCAACTGCATCGCCCACAGCTCAGACGCGTGCTTGCACTCACATGCGTGCTTATCGCCCTTTGAGGTCGTACCTTACACCTGATGTCCTTCAACCTAGCATCAACACGTACCTTCCGATGTCAATCACGCACATATTTGCTTAAACAGGGAGTTTTTTCCCAGAGTAGCTTTCTGCAAAGGTCTGCCATCGCTATCTTCTGCGCTTCCACTGATGCACAAATTGATGCGAAACACGAACTGTGTACGCGGAGAAGATCGATAGTGCTGTCAATTGCTGTAATGCTTTGCAGTGCAAACATTTCGTAATATCGCATGTAAATGTGGAAGGAGTAAATGACGAACCCCGGTGTCGTTTCTTTCCTGCAATCTTCGGTTAGGAAAGGAATTACTCATTCATCATTTAGGACTTCTATTACTGAAACCTTTCTGAACCCCTTCAGAAACCGTGATACTGTCGTCTTTCAACGTTTATCAGATTTTACAAAATTATTGGAAATCATCGTCAAGCGTAATCTCTTCGTAGAAACTCTGCATTGTCCTACACTTAAGCCTGGCCATAGTCACTCTTATTTTGCTAGCTGCGGAAGTAGTTGGCGCTACCTGTGCAACATAGTGAATATTGATATAGTACTTTGAAAGTACTAGAATTTTGAACTAGTACTTAAAAAAAGGACATGACCATCTGTGTCCCTACTAAAAGAACAGCATGAACAAAAAATGCTCCAAATGTGTACGTCTTTGCCAAAAACTGAAAATATTTTAGCCCAATCATAAAAAATATTTGTAATACAGTTCGCCAGGAAAGTCTCCGCATTGGGTCAAGTCAAGGACTCCTATTAAAAATGGCAATGATGTTGGTAACAAACAGATCTCTAAGAAACAAGTGAAGGAGACAACACTTCCAACATCTGTTTTGAGAACGGTATTTACGTTTTCTTTGTTACAAGCTGTATCTCGTGCTACCAACATAATTTCTGTTGCGTGCACTCTCTCCAGCAAGGTGCCATGGCGGAGAGACTTTCCTAGCGCGCTGAATTACCACAAATATAAATCATTAATTCTTAAACAGGTACAATTTTCTTTTAATTGTATTACAGTTTATTCAGGAGTCCGCCGTGAACCACTATTTTGTTCGCCGGGTACCGGAATAGCATTGGTTTGTTAAAGCGTTCCCACAGTCCCTTCCCCAATGCACAAACTCGCTTCCCTCCCAATGTCCCACTACAGTAGCGGCAGCGCATAAGCGACTCTGACTGTTCACCGCGCTTTTGCCATACACTGTTACGCACATGGCATCATCTACATCGCAGAAAAATGAAATCGCAAAACATCAACACTTACAGACAGGCTATGAAACGTCTTGATATTATGTTCATAACATTTTCCATAGCCGAACCTTATCGTCTCCGTGACTTGGTGTGAGTGAGATGAACGACAACGTTGAACCATGACAGTCAGAAAGTAAACAAATCCTCGCAAGCTGATTGCTTCAGAGCAGATCACATGACATACTACAGCACGTGGCGAGAGAACTGTCAGAGTCGCTTATACATTAATGGTTACTGTAGTGTCATTGTTGAGCCTGAATTTTGTGTACTGTAGATCTTTAGTTTTCTTCCAGTCTCATTTGACTGCCTTCTCTCGCACCAAATATCCTACCAACACCGCCTTCTTCACGCACTTTATCCATTTCAGAAACGTGCCCTCCCGTTGCCGCCAGCAAAGCATCCCATCGGCCTCGCAGTAGGCGTTCCAACTGGGGAACGCAAGTTTTATCAAAACATCGATATATCGATATTCCGATACATCACCAAAAGTTTTTCGAAGTTGATGAAAACATCAATGTTTTTAAATATCATAAAACAGATGTTATTTTCGCATCCTGTTTTCACTTTTAAATAGAGTACTTACAAGAAAAATCGGTATATTTTATTGTTTTTCACGTATAAGTGATACGTCAATAGTAACGTTTAACGAATGTGAAAAAGGAAATAAAAATAAAGGACAGGGTGTTTTGCTATTATTCCATTTATTCAATTTATCTCATAAATCATCGAAGAAAAACGTCCAGTATCAAATATACATAACATGTATATATTAGTTTAAAGTATATTGCGTTAATTGACTCTGACACCTTAATTTCCTTATCAACGTTCTGTGCAGACTAGGTTGAAAATGCAGTTTAACAACATTCCCACGTACAAAATCATCGAAAAAGATGGCAAACTTTTCTTTTTTAAACATCAAATTTTCTGGAAATATATATCAATCTGTACAAAACATTATTGAAAATAAAACATCGATGTTTCTGATGGGAAATATTGATGTTTTGGAAACTTTTTTTTGCCATCCCTAGCTAGCTCCAAGTGCAGCGGGCTGGCTCCCGCCGCTCGCCCCGCCCATCGCTCCGCAGGCGCCCGCAGTCCCCGTCGCTGAAGGCGCTTTTAAAATTCATTTATGTAAAGCCCATACATCACGAGGGCAGCTCTCCGGTGACAAAGTTCGCGCCCGGGGCAGAAGACGGCCCTGCCCGAGAGGCGACCTGCCCGACGCCGCGACGCTGGCGCGCGCGCCGTGACGCATGGGCGTCGCCGCTAGAGGGCGCCCCCGCCGAGGCAATAAGGAAGGGGCGGCCGCTGGGCAAATGCTCCCAAGGGCGGGCGGGCGGGCGGGCGCCGTACGCGCCATATGTGAGCGCTGGCGGCCAGCATATGCCGCCGCTGCCCCAGGCGGATTTTACGTTCACGCGGAGTCATTCGTGGGCCGCACCGCGCCGCCCGTCCGCCGCCCCTCGCGTCTAGCGCCAGGGCTGGCCTCTCTCGCTCTCTCGCTCTCTTTCGCTCTCTCGCTTTCTCTCGCTCGCTCTCCCTCTCTCTCCCTCTCTCTCTCCCTCTCTCTCTCCCTCTCTCTCTCCCTCTCTCTCTCCCTCTCTCTCTCCCTCTCTCTCTCCCTCTCTCTCTCCCTCTCTCTCTCCCTCTCTCTCTCCCTCTCTCTCTCCCTCTCTCTCTCCCTTCCTCTCTCCCTCCCTCCCTCTCTCTCTCTTTCGCTCGCTCTCTCCCACCCTCCCTCTCTCTCTCTCTCTCCTGCCGACTGTTCGCTCGCCCGACTCCTGAATCACTCGCCCTTCAGCGTAGGAGGCTGGATACATCGCCATGTATAATTCAATTTTCCTATAGTGGCCGATGATATGAGGTCATTGTTACAGGTTCATCTCCTGCCATATCAATATTTTTAATTAATGCTTATAAAATGAATATTTTTAATTCGCTCTCTCTCCCTCTCTCTCTCTCCTGCTGACCGTTCGCTCGCCCGACTCCTGAATCACTCGCCCTTCAGCATAGGAGGCTGGATACATCACCATGTATAATTCAATGTTCCTATAGTGGCCGATGACATGAGGTCATTGTTACATCTCCTACCATATGAATGTTTTAAATTAATGCTTATAAAATGAATCTTTTTAATTCGCTCTCTCCCCACCTCACTCTCTCTCTCTCTCTATCTCCTGCCGACCGTTGCTCGCCCGACTCCTGAATCACTCGCCCTTCAGCATAGGAGGCTGGATGCATCGCCATGCATAATTCAATTTTCCTATAGTGTCCGATGACATGAGGTCATTGTTACATCTCCTGCCATATAAATATTTTTAATTAATGCTTATAAAATGAATCTTTTTAATTAATTTGCGAACGTCGTTCTCAACGTGGCTTGTGACCTCAGATACGTGCTTACCACTGTCAAAAATATTTATTTTGTAAGGCAGGATTTGTAACAAAGACCTAATGTCGTCGGCCACTACAGAAAACTCGAAGTATGCTCGCTGGTTCGTCTGACAGCCGCTGCACTATCCGTTGCTCTCCGTCCCCTTCTCCATCATCCTCTCATACTGTTCTCGTCCGTTCGTGAGTGTTTGCACGGAGAAGCGTTATAGCCATCGACTTTTTGTCTTTCCATCTTCTGCTCTTGTGCAGTTCCAGTTTCGCAACACTTTTGTGCATCCACGCATACGCAGAAGATAGATATCGCAGCCCGCTGCTATATCTGGTGCCGTGCAAAATCTCCGTATTCTCTTGCTCGCTCTCCTGCAGGCCATTCGGTCTTCTGCCCGACTTCTTTCTGAATTAACAGTCCATCACTGTGAAGCCCATCCGGCTCATTTATGGCTCGCTCTTCTCCATGCCACAGAGCACGCTCATCTCGCTTGCTCGACTGTCTCTAGCTCCCCTGTCACTCTCTGACTCTCCGGTCCGTCACCTAATGATGGAACCTTACATTCGCCATGTGGCAAATAGCGAACGATCGCTCGGCGAATTCCGAATAGTATGGAAAAGGATTGTTCGCTATTCGTCGAACGCCAAAAATTCGGCACTCATTATATCAATAGCGTGTAGTTATTTTGGGCACGTCACAGGAAGAGAACATTCGCCGAGCACCTTGGCTACTCAGGATTGGACGAGCTACTCACTGAACGTGTGGGCCTCCTTCACACATTCGTTTTGAGTTACTCCGCTCGCCACTCGCTCTAGTACACTCAAACTAGAGCGAGTGGCGAAAAGTACTTCGAATGTGCTCTCCCAACCGAATCTTCACACACTCGCTTCTCGCCCATTTCATCCGTTCGCTCGTCCGTCACCGCTCTAAGTTCTTTAGCTCCGCTCGCCGAACGACCGCTTGGCGAATTCCGAATAGTACGGAAAAGGACTGTTTGCTATTAGTCAAACAACAAAAATTCGGTGCTCATTCTATCCATAGTGTGTACGTTATTTTGGGCACGTCACAGGAAGACAACATTCGCCGAGCACCTTGGCTACTCAGGATTGAACGAGCAATTGCTCGAGCCACTCACTGAACCCAACAGAACGAGCCACTCAATGAAGGTGTAAGGCCTTCTTCACACATTCGTTTTGAGTTACTCCGCTCTCTACTCGCTCTAGTATTCTCAAACTATACTCAAACTTTCTCGTGTGCTCTCCCAAAGAGCACCTGACCCAACCAAATCTTCACACGCTAGCTTATCTCCCAATGTTAAGCTTTATACATTCGCTCGTCCGTCACCGCTGTAGGTTCTCTGTGTCCGCCACTCGCTGACTCGCTCGCTCGCGCTCCCGGCCGCCGGCTCGCCCGCGCGATCCCCGCGGCTGCTCCATAATTAATTTCAACGTTTCAGCTCTCACAAATGGCGTTCTGGGAATTGTGTAACACGTCAACGAATACAGTAGGAGCCATTCTTTGCCGTAATAAGAAGAATGAAAGGCGGGGTGTCCACAATAACGCAGTAGTATAAGAGATATCATAGTCAAAGAACAATGCGATTACAGCGATCTCCATAACAATCTTTGTCGCTGGATGAGGGCCGCGGAGCCCAAGACGAGAGGAAGGAGAGGGAGAGGGGGAGGGAGAGGGAGAGGGGAGGGAAGTGGAGCGGAGCGGAGTGGAGCGGCGCGCCGCCGGATGAAGACATACTCTCTATCGGCGCTCATTGTCCGTCTGCTCTTAATTATATCGCGCTCCGCGGGGAGCTGTTCCGACTGGGCGAAGCGAGCGGCGCTCGACCGCGAGAGTTTGAGGGGCGGTGGCGGCGGCGGCGGCGGCGGCGAAGTCGGCGGAGGCGGAGAAGTCTGCGAAGGAGGAAGTGCGGCGATGGCGTTGGCGGTGGCAGTGCCTGTGGTTGTATAGGGGGGCGGAAGTGATGTTGGAAGCGGGAAAAGTGATAGAGTAAGGGATGGAAAGGATAGCGGTGTCGGAAAGCGAGGAGAAGCACTGGATGGAAGTCGAAGTAATGAAAATAAGACACGTTAAAAATTAAAACAAAAATAGGCAGACAAGTAGTGTAGTATTGTTGTGAAGTATGAGGCAAAAGAATAGAAAATATAACGGAGAAGCAAGTTGGACGTTTATTAGAATTGGGAAATAAGTCGACCGAGATCACAAGGAGGTCTGTGATCGGTCATCGTACTAGATCCACAACAGATTGCAGGCCCGCAAGTTATTTTTATCTTGCTCATGGCAAGCGAACAGTTGGCGATGTAGGGAGGAACACTTGTTCCAAAAGTGATCCATATGCAAATAATGATAACCATGCGACGCACAAAATCTCCGATGAAATGTTACATTTTGGAAATACTGCGTTCTCCATCGGTATTTGGTTGCACCAGGGCAGCTCAAGTGTTTTGTTATTTTTGGAATATAAGGCAAGTTTGATACGATGGGTGACGGAGAAACCCCTCATCAAGCACATAAGTCCTAGTCCTCATCCGTATCCGGAGAACACCAGAGCAAAACACACGAATTGATGTACAGTGGGAAGATGCAAGGGGAAAAGCTCTACTGTGATTTCTCTAACTTTGCCCCTCAAGGCCACTTAAATCCCATCTTCGCGATGGAATACGTCACGGCATTTCGCGTCTTTCTCAGTCTTGCCGGTAGAAGCCGCATGATTGCAAGCACTGCTTGATACGGTCGCGATCATGCGAAATCTAGCGGAACGACTGAGAAAGATGCGAAATACCGTGACATATTTCATTGTGAAGATGGGATTTGAGTGGCCTTGAGGGGCAAAGTTAGAAAAATCACAGTAGAGTATAGACAGCGGTTTTCCTGACCATGACCGGGCAAGGGAGGGCAACGAGAAGCGACCTTGATGCGTCCAGGAAGAGCAAGGTGATGGGGTGCTTTGTAAAGTGGGTGGGACTGGGCAAAACACAATGTTGCGAGGGCCGGAGAGGGGCGGGGCAGAGATGAAGCAGAGCGCAAGTCAGAAAGTACTGAAGTAGATCGTGGTGAAGAGCAGTAAGAATTTTTTTTTTGTTGGGTGAGGTGCGCTGATGTTGGGTGAGGAGAGACGGTGTGAGACGAAGTGAAGTGACTTTAGATGATGTGAGGTGTTGTGAAATGTCGTAAAGAGGAAACGAAGGAATGAGGCAGTTTGGGGTCAATTGAGGGGAGTTGAGAGGTTGCCGGATAGCGCATATCAAGTTCGAGACCGAATGAGTCAAAATGTTGAGAACGGAATGTAAAACGGAGGACAGCGAGCGTGTCGTGAAGAAGAGGGAGGGAGTTTTGTACTGGACCATTCATCTTCCATAAATTACGTAAAGCTAAGGAGGGGGAGGGTGTTTGAGACAGCGTTACGGTGCGTTACATAGGGGTAGGAGGACTATTAGTTTATTGTTACGTTACATTGATAATGTTTTATTTATTTATTTATTTTTACATGTTTCAACATTTGCTGAAATAATTCCTTTTGTGTTACTTGTATTTTACAATAAACTATTATGTTCTTAATGTTTAAAAAAATATAGTTATAAGATGTAAATTGCCACAAATGGAGATATTTTTTATCATTTTTTTAAAATCTGTAAGATTGCCAAGAAAATATTCAAAACTGATATGTAGTTTATTTTAAAATCCATTTAAATTGGCGCAGTAGACGCTCGCTCATGACGGCGTGTGCATGGTTTGTGATCAAACATTTTTTCACTTATGTGTCCTTCCTTCACTCACAACTTGCCCCCATTTCTTGCATTCACAAGTGGGGGAGAGTGTTGTCGCAATTATTACATAATTATTTAGGATGGTTCAAGCGCATGTTACGGGTGCACTATAGGGGAGAAGTACTAGGTATCTCCTAGGGGGAGAAGAGGTACCAGGTATCAGCGGGGCCCCGCCACAGCCGGGATAAGCTCTAAGCTCCTGACAGGTCTACCGGCATGTGTGCTGGTGTAGTGCACGTAAGTCTGTGTGTGTGAGGGGCGAGGATATGACAAGGAAGAGGAAGGAAAGATTGCATGAGGTCCGTGGCCCGTTGGTTACGACACTGATCCGGCATTCGCCTGGTGTTGATGCGAAAAAAGCTCGAACTATCGACCAGAGCAGCGAGCCGCTAGAGTTCTCCTCCAGACAGCGACTGAATTCCACCTAGCCGACAAGCTAGTGTCGAAAATCCTGCGACCGTCGGGACTCGAACGTAAGACCTCCCGGTCAAAGGCATAGCAGTGACATCAGTCGATGCCCTGAGCCACCTCTCCCGATGGAAGTTGCGGAGCGGAGCGGGGCGGGACGGGGGGAGGGGAAGGAAGGGGAGGGGGCACCTTCCGCCGAGGGCCCTCGTGTGGACGTCTGCGCCGCCCCCGCCGCCCCCACCGCCCCCGCCCCCGCGTCGAGAGCGCCGCCGCGCCGCCGAATAATGAGTGGGCCGCTTCCTCATGGTGGCTGCGCCCCAATGCTCTCGCTCGGACAGCGCCGCCGCCGCCGCCGCCGCCGCCGCCGCTCAAGGAGCAGCCCAAGATGGAGCCGCGCCGCAATTACCAGACGCTCCGCTTCATTCCGCCCTTTCGGCTCGCGGACGCAGCATAATTACCGGCGCTCCTTCACAGGACTACATACATCTGGACGTCGCTACAAACAATGAACTCTTCTGGGTTTCTCCAAGTATACAAAAATAAGTTATCCTGTTTCAAAACAAAGAGGATTCTGCGTTTCTTTCTTTTTTTTCATTTGTTCGAGCTGACCGTCTCAAAGTTTTGCTCGCCATTGTATACTCCCCCACAATTACATAATCAGAATTTTTTTATATAGCCATTTAGTGGTGTATGTTGTGGAATTTTTCACTTTTCTTCTTTTTCCCCTATCTGCATTCATGTGAACATAGAACATCCATATGTAATATCCAGAACATTATTCGTCTACATCCCATCATTCATAACATATTTACCAACATAATATTAACCCATTATCTCATGACTGAAGACGGAAAACTGATCCATTAGCATTAAATATGAAACCTGAAATACTAACATTAAATAACAAAGAGATAACTCTACTTTGTTATTTAATATTTATGTAAGTTTTCTTATTTTTAAAACGTGATTGGAAAGTTTCGTGGCAAAACCTACTTATTTATTAAATTAAGTGACGTTAAATTAAAGTACATTTGAATTATAGACAATAATAACAATATCATTAGTACATATTTCAGAATGTAAAACTTAAAAGTAAATAAATCTGTTTTCTCAATTGGTAGCACCAAATGTAGAAGCAACGCCTACATTTCAGCGTGTCGATGTCTGGCATGTTGCGGATTCAATCTTGGTAAAGTTTCAATAATTTTCTTGATATGATTTTGAAAATAAGAAAAAATACTGAGATAAATTTCAAATTCGCAACGTCTGGAGTTGAGCCAATCGGAGAATGACCATAAAAAGAGGAGTTGATGGATATAATTATTAACAAATGTACGAACAAGTTTTGAAAAAAGTTTATATTTCAGTCAAAATATCCTGATCGATTTCTTGCAGAATTAGAAAACTTTCTCTATTTTACATATTCGATAAAGTAAATTTGACCTGGATGATGGTGTAGTATAGACATAACACTCGAAGAATCATATTATCTGCTTAGTACACAATAATTTTAAATTAAATAACTTTGTTTTGTTTAAGTATTTGCTTTTAACAAAGTTGTTTCTCATTTGCTTGGAAATTAAGTGGGTGACATTAGTATCACCATTAAATTATGTTTTTCACATTAGGAAATTAAGCTCCTGATGAATCGTAAACCCTATTGTATAATCTTTTGTAGATTGTTAGGACTAGTTCACAGATCGACGGACACTGATTCAAAAGATGTGTGTAAATGTGGGTAACGGTACCTACATATGCATATGGTATTAGGTAACTATGTCGTTATTCGCATCCCATTTCCACCAATTCTCAAACATATATCTTTCGGGGTTTGCATCAGCAATCGTCAAGTAGATTTTTACTCGTAAAAAAATGCATGTTTGCAAATTATTTTTCTGTCTTGCCTCCGAACCGTTTAAAATTGCATGAAAGTTAGCATTTGTAACACGATCAAAATTACAAAGACACTAACAATTAAAAATATAAATAATTCATATTATGTACAAAATGAACTGAATGAACGCCTTGGAGAATGAAGTAGTAGCCTAAATGGTATAAATTATCTTCAAGTGATGCACCGACTCCAGAAACACATTTTACAGAACTTCGTTACTATACACAGTCGTGACAATAGTTTCAATGGTTTGAATTTAATTTAATGTGCTTTTTCAGCATCAGTTTGGTTCCATGCGGTAACGTTTTTCAGAATCTTCCTCCACCAGCGCAGATTCGCACATTGCTGGGCCGCAACGAAACGTCCGCGCTCACGTTTGATTCACAAGACACGCATTTCGAGTGCCCCCCCCGCCCCGCCTCCCCTAGACCGTCCCCACAGCCACGGGCGAGAGAGAGGGCGTACCGCAGGGGCCCCTGGCCGGAGCCGTGATGATTTTCATCCTTCACAGCTTCACAATACAAACTCCCGAATTCATTCTTTTATTCCTCCCCACGCCGCGGGCGCCGCCGCCATCACCGGCGCGCGGTGGGGCGGGGCGGGGCGGGGAAGGGGGCGGGGAGGGGCGGGGAGGGGCGGGGTGGGGAGAGTGCAGAGGGGAAAAAGGAAGAATCCATCGCGCGCATCCCTTCTTGCTCCCGTACCATTTCTCCGCCATCAGAACTGTTGGTCGGTCCTTTCAATAGCGTCTCGTCTCTTTTCATGGCGGGACCCACCTTCCGTCCCCCCGCCCCCCTTCCGCCCCCGCCGCACCCCCCCCTCCTGCGCTTCCGCGGACGACCCTGCTCCCCCCGGTCCCTTTAACCCATCAACCCAGCCAGTCAACAGAACGACATCGTCCACTGCAATAGTTCCGTAATGGACGCCGATAACAATAGGCGCTAACAAAGGAGTAGCTGGACCATTTTCATAAGCTATTGTGATCTTCATGATAAGAGAGGCGCCGCGGTGGACGGCGCGGGAGAAGCGAAGGGAGGGGCGGCGGGGGGGGGGACGGTGGCGCTCCCTCGGGCGCTGGCTGACCGAGGCCGCCCCCGCGGGCCGCAGATGACGCGGCGGCGGCGGCGGTGGCGGTGGCCGGGGGCGGGAGGGGGGGCGGCGCCGTGGACGCGGACGCCTCGACAAAAGACAGCGGCGCCGCGGTCGCCATTCTTTCGCGCGCCGACCGACCTCTGTTTCATTAGGCCCTCACGCAACACATGCTCGCAATTGCGTCCTCGCCCCGCCCCCGCCCCCGCGCCCGCCCAGCCCCGCCCCTCCCACTCCCTCCTCCATTGAACGCGCGGACCACAATCCCGCGCCTCGGAAGCGCGAATTTCTCCCCTTCGCTTTGCCTCGCCGCCGTCGCACGTACGTACGTGTCCCCTTCCCCCTCCCCCGCGCACCCGCCGAGGCGGCTGTCCTGATGAATCTGCATTATCGTATTTTATGCATCGAGACTTGAATGCGCGATGCTTCGAGGAAACGAGTTAACGTTCCCGCGGGTTGTTTATACAAATACTTACCGTTGCTTTCATCCTCTCTTAAAATTGAATGAACAGTTCATTCCTTCACAAGGCGAATGAAAGTACCTCCTTTCTAATATCCGGGTATTTCCATTCTAGTTTTGAATTTACTGAGCACAAAGCACAAAAACAAACATTGAAATAATTGAAGCGGTAAAAACGAGTTACAGTTTGGTAGCATTTAATGATAATAGTAAGCGTACACGTTCTAAAGAAATTCACGGAATGCAGTCACCGATGGGACTTAATACTTCATTAAGGCATAATAAGAAACTTTACGGTCCAAACTTCACAGTTTTAAGCTGAATGATATCAGCAGACATTTGAATAAAAACGTTATATTCTACGAAGTATACAATGAAACCAGTGGTAGCAAGAGGTTTCTACAGTTCGCTTCAGAAATCGCCTTCGTACAGGAAATAAAACGTAATGAAGAAAACAATTTCTGCTTGCTCCGTATGAATGGCGTTGTGAAACTAATAAATAGAAGAATGGAAAAAAAATTCAATTATATTTTTCGGTATTTGAAAGAAGAATTCATAACCAAAAATACACAAGCGAATATCTGAAACAAAACAATTATATGGCAGTAAACAAGGGCTACAAAAGAAGGGGGAAACCTCTATCTAAGCAGTATGTGGCGCGAACGCTGAGCGTAATGCAAATTTATGAGTTCATACAAAAGGATCAGAGGAGTACAATGGCTTTTTACGAGCCAAGTGATATTTCTCGCCAGCCGCGCGGATTCGCTTGTGCGGTTGAGGTCTCTCTCACAAAGGCGCGGCGGTGATGGCGTGGTGACGCGGTGATGTGACGCGGTGACGCGTCGCGATGACGCCGCCCCACCCGCCCGCCCGCGCCCTCTTTCAATCAGCGCTGGCTTCTGGGGACCCATCAGGGCCCTTGACTTTTCGCGCCGTTGTTTCCCATGCCTATTGTGTGACGCCCCCGGCAATGTCCCGGCTGACCTTTTTACGGAAGATTTATCCCTTATGGAAAATGCCCGCGGCCCGCGCCGCGCGAGCGGGTAGGCGCGCAGGGGGGGGGGCAGGGGGCGGGCGAAGAGGGAGAGGGCGGGGCGAGAAGTGGACGTTGGGAGAGAAGGGGATATGGAGGTGGGAGGACGACGGTGTGTCTCCGCAGACTGCCATCGCGAGGATTAACCTGTTCGATTAGTTCTCACCGGGAGAGGTGGCTCTGGGCATTCAGTGATGTCCCTGCGGAGTCTCTGACCGGGAGGTCTTCGGTTCGAGTCCGGACGATGGCAGGATTTTTGACACTAGCTAGGTCGAATTCAGTCGCTGTCTGGAGAAGAATTCTAGCGACCGGCTGCTCTGATCTGTAGTTTTCCGTGGTTTCTCCGATCAACACCAGGCGATATGCCGGAGGAGAACCCTAACAAACGGGCCACGAACCGCGCGCGATGTTTCCTTCTTCTACCTTGCCCTCTCCTACCCCTTACACACTCTTACACTTACATGCACTACACTACCACACATGCCGGGAAATCGGTCGTTAGCTTAGAGCTTGTCACGGATGAGGCGGTGCCCCGCTGGCGGGAGATACCTGGCAGCAGGAAACTTCGTTAGTCAGCGGTAGGTCTGCGCCGGATCTCACCATCCAGCGAGGCAAGACCACCGCCACCTCTCATCGAAAGCACACGCACTACGCTTACGGAACTAACGACCTACGTAGTTGACACGCCCGTAATCACTAATAAATTGGTTGTCGTTGTAAGGAATAGGAAAGACGTTGTAAGGAATGTAAAGGAACGAAGTTTCGTGAAGATCTCATGAGCAACCAAGGGCAATATTAAATATTTTTTTATCGAAAATGAGAGGTCTGTTTTGAAAATACTAAATAAAATTATTGTTACGCGTTGGCTTCCGATTACTTGAAAATGTGAACATAGAATTTTCAATCAAGTAGTTCCTTTACAATCAGAAAAAAACTTACAACCCGGATGTTTGGCACTAAAATATCCAAAATAAGCAGCCACAAACACACATTATAGAAACCGAATCTGAAAATGGAACTTAAGAAGTTTGTTTTTATAATTTACCAATAAATGCTGCCCTTATACCTGATCACATGCCTATGAAGGATTATGAATAAGATTATATTTTACAAAGGACATGGTACGGTATTAATGAAATACGAAAATGATTTTTAATTTCATTAGCAGAACTAAGCCAAATACATTTGAAGGATATTATTTATTTAATGGAACTGAACCTAATATTCAGACTCGAATTGAAACAACTAATATTAATTTTGACTCGGAGATTACATACCGCCACCACAGATCTGTGCGGTTATTAAGAAATTGTCATTCAAATTGACTACAAGAGAACTTATATTTCAAAAGAAATACTCTCTCCCCGTTAACTGACGTTATTTAAGGCATACTTAAATAGAGCTGTTTGGGTTAATCTGAGTTAAATATTGTTTTCACACTTCAATCACCTCACACCTTTTCACACGAATCATCCTCAAGATTTGTAACTGCTGAAAGTCCGGATTAACAGAAATAACCCGTTTAAATTTTTCTCGTGCCGCTTGTCCTAGAAATTCTGAAGAATTTTCATCATCAAGATAATTTCATACATTCAAAAAAAAATCCAATATACTTTAATCAAAGAGACTTGTTTTGAAAACCTGACTCAAAAGAAGAACCACAAGTACTAGACAAGCATGAGCCTTCGTCGGGAAGAAAAATCCTTTTGATATTTTTGGTAATCGCCTCTTCGTGAGCACACGTATGGCGCAGCTAACAATTCGCATTCAAAAGTGAAAAAATGAACTTCCGGCGCGCGACGGGGGGCGGCGGGGGCGGCGGCGGCGGCGGCAACGCGCACGCAGGGCGAGTGCCTTTTGTTCCCGCTTCCTCGCGCCTCAATATCTGCCCCGCAAGACAATCGGCCCCTATGATACGTCGGGCGGCGACGGGCAGGCAAGGACGGAGGTGAGGACGACGACGGGGGCGGCAGGGGCCGGGCGGTGGGCGGTGGGCGGCGGACAGCGGGCAGGGGCGGGGGCGGCAGGCGGGGGCGGCGAGTGGTGGCGGCGGGCAGGGGCGGGGGTGAGCGGCGGGTGACGGCCGGCGGCGGGCGGTGGGCGGTGGGCGGTGGGCGGTGGGCGGTGGACGGTGGACGGTGGGCGGGCGGCGGGCGGGCGGCGGGCGGCGGGCGGCGGGCGGCGGGCGGCGGGCGGCGGGCGCGGGCGGCGGGCGGCGGGCGGCGGGCGGCGGGCGGCGGGCGGCGGGCGGCGGGCGGCGGGCAGACGCTGGGCAAGCGACGTAATCTCGTCTCTACAACGGAGCGTGCCGAGTCCAACAGCGCCAGGGTCAAATACTACAGAAGGAACTGTCTGAATATGTAGCCGCAAGACAATCAACCCTTATAATAGTTTGAAAAGGTATTATCTGCGCGAGAAGACAATAGAGTGAGATATACATCAGCTCATTCGCAGCCTGTAAGGATGTAAAATAGAGTGCAGAACAAAAGGGCGGCAGGACTTTTAACAACAGTTTGATGTCTATATTAATGTGATAATACGAGATAAAATACGGGGCATTAACACATAGCATTATGCGAGAGCGGATGTTAAAAAGCATGACACGTAGGCGGAGCATTGTTTCGATTCGAAAGCTCTGAGCTGTTGTTGACAGACCAGTTTTCACCAAGTCTAAACCATGAGCGAATATAAATTCTGAATCTCCCTTATTAAACATGATGTTAAAATGAGACAAAACATTTCAAATTGTTCGGGAAATATTTTTGAGTAATAATGGTTAAAAGGATTTAATTAAAAAGTGATAAATATTCTTTAAGAAGCTTTTTGACCAGCAGGTCTGATCTTTTTCAGTATAATTCTTATTATTGGTAAGTGTTTATTTTCAAAGATATTGCGAACAGCAGCACTGGCTAGAGAACCGCATAGAATATCTGAATATCTCATAGTGACTGTCGCGTAGTGTCGTGTATTTAATACATATTTTGAAATTCTGCACTTTTCTGACTATTCATGCAACGGAGTGGGAGTGTGCAGATTGGTTAAACTTTCGAAGATGTGAAAGGTCCAAAGACGAAGAAAATTTTTGAATTTCGCAATTTTCGAAAGATCAGGGAATTTAACGAACAGGAGATCTGCACCATTATCTTAAACGTCCCTCACACTATCCAACATCAAAAATTTAATAGAAAACCATGCAGTCATTTGTTTGAAAATTTTAAAAATATTCCAGGAGCTTCATGAAAAGAACCCCCTAAAATTGAAATATGTTTCAAATTCAAGGAGCTGCAACATCAGCCAGATCGTTTAGGGAATGTCAATTTTTGAGAAAATCGGCTAAATGGTTTAGCCACTTTGTTCACAGACGGACGAAGAAACTGGCATTTTGCCGTCATTGGCTCTTCGGTATCAAGGACTCACAAAACATGGATTCTGGCCATGGATTAGAGGATTTTCTTCTAAATTTAGCAACTGTATTGTATTTATCCACTTTGTCGTTACCAGGGCCCTGTAATAAGTTTTTCTACCGAAAATTTGCGTTTTTTTTCGCGAAGGATTACATAACTTTCCCTATAGTGCGTTAGCGGTAGTGAGAAAGTAAGAAGTTACATAATGTTGAATACACACGAAGAACGTAACCACACGAAGAATGTAACAGCCGGGGTACGATAATCGAGATTTATAAGTCCAGGATGCATATTTTCTACGTTAGGCAGGATGGTGACGTCTGTTGAAACGAGGAATTTGTTGCTAGGTTAACATAAGATTTTGTAAATGATGAGCATAATTCTAACTTTTTGGCCTTAAAAATGATTGATGCGCCACTGAGGGTAAAATTGCCATCTTTTCTTAGGGAATTATAAGGGGTAAATATACTTTACGATATTTTAAAATATCGTTTACTTGCTAGATGCCTTTAGAGTTTTTGATACTAGAAATATGTATCCGTCATCATTAATAAATAAGAATCATATCAAAAACATACAACGTTTCGTAAGTTCTTCTTGAAAATTTTAACTAATAATGAAAACTGAAAGGGTTGTGATTCGTAAAAAGTCTAAATTGACATCTGTGTGACGAGTGTTCAACCCACGCCAACGTCTTCACCTATCGTAACTGTCATAGTGAAACCATCAACTATTTTTGTTTTACAAGACACAAACACTTTATATAATATATAAATCACTTCAATTATTATCAATCTGCATTAATTTATTTATAGCAACATTGTGAAGGCAAGGAAGACTTCCTCTTCGACTTTTGTCTCAGTATGGTCAAAAATAGTAGATATGAAGCTTCGTAGCCGCGTCATCAGTATGTGATAAAAAGTTTGGACAAATATTAATCCCATCTCGATAACCGATGATTAGAAGCAAGAGAATGGTAATGGAATTCTCGAACCTCTTCGTAATTCGTATCCTGAATACAGGAGGTTTCTACCTTTCGAAAATAAAATTTACGCTTTTTATTTTTTTCTTTCTGTGATTGCCATTATAATCTTTTTTGAAACTTAGCCAATCTCTACACTCTTCTCGAGTAGATGTTTCTAAATCCTATTTGAAAAATTAAAGTCACCTAACTTTTATTCTTAACTAAATGAAGTGCCAGGTATTGTCCGGATATTTATCACACTCATCTACTAGATAGGAATACAAATGAATTGTGTCATTAATAAAAACGAAAGTAATTTTTTACATTACATGTATAAATGTACCTAATTAACGCATATACATCAAGGAACTAACAATATATTTACAGTTTACACTCTCAAGTGTAAAAGGGAAAGATTATCACTAGAGCCCGGATGTTTGGCAAAATGCCTTTTTATTATTGTTACTATTTTATGACTTTTAACAATTGGAATCACTTAATTGTACCTCTGGAGTTGTTTTAGTAGATTTTTATTTTGCCTTTCTTTTCCTGTTTTAGCTTATGATGCCTGTTTTTTGCTTTTTCTCTTATTGCTCTTTCTTTTGTCTTATTTATTCTTTTTCTGCCTTCTTCCTCATTATGTTGCTTTTATTCTCCTGGCATCGATTGCAATCAAGCTGGATATGTACCTGAAAGCCTGAACAACACAAAAGCACTGACGTGTTTGTCTTTCTGTAGAAGCAAAGGCTGTGCTAAAAATTTAAATGAAAAAGGAAAATGATACCAGTCAAGATTTTTGATTTTTTCATTGATGGTGACAGGCTTTGTTTGTTGTACAAGGAATCCCATTCTACATCTGAGTATGGCCACCGATCCCTTTTGAAAACAGCTCTCGTTATGTGATATACCCTTCTCAGTGCTGGCAATTGCACAAATGTGGAGAACGAAAAGTATAATTCCGTTTTCATTGATGTATTTCAAAATTTAAAAGACAGTTCAATGGTATTTCGAAGTGACAGCATCGGGAGTAAAGCAAATTCATAGCAATCATACCGCATGGCCATGGTTAATCAAGATTACACAGAAATTATCGTTTTTTTACACATTAGGTTCTAATGTAATTTTTAAACTTTGAATAAAAAGTTAAACATTTTAATTGTTAATTATTACAATAATTTAACTGTAATTTTTCATTGTTTACATGCCCTTTCGCATCCCTATATTAGCTAGAATAAATGTCTTTTCGCATACCAATTTTAATAAAATCAAATGTCATTTTCCCTGCCTATTTTAGGCACAATACATACCTGGACTTCCGGGCTCTAATTACCACGGAACAGGAAAAAACGCGGATACCGCGTAAGAAAATCGCGGGAGGTCCAGGAGAGGTTGCCGCTGGGCCAACCGCAAAGCCCGCACCCCCGGTCGCCTGCGGGTGCGGTCGGGGTAAATCGCGTCGCTCCCCTCGCCCAGTTCCCCCTCGTGGGGCGGGATAGGGCAGGACGATGCGGGGCGGGACGGGGCGAGGGGCGGGGCGAGGGGCAGGGCGAGAGCAGAACGGGGCAGGAAGAGCGGTTCGTGCGGAATGGGGTGACGCGGGGCGGGGCGGGGGGGCGGGGCGGGGCGGGCGGGGCGGGGCGGGGCGGGGCGGGACGATGTGGGGCGAAACGGGGCAAGACGTGGCGGCGGGCGTGCGGGGCGGGGCGTGCGGGGCGGGGCGTGCGGGGCGGGGCGGAACGGGGCAAGACGTGGCGGGGCGGGACGGGGCGAGGCGGGGCGAGAGCATAACCGGATGGGACAAGGCGGAACGGGGCAGGGAGAGCGGTTCGTGCGGAATGGGGTGATGCGGGGGCGGGGCGGGACGCTGCGGGGCGGAACGGGGCGGGGCGGGGAGGGGTGAGAGCGCAACCGGGTGGGACAAGGCGGAACGGGGCAGGGAGAGAGGTTCGTGCGGAATGGGGTGACGCGGGGCGGACAGGGCAGCAAGGGCGTAACGGGGAGGGTCCGGGTGGCGAGGAGGCGGGCTGGAGCGGCCACTAAAAGATCTCCCGGAGTCGGGGCGCGGGGGAATGCAAAAGAGAGGGGGTGAGAGAGAAGAGAGAGCGCGAGGGGTAGAACGGGACGAGACGTGGCGGGACGGGACGTGGCGGGACGGGGCGGGGTGGGCAGGGCAGATTGGGGAGGGTCCAGGTGGCGAGGGGGCGGGCCGGACTGGCCGCTAAAAGACCTCGGGGCGTCGAGGAGTGCAAGATTGAGGGGGAGAGAGGGGTGGGGCGAGACGTGGCGGGGACGGGGCGGGACGGTGGGGGGTGGGCAGGGCGGCGAGGGCGGACGGGGAGGGTCCGGGTGCGAGAGGGCGGGCCGGACCGGCCGCTAAAAAACCTCGGGGCGTCGGGGCGCCGAGGGGTGCGAGGGCGTGGCGCGGGGCGCGTGCGGGGCGGCGCGGCGCCACTGTGGCCAATTACGCGCCTAACAGGGCGATCGCTCGCGGTCACCCGCAGCGCCGCCCGCTAGTTATTTAAATGGCAGGCAGGGAGCGCTCGCCCAGTCCACTCGCCTGCGCCCGCGACCGCCCGCGCCGCGCTGGAGGCAGCGGCGATGTGGCCAGGACAGGTAGGACCAACGCCGCGGAGGAAGGCGCTTGGTTTGAAACAGCAAATAACAGCAAGGAGAGCGGAAATAGATAAAGAGGAGGGAGAGGAGTAGGAAGAAGGGAAGAAGTTATCTAGCAAAATGAAATAGGGAAGTGGTGTCGTGGAAAATAAATTGTGATGAGATCTGGAAGGTGAATTGGAAGGATAAAAAGTAACGACAAGGGAGGATGTAAAGAGTAACAAACCTGTCGAGACCGGAGAAATTAATGGAAAAATGAAGGGGGTAGAGAGAAACATTTTGACACTAGGGCAGGAATAGAAACGATATGAGATGTGCAATCACAACCTCGTAAATGTTAAAGAGCTGGGACAGCCAGAGTAACAACTGATTGATTGACTGATTAATTGATTGATTATTAGGGATTTCGGGCGAGTCAACGGCTACGTTCATTAGTCCCGTAAGTACAGAGCACGATTTTCTCGATAGGTGGCGATAATCTTGACCTGCTAGATCGCGAGATTCGGCATCGACCTCCCTTCGACTAGTGAGGTTTTCCCGAACCAGGTATCTCCCACCAGCGGGGTACCACCCCAGCTGGGACAAGCTCTAAGCCTCCCGACCAGTCTCCAGGCATGGGTGGTAGTATACTTCGTGAATGAATAGTAGTATGCTAAATAAAAAGTATTACAATTAATTTTTTTTCTTGGAAGAAAGAGAGGATTATGTCGACAGCCCAGTTCACTGAGCGATCTTGAGAACTGTCATCTGACGTTTCGGTGGTCGCGACAATGCTGGAGGCGGCAAATGTGCACAGGAGAAGGAGGCAGTCACGGAACCGGTGGTTCGGGCATATTCAACCGCAGCGGGAAGAGAGCAGATCCAGCGACGGCGGAGGCATTGTTGGCGCGGCGGCCAGGCCGAGCAAGTCGGGCAGAAATGAGGATGAGGACGGAAGCGGAGACAATGGCCGCGGCCGCGCGGCGACAGTGGCCGCAGCCAGGACGGCGTGGGCGGCGGCGGGCGGCGGAGGCGGGAGGCGTAGGCGAGGGCGGAGGCGGGCGGCGGAGACGAGCAGTGGGGGCGGGCGGCGGGAGCGGAGGTGGATGGCGGGGGCGGAGGCGGGCGGCGGAGGCGGGCGGCGGAGGCGGGCGGCGGAGGCGGGCGGCGGAGGCGGGGCGGCGGAGGCGGGCGGCGGAGGCGGGCGGCGGAGACGGGTGGCGGAGGCGGGCGGCGGAGGCGGGCGGCGGAGCCGGGCGGCGGAGGCGGGTGGCAGAGGCGGGCGGCGTAGGTGGGAAGCGGGGGCAGGGGCGGAGGCGGGCAGTAGAGGCGGGCGGCGGTGACGGGCAGCGGGGGCGGGCGGCGATGGCGGGAGGAGGAGGCGGGCGGCGGGGGCGCAGGTGGGTGGCGGGGGCGCAGGTGGGCGGAGGTGGCGGGCGGCGGGCAGAGGCAGGTGGCGTAGGTAGGAAGCGGGGGCAGGGGCGGAGGCGGGCAGTAGAGGCGGGCGGCGGTGACGGGCAGCGGGGGCGGGCGGCGATGGCGGGAGGAGGAGGCGGGCGGCGGGGGCGCAGGTGGGTGGCGGGGGCGCAGGTGGGCGGAGGTGGCGGGCGGCGGGCAGAGGCAGGTGGCGTAGGTAGGAAGCGGGGGCAGGGGCGGAGGCGGGCAGTAGAGGCGGGCGGCGGTGACGGGCAGCGGGGGCGGGCGGCGATGGCGGGAGGAGGAGGCGGGCGGCGGGGGCGCAGGTGGGTGGCGGGGGCGCAGGTGGGCGGAGGTGGCGGGCGGCGGGCAGAGGCAGGTGGCGTAGGTAGGAAGCGGGGGCAGGGGCGGAGGCGGGCAGTAGAGGCGGGCGGCGGTGACGGGCAGCGGGGGCGGGCGGCGATGGCGGGAGGAGGAGGCGGGCGGCGGGGGCGCAGGTGGGCGGAGGGTGGCGGGCGGCGGGCAGAGGCAGGTGGCGTAGGTAGGAAGCGGGGGCAGGGGCGGAGGCGGGCAGTAGAGGCGGGCGGCGGTGACGGGCAGCGGGGGCGGGCGGCGATGGCGGGAGGAGGAGGCGGGCGGCGGGGGCGCAGGTGGGTGGCGGGGGCGCAGGTGGGCGGAGGTGGCGGGCGGCGGGCAGAGGCAGGTGGCGTAGGTAGGAAGCGGGGGCAGGGGCGGAGGCGGGCAGTAGAGGCGGGCGGCGGTGACGGGCAGCGGGGGCGGGCGGCGATGGCGGGAGGAGGAGGCGGGCGGCGGGGGCGCAGGTGGGTGGCGGGGGCGCAGGTGGGCGGAGGTGGCGGGCGGCGGGCAGAGGCAGGTGGCGTAGGTAGGAAGCGGGGGCAGGGGCGGAGGCGGGCAGTAGAGGCGGGCGGCGGTGACGGGCAGCGGGGGCGGGCGGCGATGGCGGGAGGAGGAGGCGGGCGGCGGGGGCGCAGGTGGGTGGCGGGGGCGCAGGTGGGCGGAGGTGGCGGGCGGCGGGCAGAGGCAGGTGGCGTAGGTAGGAAGCGGGGGGCAGGGGCGGAGGCGGGCAGTAGAGGCGGGCGGCGGTGACGGGCAGCGGGGGCGGGCGGCGATGGCGGGAGGAGGAGGCGGGCGGGCGGGGGCGCAGGTGGGTGGCGGGGGCGCAGGTGGGCGGAGGTGGCGGGCGGCGGGCAGAGGCAGGTGGCGTAGGTAGGAAGCGGGGGCAGGGGCGGAGGCGGGCAAGTAGAGGCGGGCGGCGGTGACGGGCAGCGGGGGCGGGCGGCGATGGCGGGAGGAGGAGGCGGGCGGCGGGGGCGCAGGTGGGTGGCGGGGGGCGCAGGTGGGCGGAGGTGGCGGGCGGCGGGCAGAGGCAGGTGGCGTAGGTAGGAAGCGGGGCAGGGGCGGAGGCGGGCAGTAGAGGCGGGCGGCGGTGACGGGCAGCGGGGGCGGGCGGCGATGGCGGGAGGAGGAGGCGGGCGGCGGGGGCGCAGGTGGGTGGCGGGGGCGCAGGTGGGCGGAGGTGGCGGGCGGCGGGCAGAGGCAGGTGGCGTAGGTAGGAAGCGGGGGCAGGGGCGGAGGCGGGCAGTAGAGGCGGGCGGCGGGGGCGGGCGGCGGGGGCGGGCGGCAGGCGGCGGGGGCGGGCGGCGATGGCGGGCGGAGGAGGCGGGCGGGGGCGGGGCGGAGGCGGGTGGCGTAGGTGGGCCGCGGGGGCAGAGGCTGAGGCGGGCGGCGAAGGCGTGCGGCGGGTGGCGACAGTGGCGGCGGGCGGCGGAGGCGGGTGCAGAAGGCGGGGCTGGCCCGGAAACAGCGGCGGGGACTAGCGTGGGTAGGGGCGGAAAGAACAGGAGCGGCGAGGACTGCTCTAAGAGAAGGGGATGACCTGAAGGTGTGGGACTACATCGAAGGCGGCGATGGTCCAAGCAAACACACTTTTCCTCCAAATAGTGCACGGCTGTCCAGAAGAGAATTCTAGCTGATCTGATCGCTGGTTTTCCGTAGTTTATACGATCAATAACAGAAGAATGCTCGAGCAGTACCCTAACAAAAGAGCAATGGACTGCGTGCGATCTTCTCTTTCTGTTGCATGTTTTATCCTCATCCCCTTACTTTCACACACACTCATACGGGCACTACACTAACACACTTGTCAGGATAGCACTCGGAAGCTAAGAGGTTGTTCCAGCAGAGGTCATGTCCCGCGTGTGGGAGAAGCCTGGTTGAGCAAATCGTGTAGGTCGTCGTCGGATCTCGCCATCCCGGTGGGGAAGATCACCGCCACCGCCCACGATAAAACATACGCTACATTTACGGTACTAATAATATTAGTAGTTGACGCACCCAGAAACACTAATCAATCAATCGAAATAATGGCGACAACAATTTCATCAAGAGGTGAACATCAGCACTTCATAATATTCTACGCAGGAAATGCTTTATGATTTTTTTTATCATTCTTCTCTTGTGTATACCCGAATCAAGTACTTCAATTATTGCTGTTTTGAAGTTAATGTTATGCATGACTTTTCATTTACTCATCCAGTCATTTCTAATCTGAAGAAAAATTCACAATTATTTACCAACCATTCGTTTAATCGTCATGGGAGTAAATATGCACCTCCACCATGAGGTAACAAAGCCAAAAGGTAAACCGCTCTAACACTAACATTCGACGTTTTGCAATGTATTCGCAGAATGAGGGAAACCATATTTCGTATCTTAAAAGTCGTACTCGTAAATATGAGAATTTTTATTTTTTTAATTATCTGGGATTATAAACGATTGTTAATGGTATTTAATATTTACTCAGAGAGATCAATAGAATTATTAGTAGCACTAACGTAGCGATTCACAGAGAGAAGGTAAGTAAAGAGCTTAGGGACAAAAAGAGGGATGGTATTTGATGACTTGCCATTCACGGTATGGATGTTTCTTTTAAAACATTGTGATGTTCTTACTATGGGATTTCACTACAGAACAATGTACAAACTACCCATAATAGGCCTTTTACACCTTATGTTCTACAAATGAGTGGCTTAGTACATCTGCCTAACACACGAAGTCGTGAAGTCCCTTATTTCTATGGCTCTGAATGATGCTCTATAAGTGCTATAACTCTTTATTCTTGTGAATGAATGAATGAATCAATGCATGAATAAATTGTTTCGAACAGACAGTTTGAGCCAAGAAATCATTCATTCATTAACAAGGGTTAATAAGTTTGGTACTTATACAACTGTTAGTTCAGAGCTGTAGAGGAAAAGTGCCTTCATAACCCAGTGGGTTAGGCATTTTGGCACTGATCCGCTCATATCATCGTTGTCACTGTCTCTTTTGGACAAAGTTGTACGTGAGGTGTGGCATAACCTTAAGGCGACTCCTTACATTCGCTTTTCGTCGAACAGTGAGTAACCGCTCGCCGAATCCCGAGTAGTGTGGATGGGTCGCTTGCTATTAGCCGAATGACGAACAATCGGCTCTCGCCCTACCCCCCGCGTATGGGTCTTTTGGGCACATCAAAAGGAGCGATCATTCGCCGAACACATCAGCTGGTCGGGATCAGGCGAGGAGTAGCTCGCTGCTCGGCGAATACCGAATGTGTGAGCCACCTTTAAATAGTTACAGAAATGTTATGTACTGAAGAGGATTCTCACATTTAGAGATCGAAAGTTCTATTAATAAAACTAGTAAAAACGATTGAGGAACATCAATTTTGAAGAAAAGCGGCTGAACGGTTTAGGCACTAGCGTTGACCACAGACGGACAGGCAGGCTGACAGACGGACGGACGCTTTGCCGTCAATCGATTACGCAGTATCAAGAAGAACCAGAACATGGATTTTGACTACACCACGAGATAGAGGATTTTTTTCTAAATACAGCAACAGGTTTTATCCACTTTTTCGTTACCAGACCCCTGCTATAAGAGTCTTCTGGCGAAAATTCCCCGTTTTCCGGCGCACGATTACATAACTTTCTCTTTTTACGAAGTATTCGCAAGGCGAGAAGGTAAAAATAAAATATGGAATCATCGTTTCGTGAATTTTTGGCTCTCCGGGAGACGCCGCGTCGTTGGCGGAAAGGCCGACGTTTCGCCTGTCATGTCGCAGGCTTCCTCAGGTGGTACGTCATGGACTCGAGCCGCGGAAGCTTACGTGAACATCGTCGTTTCGTTAATTGATGCTCAATCAATTAACTAATCCTAAGCTCATTAGGAAAACATGACCGCTGGATGCAGTCGGTCCACGCCCTGTGGCGGAGGTGGCGGTAAGACGAAGCCGAGAGGCGCAAAGAGCACGCGGGCGGGCGACGGCGATTGGAGGGTGAGCTTAGGAAAAAATGATCGCTGGATGCAGTCGGTCCACGCCTTGTGGCGGAGGTGGCGGTAAGACGAAGCCGAGAGGCGCTAAGAGCCGGCGGGCGGGCGAGGGCGATTGGAGGGTGAGCTTAGGAAAAAATGATCGCTGGATGCAGTCGGTCCACGCCTTGTGGCGGAGGTGGCGGTAAGACGAAGCCGAGAGGCGCTAAGAGCCAGCGGGCGGGCGAGGGCGATTGGAGGGTGAGCTTAGGAAAAAATGATCGCTGGATGCAGTCGGTCCACGCCTTGTGGCGGAGGTGGCGGTAAGACGAAGCCGAGAGGCGCTAAGAGCCAGCGGGCGGGCGAGGGCGATTGGAGGGTGAGCTTAGGAAAAAATGATCGCTGGATGCAGTCGGTCCACGCCTTGTGGCGGAGGTGGCGGTAAGACGAAGCCGAGAGGCGCTAAGAGCCAGCGGGCGGCCGAGGGCGATTGGAGGGTGAGCTTAGGAAAAAATGACCGCTGGATGCAGTCGGTCCACGCCCTGTGGCGGTAAGACGAAGCCGAGAGGCGCAAAGAGCTCGCGGGCGGGCGACGGCGATTGGAGGGTGAGCTTAGGAAAAGATGACCGCTGGATGCAGTCGGTCCACGCCCTGTGGCGGTAAGACGAAGCCGAGAGGCGCAAAGAGGTCGCGGGCGGGCGACGGCGATTGGAGGGTGAGCTTAGGAAAAATGACCGCTGGATGCAGTCGGCCCACGCCCTGTGGCGGTAAGACGAAGCCGAGAGGCGCAAAGAGCCGGCGGGCGGGCGAGGGCGATCGGAGGGCGGGGGCGGGGGCGGCGGCCAGTCGCCGGACAAATGCGCGGGCCCCGCCTTTTCCGCGCTGCGCCGCCGCCCCATTAGTTGCACGCGCCGCGGCCGCAGGGGACGCGCATGACCGCCCTCCCCCCCCCCCACCGCCCGGTGCCACCCACTCCCGGGGCTGCAGGTGATGAGCCTCATCGCTCTTCCTTTTTTTTCCACGACAGATACACGGTCAAGCGCATCACGCGCGCTCACGCTAAATTTACTGTTAACGGACGTTGATTGGTTTGAGTTTACAGCTAGAAGGTTAGGATGGTGATGTGTCGAGATAGCTTCCTGGATCTCTTTTAGAATGCTCCTCCATACCTAAAACTCTAAACCTCCTAGAAAATAGCCAAGAAATGTATCCGTCAATAGAATGTACGTTCTTCACTTCCCTTACCGCTTTGGTATACACAGAGTACTCGCAAACACGTTATTGTATTTTGTTCGAATGTCATGTACAAGTTTTTGAAAATTTTTGTAGTTTTCGCGCACTTTTGCGTGCAATATGTGCAATTTTAGAAACTAATAAAAATAAGATTTTGTGGAAAACGGCTCCAAATTCTTTCTTTAAACTTTTGGTCGGGATAGTGCCTAATGTACTCTATGGGATGGCGTAAACACCCTATTATTCTAATCTTTCGTTTTCGCAAAAATCATAAAAATGTAATTTTTTTTACTTGTCTCTGTAGCACCACTAGTTTTTGATCTCATTTCAAGGGCATTTTTGTTAAATTTCTGGGACACAGAAAGTATCGATGTATGACTAACTTCTATCTATATTTCAGTTTATGATTTAAATTCCTTTTGGTGAAGAATTTACTGCTTATTTCAAGAATGAATTTATTTCATTCTTGAAAATAGTTGTAAATATAGTTGTAAATTTTTGTTGAATATAATAGTTTTAAAAAAGTATTTGAGAGAAGTGGTCACTCGGATATTTAGACATTGTGTGAGAATGCTGGTAACCTTACTTGTAGATTGCTTCCTCAAACGCTGTTCTGGAAAACTGCATGTTAAAAAAGAAGATATGACATAAGCAAACAAGATGTATTTTCTAAGGTAATTATTACATTTTTACTTTTTTGAGGATTCTTTTTTTTTCTAGAATTCATTTATGCAGCCTGACAATATTTGTTATCCCTTTTTATATTTAATAAAAAGTAATTCCCTGTGAAATTTGAAGCGTTCGAATTTATTTCACGTTCTACTGTCTCTCATGTCATGACTGTTTCATCAGAGGAAAATCTAATTATTAATTGTAAAATGAAGCTGAAGTGCGTGAATTGAAATAATTGTCAAAAATGAAATAAAGTGTAAATACAAATGTGGTGACTTATCTTCTCGAACTAAGGAAATTGATAAAATGTTTAAAAACTTTGAAATTGCAAAACAACAATTTATTCTAAAAATTAATCGTAATATTGTTGAATACCTAAACTGTTAAATTTCGTAGGGTCAACCCCTAACTCTATACGTTCTTGTCTTCTGTAATTCAGCAACACCTAATAGAAATCTATTTCACAGAATGAAAATATTAATATTTCCTGCGTGGTTTGTGTGCATAAGTCTCTTCAATTTTACCCCATTATAATCCAGTTTACCTCTCATGCTTTCATTGTACACCTGTAAGGAAGCATTCTAAATCGCACATTAGAAGCGTAATAATTTGACATCACACGACGCCCTACTTTCAAATACATTATGCTCCGCTCCTCCTGAAAAGTGTTACCGCCGTCAAAGCCAAGCAGCCAGAAAGCATCAGCAACGCCCTAGAAGCCAATAATTAATTAATCATTTATTATTGGTCGCTGTCATCTTTCAATCCATCACTTCTGTGCACTCTTAATTACAAGTTGTTTCTGTCCGTTTAATAGTAGAGCATCGACATGACACATGAGCTGTCACTAAACATCAAATCACTCATTCACCCAGTAATTGATCGATTAGTTTTGAATTCTCACTAGAACAAAAATAATATATATTTTCAAGGTTTTAAAGCAGTGGTTCCACAAATGGCTTCTATAGACCTGTAGACCACGTGGGGTAGTAAGTTAATCAAAATTGTTGTTTTAGAATGTTATGGTTTAAAACAATAAGCATTTATTTCATTCGCAATGGAAATAGAAACTGAAGAGTTTCCCGTTTTCACGGAATCCGTTCATAATCACATCCAATAATTATTTTTCCATAACTGTTTATTACAAAACAAAACAATGGCATATTGTCGGTTCTGTCACTTTATGAAAATCAATAATTTTTTTATAATTTAATATAATTATGATAAAAACTAAATTTTGCTAGTTCTTGTTTTACTCGAGGCGTTCTGTTTATTACGGTCCTAAGTAGTATTGCTTACTAGTAGCCTGCAGCGCACAACTGCTGCCGAATAAAACAAAAAAAAAATGGTTTTCCTGAATATATAACGCACACTGCTCAAACATCAACAAGCAATAAAATCTAAAAAAAGAACAACAAATAAAATATTTTTGTTCAAAACTGCAACAAATTAAATGTTCTTGAATTCCACAATAATGCAGTATTGTTGAATACCGCAATAATGTTGTATAGTGTACTGTGCATCCAGTACATACCAAGAATATAAAAAAATGTTTTTGCCTTTCCGTAACGCAACACGAAAATGACAAATATTTAACGGGGTGCGGTCTCTTCCTTGGAGCCTTACTTTTGCATTACATCAGCTGTATAGTCAGCAGTGAGGCATTAAGTATTGAAACTCAGTCGGTGGCTCAGTTGAAGAATGGTTAGAATAACACAATTATGTATTGGCATTTTTTCCGTCAAAATCGAAATTGTTTTTTGATTTTATCCGAGTTCCTGGCTATGTCACGAAACTAAAGGCACCTATCACATGGCCGGAGGCTGCAGATATTTCTCCAATTTCTCCCCAAATTTTTTACTCAAAACAGCTGAAAGACAATGCAGACCGATAGTCGATAAAAGTAATCAGCTTTCAGCCTTGGACTTTTTTTGTCAACATCTAAAAAAAAATTTTTATGTGCTTTGTCTCGTCAATTAAGAGCGCAAATTCATGACCCCTTGCCCTGATTCTTTGTGTATGAGATTGTCTAAAATAATATATTAATTGAGTACACTAAAAATAATACTTTTTGAAATTTTTACTGAATCATAAAGCTTCCCCCGTAGTATTTCCACCATTTTTATGGTAAGGATATAAATTAAAACAGCCATACGAAAGACAAAAAATAAAACTAAAATCACATTTTGTCCAATTCTGCAGTTACATAGTCAAAAAATAATTACAAGCGGGTTAGGATATGTGTAAAATCTGTTAACCACACAGATACATGATAAAAATGTCGATTAATAGAACACAAAAATATTTTTGGGAAAATATAAGTTTCCGAATAAAACGAAATGACTCAAAATGAATTATTAGAAAGGAACGTTTTACTACAGAAATAGGTCAATTACGTATACAAAAATTCACCATGTGTGAGAGTTTATATTTTTGAAACCTTACGGACATTTCTGCGCGTTTTTTAGATAAGAGTTTTAACGCACTTTAAAATGACCTGACCACAAAAGCTTCCAAGAATAAGATTCCTGGACAATGAATAAAAATAATTTCAATATTTCAAAACTCATTTATTTCGTTTCAAGTCGCTAACATTTTTGATCCATGTCTTCTTCTTCTACTTTTACGAATTCATCTAACCGTTAATTGCCTAACATCTAATAAATCGCCTATTCTTATAGAAACATCGAAGAATTAAACACTGATTTATTGTTGCGCATGTTTTTGAACAACGATATTTTGAGTTCGATGTTGATATTTTAATGTGGTTTAAAAAAAATTAAGATTGATAATGTAATTATAAATGGGTCGATGTATTTTGAACATCAATGGTTTTGGGTTAATGTATTTTAAACACCGATTTTTAAAATTTGATCATCGATTTTTTTTAAACCGATGATTTTAGATCGATGTATTTTGAACAGCGACTTTAAGAACTTGGACATCGACATTCCGAAGCATCGATGTGGTTTGAACATCGATTTTTTAAACGAATGATTTTAGATCGACCTATTTTAAACATCGATTTTTAGAAGCTGAACATCGATATTTCGAAGCATCGATGTTGTTTGAACGTCGATTTTTTTTAAACTGATGATTTTAGATCGATGTATTTTGAACATCGACTTTTAGAATTTGAACATCGATATTTCGGAGTAGCGATGTTGTTTGACATCGCTTTTTTTAAACCAATGATTTTAGACCTATGTATTTTGAACAGCGATATTTAGAACTTGAACATCGATATTTCGAAGCATCGATGTTTTTGAACATCGACTTCTTTAAACCGATGATTTTAGATCGATATACATTGAACAACGATTTTTAGAATTGAACATCGATATTTCGAAACATCCATGTTGTGTTGTGGATGTTGCATCCCTCCAGAGGAGCCTTTACGCGCGGCGGGTGAGTGGGCGTCGGCGCTTGCGGTGGCAGCGAGCGCAGAAGACGGTCGCACCGCGCGCCGCGCCAGCAGCGCCAGCAGCGCCAGGCCGCCCGCGCCGCGCCGCGCCGCCCACGCGTAAAACTCACAATGGCGGCCGCTGAATGTGGACGGAACAGCGAAACTGCGCCAACCGGGGTTCGCACAATGCGGCGGACCCCTCCCGCCCCGCCCCGCTCCCGCCCCCGCCGCGCCTCGCGTTTCCCGCACGGCGGCGGCGGCGGCGGCGGCGGCGCGGCGTTTGATGACAGCGCCGGTAGTTTAGGGCGCACTTGGTATTAAAATCATCGAAAAGCGCGCGGCGGGGAGGAGCGGGCGGAAGTCATCGAATGAGCACGCGGCGTCCCCTGGGGCGCCCAGAGACAACAAGAGGCCTGGGGTGGTGCATCCACCGGCCCCCCGCACATAAACAGGTTTCCATGCAACGGACATATCTTACAGTGGTTATTTAAATTTTATTAGTAAATACATTTTTATATTTTTTGATAAAAACAATTTTTCGGGGCCCCTAATAAGTCGGGGCCTGTGGCAAGTATTCCTTCTGGACACTACTGACGGCCCCAGCGGCGGCAGTAATACGATTCGCCAGGAGGATCAGAGCACACATTTCGGATTCAGGGAGAACCGAGGAGTGTTGCACAGTGGTTACATCTCTGGAAAGCTGGTTTATTCCTTTGAAACACGTGGCAGACAAGGAACTTGCAAAACGTTTTGACGTCGATTCGTGGCCCTTGTCTGTCGATTCGACATGTCTACTTCGTAATTAGTACCGCCAGTTCTGACCAAGATTAAACAGCCCAGATAGAAGAAGCCATAGGTAAATATTTGTTTAAACTGAATAGAATGTAAGCAAAATTACAGACTCATTGAATCTTGCCAATCAGCAGATGCATGGCAACAGAACACAAAATAGCAGTAATGTCAAAAGTCAAATTCAAAAAACATTTTTTCTGGTCTTTACAATCAGTAGATTCAATAATCGTGAATAGGAAAAGAATTGTTATGTACAAAAAATTGTCATCTACAAAAAGGTATATTATTACAATTTGATATTGGGGAATAACCAAACGAATCCTTTAGACCCAGTTTGACAATTCCCGAGTTTTGTAATAAAACGTCACGATACTTACTTCGTATATGACAATTATAATGCTGGTTTAAACGGCACGTAATGAAAACAATTTCGATGTCACTGAAATGAGTATTGTATTACTTCATGAGGAACAACAAGATAATAATTAGACATCGGATGTTTAGGCCCTAAAAATCGTCTTCTAGGCGCCTAAAAAGGCTTTGAAAATGTCAAGAATAAGGAGAAAAAAGGCACAGTCATAAATTACATTCACAATAAAATTAAAGATTATTTGTTAAACTCCATACATATTTACAACTCTTCTACATTTTATTCTTAATAGTTTCCATAGAAATATATTACCAGTAACTTTTCAAGGATTGTAATTTCAAATCTACGATGATTGGGAGAAAAAATCAGTTTGAATACAGTGAAGGATTTCTAAACATCTACTGTTGTGTCTGGCATATATTTTAGAAGTCCAACATTAGCAACCCAGCAACCTTCTGGGAATTTACATTTATTTCCACTCAAAAGGTACCCTGGGTGCATTATTGTCAATCGACCATTTTCTCAGAACATGGCTAGTATTTATAAAATAAGGAAATGGAGAAAAATATGTTGGTATACTTTCAGGAATTCTCTCGTATTTCAAAATACAAAAACGTGAATTCAAGGTTTCGTAATGAATGGTCAGATTGGGCCATGACCGATTTTTTGATATCTTAGCAATGTATATAAAAATAATATATAAAAGGCAAAAACTTGCAATAATTCTAAAGGAAAGGCATTTATGCAAAAAAAGGCATTTATGCTAAAATAAGCAAAAATAAGCATTATAAATCTTGGTCATATGCCATCATTTGTCATGAATCGCGCACATATATGATTAGCCTTGCTAGAAAAAAAATAGGCATTTCCCTAAACATCCGATCCCTAATAATATAGAAAATAACAGAGAAAAAATGTTCCTTTTTTGGTCTTGGTGGAATGCAAAACTTTTTGGACTTTTGTACCTTTCGTCGTGGGTGCTTTCTCCGGAGAAATTGGAAATTAATTTACGAAGAACGTTCCTCAAATACAAAAATATCTAAAACATATTTCTCCAGAAATAATGTCAGTGGTAACATCATTAATTAAATGCCGTGTTTGTCATTCAATCAACGTAAAGGTTTTTTGTACAGTATTAATTTCAGATTAGTTTCATATATTCACAATTACAAATAAATATGTTAGTCAACTCTAGCATAATTTTTAAGTAATTTCAAGAGAATGGCACTTGATTATATATTTTGTCAATCATATCTGTCCAAGCGAAAAATAAATAAATTACCAAACTAAAAAGGATATTTGCGAATGTTTTACGTAGGGGTTTAACGAAGTTTTCGTTACTATAAAGAAAATTCTACCAAAACAATTGTATAAAGTTAAATAAACAAAACTACAAACAGAAAACAACTAGCATAGATTCGTAAAAATGTTTCAACAAAAGCATCGCTTTAGGAATATCTTTAAAACGAACGGGAATGTTGTGTTTCAACATCGCACTAAAAATGTTTACCCGGATTAAAAACTAAATGTCACCCTTGTCACAAAATGTTGGCGCTGCACACCAAGGGCGTAAGTTGATTGTAATGTGCAGGAATGAATTGCATTATGGATCGCGCGCGCGCGCGTTCCCGCCCCCGTGCTTCCTGCATGCGGGCGACGCGTTTCATGATAGTGCCGGGCAGTTAAGAGCGCACTTGGTATTAAAATCATCGAAAAGCGCGTGCGGCGCGGGGGCCGGCCGGGGGCGCGGCGGAAATCATCGTGCGGGAGGGGGCGGGGACTTCCCCATGGTGGGCGCGGCAGTTGCTGGGGCGGCGGGCAAGCGCTCGTGGTGCATGGGCGGGGACGGTGGCAGGGCGGGGACGGGGGCGGGGCGGGGGCAGGGAAGGTGCGGGGCGGAAATTATCATGCGGGAGGGGCGGGGACTTTCCCACGGTGAACGGGACACGGTGGGGACGGGGGCGGGGCGGGGGCAGGGAAGGTGCGGGGCGCGGGGACTTTCCCACGGTGGACGGGACAGGGCGGGGACGGGGCGGGGCGGGGGCAGGGAAGGTGCGGGGCGGAAATTATCATGCGGGAGGGGCGGGGACTTCCCCATAGTGGGCGCGGCAGTTGCTGGGGCGGCGGGCAAGCGCTCGTGGTGCATGGGCGGGGCGGGGACGGGGGCGGGGACGGAGGCGGGGAAGGGGCGGGGCGGTTTGATTGATTGATTCGTGTTTCCGGGCGCGTCAACAGCTCAGGTCATTAGTCCCGTAAGTGTAGTGCGTGTTTTTCTCTCAGGAGGTGAGAGATCTGGCACCGACCTACCGTCAACTAGCGGGGTTTTCCCCCAACCAAGTATCTCCCACCAGCGGGGCACCGCCCGAGCCGGGAGTAAGTTGTAAGCTCCCGACCGGTCTCCCGGCATGTGCGGCATGTTAGTGTGTAAGAGGGAGAGGATAGGATAAGGAAGAGGAAGGAAAGATCGCGCGCGGTACGTGGCCCGTTAGTTAGGGTCCTACTCCGGCATTCGCCTGGTGTTGATCGGAGAAACCACGGAAAACTACCGATCAGACCAGACGACCGCAAGGATTCTCCTGAAATCGACCTAGCTGACAAGCTAGTGTCGAAAATCCTGCCGCCGTCCGGACTCGAACCTAGGACCTCCCGGTCAGAAGGACTGCAGTGACATCAGGTTGATGCACTGAGCCATCTCTCCCGATAGGGCGGGGCGGAAATCATCGTGCGGGAGGGGGCGGGGACTTCCCCACGGCGGGCGTGGCAATAGCTAGGGGGCGAGCACGCGCTCGTGGTGCATGGATGCCTGCCTTCTACATCGGGTTAAGCGATTGGAAGACCGCATGCAGGGGCGGATCCAGAAAGTAGTTCAGGGCAGGCGCGCAATTTCAGTTCGGAAACACAGAAGATATTTTTGAATTTTTTTTAATTGCTAACTTGAATTTAAAAAATGAACGAGTATATTCATATTGGGAATAGTGCTTCGAATGTGGTGATATGCGGCTCTCGTAGGAACGCAATTAACTAAAGAAATAACTTATTTTTGACTTAGTTCACATTGATGGTATGTAGACTACAGTAATTATTTTGAACAAATTGAGTAAAATAACAAAAAATGTTGGCATTGGGGAGAGAAAAGAGAATCGGCCCTGTGTTCCTTCTTAAGACACTGATTGCACGCCAGGTGCAAATGACTAAAAACGCACTACAGAAATTTATTTTTTAAATTAGTACCGTAATAAAGTAGAAAATGAACGTATTTTTGTCAAGTTAACTTAGTTACTTTGGTAAATTTGTACTAATGCATGTAATGATTGTTGTCCTCCCATAAATGATTAATTTTTGTTATTAATTTTATTACTTTTCTTAAGTCACTAACTCCTAAAAAATTGAGATCTTAGAATGAGAATATCATTAAAAACTGTATTTGAGATAAAGTAGGACTCAGGTAGGGTTTTAAATCATTATAAAGAAGAATGAGAGTACTTTTTAGTATTTGTGAAATAAAATTTTCATTTTCAAGGACGCTTAGAGTCATGATCAAACGTTTATAAATTGTTATAAATTTTCGCATACAATATTTAAGATACTCTTGTGATAAAAGAAAAGTTATTGAAGCACAAATACAATTTATAGAAAACGTGATAAACCTGTGATGCTGCAACAGCCTAAATGCTTCAGACGCTTTACCACTTCCGGGCAGACGGACACACGGGTATACATACGTTTTGCCGTCAATCAATTTTTAGGTATCAAGGACTCATAAACTTGGATTATTAATATAATGCGTGTTAGAGGAAGTAATTTACTACATATAGGAAGAAGATTTATCCATTTTCTCGTTACCGGGGCCGGACAATAATATGTCGAAAAATCGTCAATTTCCACCGCACGATCTCAATACTTTTCCTTGAATACTTACATAGTAAACAGATAAAGTAAAAACAAAACAACATTTAGAGATTATTTGTTGTTTTGGTTAATTCTGTATGTCTATGGTGCGGTATAACAAGCCAATTAATAAAATAAAAATAAAATTATGGAACTTCGTTACTGCAATGAAAGTATCATCATAACAAGAATGAAGGAAAGTTCTCGCTTCCATTTAAATACTAGCATTCTCAGTCCGACTAAGATGTTGAAGATAGATATGATTTTAAAAAAACATAAGAATTCCCTAAATTTAATATCAAAATAAAAGATATTGATATTAAAAATCTTTATATGAGAATTTATCCAAACACAAAGTATATATTGAAATATATTACGTATAACAAGAAACGCTAGAAATGAGTATGTTTTACGTTTTTGTAAATTGACATTCCGCCTACAAAAATAATGGCACGAAATATTAACGTTTCTAATACTTTTGACGTTTTAGTTGTTTCTTTGAAGTTTTACTACTACTTTTTTTAAGTTTTGAACACAATTTGTAATTAGCTTGTTGATGACGTTGAAAAATGAGCTTATTCAAATTTTTTCTATAGTTTTATTTACTATAAAATATTAAAATTTGAATTGAACAAAAAGTACGTAGTCCGATATAACTCTTTTAATGACGGCCCTTTTCCAAATCCTCACAGCAATGCCCTTACTTCAAATTTAACAAATAAGAACCGGAAATGGTTTCAAGAAAGATTTTCTTATTATTCGTAGAATTTGTTCCTGAACTATTGAATCCAGCGAAACTATGAATAAAGACTAAACCATTATTTACCATATCTTGGCGAAACTCTATTCACATTTCTTAATGTCATTGTGCACGCACATTGTTACCATATAAAATTAACGATTCAAAGACAAAATTTACGAATACAAACTAAGATGTTATTACGTACGAGCATGTGACAAATGAAGTAGAAAGACTCACACTAAATGCAAATATTTATCAGAAATAAGACACTCAAGTAATAAACTGGGTAGCATATTTTATTCAAATTTATAACTTTTTCTTTGAATCTTACATGACAAAATAAAATAAACTAGTGGCGCAAATTTGTAGAATATAATTACTTAATATACCCCTTGAAAAGTGTAAACAAAATATAGTGACGGCTAAATATACATTTTTAATTTTGATTATAAAGGTCGAGGAACTAAAGTATATATTCGTATCAAAAAGTCCGAGAGGAAAAAATTGTTTTGAACCTGACGTTTGCTATTCAACAAAAGCACGTCTAACAAGCAGCCTCGACCTACAAAGCAACATCTTAGCAGAGAACACACAAACCGATCGGTTGTTGGGATCGGAAATAAAAGTACGACGCACCTGCGCTTTTACAAGCGGAAAAGCGGCGAGTGGCAGCGATCAAAAACTGGGTTAAGCTATCTACATAAATCTATAAACAGTTTTTACGCACTTGGCACCGACACAAAATTCCGACGCAGGGAGCAAGTAGTCCTTTCAAGGATACGATCTGGGCATTGTAAATTCAGCCACCTCTATTTGATCCAAAAATCACCTCCACTCTCATGTGATATATGCAATACACCTTTAAACCTTGATCACATTTTCAAAGTATGTTCCAGGTATGACAGTCAAAGAGTATCAAATGGATTTAACCACCAATCAATACTGCATTCTAAAGAAAACCAAGAAAAAATAATAAAATTTTGTTTAGCCATTAACATATTTATGGACATTTAAAGCCAGTGGATTCATGTAAATTGTAATTGTCCTCCCTGAATTATTATTATTATTATTGTAAGATAATTGAAAATGTAATTGTTATAATTTTCTACTCTTGTGTTGTAACTGTAACTGCATTATAATTATATTGTAACTGTATTATAACTGCAACAGGAAGTCGCTAATAACCGCGATGTTGATGCGACTAAAAAGAAAAATAATTAAAATTAAAAATTAAAAAAACTGGGTTAACTCTTAGCTTGGCAGACGACGGGAGCGGTAAAAACGTAGTCCCTCCCTACGTCAGCTCCTCCTGCACTGCCTGTCGCACCCGCGTCCCATCCCGCCTCGCACTAACCTGCGCGTCGCTTCAAGGTACCATATCGGGGCATATTATTTAAGCCGAAGCAATCACATCCACAAAATACGAGCAAGAAAACAAAATTCAGATCTTGGGAAATTCTCATTTTGTAACAGATCAGTTAAAGATTGGAACAGTTTACCCGCAGCAACTTTCGAGGCCTTTCCTCTAAGTGCACGTAGTTTTAGAAATAAATTAGAAGAAGCTGAGAGTAATAGATGTTAAATGAGTAACTAAGTGCTGTGAAGAGTGGTGAAGTGCTGGTTAGGGTAATTCAATGCAAAACAGTGTAGTGTAGTGCAGTGAAGTGTACTGAACGTGATAAATGCCTTTTTTTGAATCTAATTTATCCAATATCTATGTAGCTTGTACTGATTTTTCTTATCACCAACATATAATCATTGTATATCATAGTATAGTTAAAATAATTGTTATAACACGTAATATTAGAGATAGTATTGCTGATTATTGCATCGTTTTGTATTGTACTATTTTATTATCTTGTTATTATTATTGTAATTATTGTTAATCAACTGCCACCTGGTCATTCCCAATTGCAGTTCAAATAAATGTACGAATATACCGACTGCAGCCCGCGGTCAACTTTTCCTAAGCCGTTTACCTCCCTCACCAAAAACTCATAGCCCGACTGCACCCCGATTCGTTTTCCTCCTTAGTGTAAGGATTGATTTCTACGTTTTCCGGACTTATATTGATCAATTATAATTGATCTACTTCTGTCTGTTTTCAAGAAACATTTGCATGTCCTTTCAGAGTACTGTTAACATTGAAACCCACCGCTTAAAAGTTTGAGGAAACTAAATATGAAAACCCATATCATGAGCATCTGCTGATCTCGCTGACTTAACATATACTCGTACAATTCCGATGATTCTGCCATGTTCACCTATGTTCGAGGTTATCTGTGGGCTGTCGGAATGGAGGATCGCAGTCCATTACCGAAGCAAAGTCCTATGTGACACAAAATTAGATAAATATATGTAATGGTTCCTTTATTGCTACAAAAATTCACATGCCTGTAATATTGAATGAAATCAGAGTTAAATGTTTTATATTGTTTGTTAAATATTTCATTGTAATGTATGTTTATGTAATTGTAATATTTTATAATGTAAAATTGTAAAATAGATTTTGATCGCTTACGACCAAGACGTTTCACAGCGATCTAAAATAAATTTACAAAAAAACTTAACATAAATTTTACCCCTTCCGAACCACCGGTATGAACGACATGGGACGCAGTCGGGGTAAGCCTTCGCAGGTAACAAAAGGATAAAGGTAGTTAGCTGCAAAGCGGGGATGGGTGAAAACTGGCTACGTGATCCAATGAGGCGATTCACTCACATTGTCCCGCACCTCCTCGCCGTCCCGACACTCTTCCTCGTCTCACCACTGGCTCAGTGTTGCCAGACGTACCAGGATTCTGGTACTTTTACCAGGATTTTAATGAAGATACCATGCACCAGGATGAAGATATCCAGGTACGTTTAAATACTAGGATTCTATGTGTACGGTAAGTGAAGATGTATGATTTAAATTCGTATAATATTTTTTTTATTTTATAATTTAAAATTACCGTCAATAACTATGTATTACAAATAAATGTGATATTGGTAGAACCACTGTCGTAAAAACATTAAAGGTGACATAGGATGGACCTTTTCTAGCTCGTGTTATACGAGGGTTATTCCAAAAGTAAGGTCCGTTGTTGTTTTTTTTAAAGTATCAAATATTTTTTGAAAACAATTGTTATATTTACATTTCTTACATCTTTATCTATTTTTCTACGTAACTGCCATACTTATTTAATAATTTCTCACATCGTTCAACAAGCTTTTGAATGCCACTGTCACAGAAATCGGCCGCCTAATCCCCCGAAATCCATAAATTCGACTAACAAAACTCCATGTCTATTCCATAACACTGTCACCATAACCTTGCGTGTTGAGATGGTCTGCTTTGCCTTGATCTTGACTGGCAATGTCGTGTGACGTCATTGCATTGACTGACGCTTAGACACCGGGGTTAGGCGAGAAACCCATGTTTCATCCCCTGTGACAATGTGGTCTAAAAGTTTGTCACCTTCCTTATGATATCGCTCCAAGAAAGCCAGAGAGGAAGACAGTCTTTTCATTTTCTGGAATTCAGTAAGCAGTCTGGGAACCCAATGGGCGCACAATTTGCGAAATTGCAAATTTTCACACACAATTCTGTGCAAAGTTGTTCTATCAGTGATGGCCGCCCAGAGTTCACATTTTCCCGTCCTTCATTAAAAGCTCGCACCCACTTACGCACTTTACGGTCACTCATTACGATAGGAACCAAAAACTTCACTTAACTGCCGATGAATTTCTGCCGCTGAAACGTTTCTTGCTGACAAAAACCGAATCACTGACCGTACTTGAAGTCGGCGGGCCAATCGGTAGTCTTCAACATTACGAACTGACACTGTAAACAGCACACAGCAGCCATAACAACGGTAATGGCGGCGTTTGATGGGTAAGACATGCCGGTAGTCGGCGCGCATGCATGTTTTAATATTCGCGCGAAATTCAGATAGTTACGTTGAATCGGACCTTACTTTTGGAATAAGCTACGTAGCAGAAAAGGATAGGACCATTCCACATAGAACCATCTTCCGTTTAGTTTATCGATATCTAATGAATCGATATCGAGTTAAGTTTAACGAACTTCCTGTGCGCGATTAAAACATAAGAAATTTATAATATCAACCATGAATTTCAATACATTGTCATTGGTACCAGGTATTTTTGTGAAAGTACCAGGATTTTTGAAGATTGGTACTGGGACATACATTTGATCGTCTGGCAACCCCGCACTGGCCGCACCTCGCCGTCCCGTCCCGTCCCGTCCCGTCCCGTCCCGTCCCGTCCCGCTCGGCGGCAAGTCGGCGCGTGAAGTAGGCGTCTCAGATCAAGATACGCCTGTTGCGGCGCCGATAATGCAGAATCGTTATGCAAGGCGGAAGCGGGCGGAGAGGAGCCGGCGGGGAACAATAAAACAAACACAAAGGTGCGAGCGAAACAAGCAATTAACACTAGTCAATGCGACGGGAGAGAGCGCGCGGGCGGGCGGGCGGGCGCGCGCTGCCCTGAAATTTGCATGCGGACAGCGGAGAGGCGCGCACGCGGTGAGGAGGCGTGGTGCGGCGCGGGGAGCAAAGACGCCGGATATTAATTAGACTTTGCTTCGGTAATGGACTGCGTTCCTCCGCGCCTCCGACCCAAACGAAGGAAGGGGGGGGCGAAGTGGAGGGGAGACACCGCCCCGCCGCTTTCCAGCTAATGAACGCACCATTACGTGCGAGTGACCCGCCGCCGGCGCCTCCAGTGACCGACGTCCTGCGGGGGCGTCGCCGCAGGACGTCACGATGGTGTCGAACCGGGAGAGTTGGCTCAGAGCATCAACTGATGTCAGTGCAGTGCCTCTGTCCTTGCTTTCCAGTCCCGACGGTGGAAGGATTTTCGACACCAGCTACACAGCCAGAGCAAATTCAGCAAGAGAATTCAAGCGGCCAGCTACTCTGATCGGTAGTTTTCCGTGATTCCTCCGTTCAACATCAGGCTAAAACCGGAGAATAGCCTAACAAACGGGACACGGAGCATACGATCTTTGCTTCCCCTTCCGTCTTCTCTTCTCGTAAAAGCCGACGTAGGTGGCTCAGAGTATTAACTGATGTCACTGCAGTGCCTCTGACCGGGCGGTCCTCGGGTTCGAGTCCCGACGGTCGCAGGATTTTCGACACTAGCTAGGTCGGATTCAGCCGCTGGAGGAAAATATTAGCGGCCGGCTGCTGCGATCGGTAGTTTTCCGCAGTTTCTCCGACCAATATCAGGTGAATGCCGGAGCACACTACCCTAACAAAAAGGCCATGGACCGTAAGAGATTTTTCCGTCCTCTTACATTATCCTACCTTTATCTCTTATGTACACACACTTATACTCACATGCACTACACTACCACATATGTCGGGAGCTTAGAGCTTCTCCCGGCTGGGACAGTGCCCCACTGGTGAGATATCTGGTTGGGGAAAACCCCGCTAGCCGACGGGAAGGTCGGTGCCTTACCTCACCATCCAGCAGGGGAAGATCACCGCCACCTCCCGAAGGAAAAAAAGTACTACACTTACGAAACTAATACCCTTAGCAGTTGATGCACCTGGTACCAATCAATCAATTAACGGTAGTGTCGCGGATATATCCCACGACGATGTTGAGTTATTGTCCTGGAATTGCAGAAGCATCCGTGTGGGATCGCGGCGAGGTGGTAACGCGGTAGTGTCGTACCAAAACGTAACGATAATCGCGGTGACGTTGCGGAAATATCGTCTCTCGCGACAGCGTCGCAAAGCGTCGAAGTGATATCGTGACGATGACACGGAGACCGTTATGCCATGATGATTAGAGACCGGAAAAATATGATATGTAGTATTAAACGTCAAACTATGTACATAATACGTCATGAAAACAGTACGAATATGCAATAAATTTGTAACATCGGATGTAATATGTAATATTAAAATTCCCTAATTAAAGGTCGTTTACTTAGCAAGAAATTACATTTAGAAAAACTGCTCACGTTACATCATACAACTTTCTCGTCAGTAGTAAAAGCTTAATCTTTTGAAATCCATTACCGTATTTTAGTAGCCAGACTAATCGTAATAGAAGCCATCGCACAAACTAGCGAGATATACAACCAGCAAACATAAACCTTAGCATCTTCATCGAAGTGTTACACGTTGGAGATCGCAAATTTTTCTCGGAAATTAAGGTTACACATCACAAAATGCGGTGTCAGTGATATTTTGGACACCTAGATTTCCCCAATAATGTAGGAAAAATGCTGATTTAAAAAAATCATCTTTTCTTAAAACAATATGGATAAGAAAATATATTGATAAAACAGCCAAATATGTAAAATATGTAATATAGTACTGATCATGTAAAAATAGGTAACGAAAAAATTCGATATTATGTTAGGAGGGTTATGATTTGCTAAGATTACAATTTTGAAAACGGTAAGTAGAAAGACAACAAATATGTAATTACATAAAAATCCGGTCTCAAGTGATCGTGATGTCGCAGCAGAGTCAAGTTGCGTCGGGGTGGCGTTGTATTGGCGTCGCGGTAGCGTTGAGGAGTCATCGCCGTGGAATTGCGGTAGCGTCCGTGTGGGATCGCGCCGAAAAAGTAGATGGCGAGGTGGAAACGCAGGGGTGTCGCGCGGTTGCGTTGGGATAACATTGCGGTGATGTCGCGGAGACATTGTCCTGGCGTCGCGGCGCGTCAGAGTGGTGTTCCGGCGGCGTCCCAATAGCCTCGGGGTGGTACCGAGACGGTGACACGGAGACCGTTATGCCGTGATGATGATGCCGCGGCAGAGTCAAGATGCGTCGGGGTGGTGATGCATTGGCATCGCGGTTGCGTCGAATTGTCATCGCCGTGGAATTGCGTCCGGATGGAATCGCGCCGATAATGAAGGATGCGAGGTGAAAACGCAGTGGTGTAGCGCGGTTGCGTTGGGTTTACATTATGGTGATGTCGCGGAGACATCGCGGAGACATTGCGGTGACATGAAGTCGCGGCGCGTCGGAGTGGTGTTCCGGCGCCGTTCCGATAGCGTCGGGGTGGTATCGTGACGGTGACGCAGCGACCGTTATGGCGTTGCGGACCGCGAAAGGTGGTTCATCAATTGATGTTACTGCAGTGACTCTGACCGGGAGGTCTTACAGTTCGAGTCCCTACGGTGGCAGGGTTTTCGACACTAGCTGGTCAGCTAGGTCGAATTCAGTCGCTGTCTGGAGGAGAATTCTAGCAGCCGGCTGCTCTTATCGATCGTTTTTTGTGGTTTCTCCGGTCAATTCCAGGAGATTGCTGGAGCAGTACCCTAATACACGGGCCACCGACCGCGCGCGATTTTTCCTTCTGCTTCCTTATCCTGTCCTTACCCCTTTCTTACACACACACTAACATGACCTACACTAACACACATGCCGAACGACCGGTCGGGAGCTTAGAGCTTGTCCAGGCTTGGGCGGTGCCACGCTGATCAGAGATACCTGGTAGGGAAAACCTCCACTAGCCCATGGTAGGTTGGCCCCGGTTCTCGCCATCCAGCGGGAGAAGACCACCGCCACCTCTCGAGGAAAACAAGTGCACCACACTTACGGACTAATGACCTTAGCAGTTACCGCACCCGGAATCACTAACAATCAATCATCGCGGCAAGACGGTGATGTCGCGGCAGCGCCGCGATACGTCCAGGAGGCGTTGTGGGAGCGTCGGGGTGACATCGCCGGGGTTAGCATCGGTGTGGTGGAGGTGCCGCGGATGATGTCGATGCATTGTCGCAATGGTGTCGCCCTAGCGTTCGGATGTTTCGTCGCCCGAGTAATACCTTCTTTCTCAGTTAGATGGTGAAAGGAGCGTAGCGAAATTGGCGTGCTCAGACGGAAGAGCAGGCCTCATGGCCCGCGTCTCGCCACGTAAAATAAGGCAATTCAATTCAATCGCGGTGATGTCACGGAAACGTCGCGACGCGACGGGAAGGCATCGCGATGTTGTCGCTGTACTCGTACTGTCGTGGCGAAGAGGCGGAGTCGCGGTGGTGATATGGGGCCGTTGCCGCGATAGTGGCGCTCTCCGACGCGGCCGTCTCCGCCGGCCGCCTGCCCGGCCTTGCAGAGCCGCCCGCCGATCTGCGCGCTTCTTCACCTTGCGACATCCGACGGTGAAGGTTTCCGCACAAAACGAAGAAACGTCTTCAAATAAAACAATTGTCGTGTGTGATACGAGTGGTACTTGTAGCTGTGACATTTTATTTTGCGAGTAGGGAAGGTTCCGTCTCGAAGGCAAGTGGCACCATCCTAAGAGCAAAATAAAATCACTTTTACCATGTGTGTCGTACACCAATTATTAGAGTCTGACTGTCCTACGTTTTTCTTTTATTCAAGAAAACAAATCTCTTTATACATTAAGGTCAGTAGTATTTCATGCGGAGAGAGTATTTTGTTTTTTGTTGCCTTGACAGATTTATCTGAACAGTTGAGAATCGTCTCATTTTAGCACTACCGCTTTTTTAAAAAATCTTCACTTTTTGTACTGCTTAAAATTGAACTTTTCCACGCTCTACATGCCCCGAAAGAACCGCTATTACTAGAGGCTGTCTAAAAAATATGTTGTTTCTAGTGAAATAATACCGACCGAGAGGGTGAAGACATCTGTGCCAATACACGCTCGGAGTCCGCTAGTCGAATTTCATATATTCGATCGATATTTGTACCTTTGAGGCATGAAAGATAAAAGACTACAATATTTCACGACATCATTTAAATGATAATTTATCATTTCATGTATGCAAGTTTCCAATTTTCTTATTATTGACCATCAGCGCTCGTTAATGAAAAGATAGAAAATAAATGAGATAATAAATGAACAATTGAGTAATATTAATGACTCTGATACAATAGTTTGTGAATGAACAATGTATGTATGTCAATAAATAGTTATTAAAAACTCATTGAAACAATTACAAGTAAAAAAGCGGTCATAAAAATGTGTCCATTGCCACTTTCTTACGTTCTCAACTTATCATTTCTTATTTTCACTCAAGATCCGGGCTGAATTCGGAATTAAATGTAATTCCAAGTAAGCAATTGCTAAAAGAATCATCAATTTTCTCTTGCTTTTTTTGTTTCGGTAGACGAACGTTCGGCGATACCCTACAGTTTTCATCAAAATCATGAGTTTAATTTTCTTCTCACTAATATGGCAGATGCTTAACTTCAATTTTTTTGTTTTGTCTTATAAAACCAGTTTAGAAGAAGTATATAGTATTTAATTACAACTCTTCTTCATAGTGGAGTTCTACAACAAGGTGTTACAAACTGAACAACTGACCACAAAACTCCGTATTTTCCCATTGTTTGTTTGGATGTTTATTAATTTATCGTATATTAATTTATCGTGTATTAATGCCCGGGATGATTTATGTGACTGACTGAAGTGTATCAGATAATTGTTTTCTTAATTGACGAATAAATGCACCTTAGTCATGGCCTTTTCTAAAAAGAAATATTGGTATTAAAAGTAAGATCATTACTTTGATTGGAATTTTAGTTAAAACTTTTCATCATTAAAAAGCATTAAAATGAAAACATGAAAATCAGTGGCAGAACTCAATACAAACAGATATAGAGGTAGAAAAACAGTAAATAAAGGATAAGTATTTCACAACAAACGTTTGTTTCGGAAAGACAAAAATTTCAATTATAGAATTCTGTGCAAAAATCAACCAAACTTTTCGATGGAAAAGTATTCTCGCGGCGGTTATACGAGCGGAAATACGTGATCTCTCCTTCCTTTACTTCCCGCTCGAATGATTGATTGCTTATTTTGATATTACAATTTATTTATATTTGTGTTCGGAGATATCTTCAAGAATATAAGGCATCAAAATTACAGAAACGATGCCCTATAGAATACATTTTTAGATTAATTAAAAAAATAAGATGGTCTTAAAATGCAATATTGTAAACAATAACTCTTTAAAGTTACGGATACAAAAATATTGAAAAACGGTTCAATTAAGAATATTTAACACGGAGAAAAATCGTCGTATAAACGATGTAACGTATAGCAGTGTTGTATTTTTGATATTTGCGTAAATATATTTTGAAAATTAAATAAAAATATGTAATTTCTCAACAGTGATGCAACTAATATTTTCAAAGTTTCAATAGATGTCACAGATAAAAATTACTCTTAGTTAAAATTAAACGACCAAGGAACATATCTAATATAAAACATACATTCAATTAACAATCTTCTTCGCTAAATTACAGTACATTGCGTAATAACATGAAGAACGTTGGGTCCAGGTTTAGCGTATCCAATAGGAAGACTTTTCGCCCGAAATCTCTCTCCAGCGGAATGACGGCAGAGGCATCGCAACGCGTGAAGTGTGTTTAGAATTCGTTCTTGTGTCAAGAAATCGGTTCTCTATTGCCAGGTGTGCTCTTCAAGCTAGATTTGCAACGGACTGGCCTGGTGATGATTGGATAAACGTGTGTCACCTCAAATTATTATCTCAGATTCTAGGGAAATATTACTCTTCGTGTAAAATTATCTCAGGGTACAAAAGAAAATAGTTTTTCTTAAATAACTTGTTTGTTTATTCACGATTTTTGTATGTATTCGCTCATTATATTTTTATTAACCGACAAATACTTTTTAAAAAACAGTTTTATTAATGAATTCGGTTTTAAGTTCTTTCTTTTGAAATGTATACATGAACGATTAAGATATAATACGATAGTCATATTCAATTCATTAATTCAAGTTTCAGAGGTTTTAATCCACATCTACTACCTTACAATCCACTCACATGCCGAAGAAAAAATACTGGTACAAAATTAATTTACTTAATGTAAAGCTTTCAACACTTTCTTTTTTTCGTATTCAAAACTTTCCCTGCTGTAAAAGTGTTGACAGTTCACTTGAACAGTTTATTATTCTTAAGCATCTTTAAATATTTAATATCTTTGCAATATCTGGTTATCCGCTTATAAACATAATTTCAACTAAATAAAATGTTTAATTTACACCAACATTTGCAAATCATTAATGATGGGTAATTTAAAAATCCTCAAGTTAATTTATACACATGTTGGTAAGTCACTGAAATTCATAACAATCGTTTTTAACCAAACACACAGACAGAAAAATATTACCAATGCAGGAAGAACAGACGAAACAATACTATCAGCAATAAAATTACATTTTGAATAACTACAATACAATTAATGTTCCACATCCCTCTTCCTAAAAAACACAATTAGCTTAAATAAAATATAATTGAAAGAGATGAAGCCGGAGATAATGCTTTTCAATAGCTGCGACAAGTGCACATCCTTCCGCACAATTTATTCATTTTAACATTTGACAATCACACAACCACAACGACACTTCAGCATTTTCGACATCGACGTCCATCAATAAAATAGATGTGACATAACAGACCGCGAACCTTACCTGCAAATATTTTCCACATCACACCACGCCGCCCCCAGAAACCAACCGAACCATCACGCCACTCCAACCGGCTACAACATCCACGTGCAGGAAAGGACGTCACGCACAAACCTTCCGAAGACGACTCCTCGCCCTCACGGCAGCTCTTGCACGGCCATCCACGACGGCACTCACTCACTCGCGCACTCACTGGCGACACCACTGACCGTCCTCACACCGCGACGGCCTCGGCTTCGGCTCTCTTGCAAGCCCTCGCAACTCGTCACTCACCGATCAGAACCACGGAAGAAATCGAAGAAACAAAACACACACACACATACACAAAACGAAATAATAAAAAAATGATAGTGGTGCAGGCCCGCCGTGGCGCGGGCGCGCGGCACGTGGCCCGCGGGCGGGCAGCGGCGGCGGCGGTGGCGGCGACGGCGGCGGCGGCGGCGGGTGCGTGGGCGGCGGCGCGCCCGCGGGCCCGGTCGCCAGCGACCGACGCGCGGCGCGGCGCGGTGGCGACTGGCGGGCTCCGGCCGACTCCGCCGCGAAGGTGGCGCCGCCGCCGCCGCCGCCGCCACACCGCCTGGCCCCGCCCCCGCGCGCAGCCGCCGCCGCCGCCGCGCGCCTGCCTTGTGAGCCTTGTGATGACAGTTATACTACAACAATAGAGCCCATAATTGCCTTTTACTCAATGGACTTTCGTACCGTATCGCACGCGGCGAGCTTTTGTGTGCCGTAGCAAGTGATTTTGAACCTTACGTTGTGTGCAGGGACGATGTACTGGTGGTGGTGGTGGTGGTGGCGGCGACGACGACGACGACGGCATAGATGGCGGCGTTGGCGGCGGGGTTGGTGGGGCGACGTCGAAATTCCATATAAGTTATCCAACCCCCGCCGCCGCCGCCACCGCCAACCTCGTAGCCACCCCTATCCGCCACTTCACCCGTGCGCTCGACAAAGACAGGCCGGTATATATATATATCGTACGGCGTTTGTTGTTGTGTGCGTGCTATATTATGGGCCGCCGATTTCAATTAGACCTGTAAAACAAGTTTAATTATAGGCACGTATTGATTTTAAATTGACGATTTCCAGAAGCAGTCGCGGGGGCTTCTCGAGCGTCGAGGAGACGAGGCGGCGCAGGCAGGCGCCCGCGCCCCCTCGCCCGCCCCCCTCCGCCCCCTCCCCCCTCCCGACCGCGGTCTCCGCCCAACGATAACTAATTTCTAGGCCTCGCGGTGCCGCGCGATCGCGCGCCTCTATTATCGAACTCCATTTACCTAACGATGGAACGAATAAATTAAATTTACCGGAAAAGGAGAAGACGAAAAAAGAGAGAACCCCGTAAATGTCAGAACTTGAAAACGCGGCGGCGCGGCGCGGCGCGGCGTGGCGCGGCGTGGCGCGGCGCGGCACGGCGGGTGCTGGCTTTCAGCGCGCGGGTGAGGCGAGGAACCGCTGACGTAACGACATTTGACGGGAGGGGAGGAAAGGGGAGGGGGCGTGGTTGTGTGAAAGCTGTAGAACGCATTGTTGCGCAGCGTTCGTGCGGGGGTGAGCCCCGCTGGGTTGTCGGGGTTTGCGAGAGGTCTTGGTGCTTGCAAGTCTGGAATTTTTGAGAGCTTCATACGTGTCATGTTACAATCCTCAAATGATTCTAATGTTTTTGGTATTCGATAAGACGCCATAATGATCAACTTCGCAGATTAGGATGTAAATCTGTTCCAGAGAGGTATGACAATCTTCCTGGCAGATGTATTATACGATGGTTAGATATAATGTAATCTAACACGTACTACTTTGAGCAGCAAGAATATTGTTCAGAGGTGTCTTGCACATGACCTAAATGTACGATATGAGTCACAATGTTTTAATTCGACAACACATTTTTAGGATAAATATTAAATCAGGAGAACACATTGCTAACACTATGAATTACTCAAGTGTTGAAATGCTTCTACATGAATTATATTTGCCTTAGAATAATCTTACTTAAGAACACATTAGAAAGCATTCTGCGTCGCTTTTATTTCAAGAAGTACAAAAGCTCTACCTAAATGACCCGGAAATGCGGTGATAATATTCTCCTACATTGTGTTATGAAAACTAGTATATAAAATAATTACAATGTGAATGCTACTTCAAAAGCATTGAATTTGCACTTTGGATAAAATAAGCGATTGAACTTAATCAATGACTCTGGAATCGCTTTCAAGGAGACACCAAATCACCTATTTTAGACCGTAAAATAAATGTAATAAATGTAGCTTCACTGTGCGCACATTTTGTTGAGCACTACTTTTGCTTGTAGTGGTAAGAGTAGAACTGATGTTCGTTACTATTTTGTTAGCAATACAGAAAAATCAAATCAGCAGTTCATTTACCGTTAAAATTGTTTTTCTATAACTCGGGAACGAAAATGTCTAGTTTTTCAAATGTTGCTAATGTCGCTTTTTTTCGTTCTGGGCCTCAAGAAAATGTGCGCTGATAATCTCTTCCCCCATACGTCATATACAGTTTTTTACTTTTTTTTTTTGACCAAATAAATAAATAAATAAACAACACGACGATCTGCGCTATACAATAGTTTCAACGTGTATTGACCTTTTTATATTCATGTGAGGAAAGTGAAGTCCTAAGTCAAAAACAAAAATTGGGCGGCTGCATGATCCCACATGACACAACAATGATAATGAACAAGCCTGAAAATATACGAGAAGCTGTTCATTTATAATTTAACAAATGAAATCCATGCTGCACCAAGAAGGCGAGAGAGGAAATATTGTTTGCCTCTCGCGGATGTATTGTGTTTTCACGATCTTTCAATTGACAAGCGATCAACAAAGATACTTAGTTATCTACTGTGAAAATCCAGCACAACTGACACGCAAACTTTTTGTGTAGAATTTGTTTATAGTTGAATAACGTTTGAATAACTTTGTGAAAATTTTTAAAATGATATCGCGTTTTCTCAAAATATCCGACCCCTTCCACAGCTCATCTCATATTTTACTCGATATTACTACAACATGTATTCTAGATTATGTGTTCCACCTTTCTTATTTCACTTCAAATCAATTTCTATTCAATTTATCTTTCGTGATCTTGCCATCACAGAGGGTTTACCACAATTGGTGGTTATTTAATTCCTTTTTTTATAAATACAGAAACCGCAATTAACTTTGCTTGCGTACAAAGTAGTGGAATTACTGGGAATACGAGTACGTTGTGCACTTCATTAGCATAATGAAATAATATAATGAATTTGTCTTTCAATAAAATAACGATTATATTAGTCTTGGATAAATATGAGTATGACTTTTGTCAGTGTTCGAAAAGCGTTGAGTTTAATGTTATGCATAATTCGTTCATTCCAAATTGTACGAACAATCTTGAAACTCATGTTTCCAAAAATGATACAAAAAACAACAGTTCTCATAAATTTAAAAGAATGAATTGTATTTCACAAACACGATACGTGTATGGGAAACGTGTGACATTTCTTTAGAGCAAAAGCAATATCCAATTTGTGTAAATTACCTCAGTGTCGGAGTTTTCTGCAACGTAAACTGAAACCAAAACAGGTCAAAAAGAGTCATTCCTGATATCGACATAATGTAATTTCCCCAGTGCTCTATATTCCTTAATTCAATCGGAGGTTAAAGAAGAGAGAGACTGAAACAAACACGTTTCATTCATTTTTTAATCTCCAATAAAAATGGAGTGTGTAAAATAACTATCCAACTAAATGTGAATAAAAACTAATGTTCTGGTTCGTGTACAGGTACCTGTATATGTATCCGTGTGCTTCTAATGAAATCTATTAAATGCACAATGAAAACCAATGAACTGTGATACATCAAGAGCAACTGAATGCAATATTTAATTTTCATGTAAACCCCATTCAAAACATACACGTTGTTGAATTAGCATTTGTATGCGAATTTAGATTTTACTTTCTCGTTTATTACCACGTAGTATATACAACGTAATGTTATATCGAAGAATGGCGAATTTTCAACCGAAAAAACTCGTTTTGTCGAAACTCAAGCGTTTGTTGTAGTGGTTACTCTAAATGTTAGCTAAACCTAAGTACATAAGTTGGAATCGCAAACATTTGTCCTGTTTGGAAACACTTGCGGATTCAAGTGTTATGATAATATTACGCAACTGTTTCAAATAACGTTAGAATGTATGAGCTGTTATAGCACAACTTGTTTTAAATTTTATTTTAACTCGTCAAGGATAATATTTGTTTCCCGCGACTTCATGTTTCAATTTCTGTGTATCTTTTGTAATTGAATATTTTAGCGAAAAACAATATCCATCGTAAATTTTGCCAACATCATATAAATAGTGCCAAAAGTAGTATTATTTTGCTCTGGTACAACTAAATACCGTTTATTTAAATCATCTGATGTAGAGGTATAGACTCTTGTACATATACACAAAGTGTCTCAGAATAAATGAAACAAAATTATCCGTTTGTAGAAGGGTCGAGTACGATGACTTTTTGCGAATAAATATGTGGTGGGAAATAGCATAGAAAAGAGTTATACGCTTTATTGTATATGCCAGCATTATAAACGACCTTCTCTGTTGCAAGGAATCGTTGATAATCGGGTATTTTACGGTAATGACGTATTTGCATTTTACGGCACGAATGATTGCGTCATTACACATCCAGCCAATCGCAGCGAGAGAGTCGTGGGAAGGTAAAGGTAAACGAAACAGTCGACCACCGTTTCCTCGCAGATATCAAATACCCGAGATATCACAAGAAAGTTGTTTCGCAAAATTAAGTTTGATTCTCTTATACACGTATAATGCTGTTGTACAAAAAATAGCGTGTGCAATTGGTTTATAATGTTGCTTTAATGCATTCGTACAAATTTAAAAACTCGCTCGTAACGTCGTTAGTTTTCAAAATATATACTCACGCAATAAAGCTTATCATTATAAACTAATTACATAAACTACTGCCCCTGATTTTTAGGCAATCCCGCAATCCTCCAAACGCCAAATGACAGACGTTCGGCAGGTCGTACTTTGACGCAGTAATCGAGATTTCATGTGCCTGCCGACCATGTGTGCAAATGGGGTTGCCTAAAAATCAGAGGTAAATGTCACATTTATAAATGCACATGTCCTCCATACGTAATTTACCACTCTACCATTGGCAAAAGCGATCATTTTCGTTCCTTCTACATGCCGGAGAATTTTGTTAAATTTAATCTAAGACACACTATATAACACTTTCCATATTTGATGTCATGTAAAGTATATAGTGTGAACAGAAAAATGATGTAATTTGCTATTGGTTCTTGGAAGGCTCCTACATGTAAATCTCACATTACATTTCAAGAAATATGCGAAGTATTAAACGAAATAAAGTAGATTGAACCCAAACTGTCTGCATATATTTCGTGATTTTCAATCAATTTTCTGTCTCTAAAGCAAGACCAAGCTGTCTCTAAAGCTGTCTGACTCTAAAGCAAATGTATGTTCTAAATTACCAATCCGCTGAACTGTACTTCTAGAATATTCTCATCCAATAAACATTTCATATTAGTACTTTACAAACATTAAACTACATTCATTACGAACTCTTGTAAGTTCAGAAGCACACAAATAACCATTTCCACATTTTAAGTAAAATCGAAAACTACCCAAATACCTGACCATATATTTGTTATTTATATGTTTTATATATAAAACTATACATATATTTGTTCATTAGAGTAATATGTCTTACGTTCTTCGTATTTCACCTTGAATGCCACATATAACAACTAAAAAAATTGTATGTATCCTATTTACATATATTTTTACATTCCCGTGTACATACGAATATACAGAGTATAGGGAAAGTTCTGTAATGCCATGCGAAAAAAACGCAAATTTTCAGCAGAAAAAATTCATTGCCGGGCCCTAATAACGAAAAAGTGAATAAATTCAGTTGCTGAATCAATAAAAAACTCCTCTAACATATTGTGTAGCTAGACTCTGTTTTGTGAGTCCTTGATACCGAAAATCCAATTAACGGCAAAACAAATGTCCATCCGTCCGTCCGGTATATGTGAACAACACTTGCGCCTAAAACATGCGTGGGACGTTTTCCAAATAGAAGAAACCCCTATCCATCTGGCCTGAGTCGAAGATCTGCGATGTTGAAAAACATTCATTAATTTTTGGGAGGTAATTTACATGAAGCCCCCCGCACATTTTCAAAATTTTCCCCAAAACGGCTCCAATTTTTTCTTTAGATTTCTTGTAAGAATAGAGTAAAATACCATATAAAAGGTGCCACATGTCAGATTTTCACGATTAACTTTAAATTTTCAAAAATTGAAAAAATTTGAACTTTTTCGGCGTCTTCTTTCAATTAAAAAATTGAAGAGAGAGATTTTCCTTTGAAGAAAATGAGTTTTCCAAAGTGAGTTCTTTCATTAAGGTCATGTACATTTTTTTGATAATTTTAGTAGTTTTCGCGCAATATTGCGTGCAATATGTGCAATTTTAAAAAATTACAAAATCATTTTCTCAAAAACGGCTCCAATTTTTTTCTTTAAACTTTTAGCAGGGTAGTGCTAAATGTACCCTATGAGATGACATAAACGCCATATTGCTTTATTCTTTTGTTTTGTTTTTTAAAAAATTACAAAAATTATTTTGTTTACCAGTCTGTCACGTCGTTAATATTTACATTAGCGGCAATATGTTCACACGATTATATGTATGAGTACATGCGCTTTAAATAATATCGTATAAAGTTTCTCGAAAACTCAACCGTTTTCTGTGAAAATGAACTCAAATTCCCGCATTTTCAGGAACGCATAAACGCCATTTTCTCTTAAATGGCTCCAATTTTTTCTTAAAACTCTTCGCATGGATAGTTTTAATTGCACCCTTTAATATGACGTAAAGTTCATTTTGGCGTATTAATTTGTTGTTTTCAAAAATTACGCAAATGCAATTTTTTGTAAGATCTCTCACACCGTTAATAAGCCCATTTCCAGCAATTTGTAAACACTTTGTATTTGTGAGTTAAAGTGCTTCAAATAATTTCTAATGAAGTTTTTCGAAAACAAAAAAATTCTGTGAAAAAGAGCTTCAAATTTCGAATTTACAGTAGCGCTTGAAAGCCATTTTGTTAAGTATCCAATTTTTATTTTAAAAAATTGCCATTTAGGACGAGGTTTTACTGTTCTTTAATATTCTAAAAAAATAACTTCGTTCTACTGTTAAGAAACCTAACAATTAAGAAAAAGTCAAAAAAATTTACTTTGGGCGGCGATAGATGCAGATGGCAAGAGTATGTGTAAGTCCGAATAGCTAGCCGAGAAAAACTAATACGGGAAAGTCTGTGCCATTCTTTAGGACCACTAGTTCAGTGTTGATTTGCATCTCTCCTATTCCTCAGTGTTTATTTAATTCAATATTAGTTCAAATGTTAGTTATTTGTGCTTACCTATTTTCTTATCTGTAGCCACTGAAGACAGGATAAAATTCCGGTAACATGTGTATGGCGAATGATTTTTAATATTAATAGGTATTTAGGCACCAAGGACGTTACAATGGTTTAATGATCGAGCGGAGAGGCTTTGCCCTTCGGGCTTTTTGTCACCCAAATCATTAGAACCATTTAACACAAGTATTGCAAACATACTTTCCTTTTTACCTAATTTTATTGATTCAGATTTACTTTTTTACTAATAAACTAGATGTTAATATGACTCGGTTCGTCTTTTAATATTTCCCTCCTATAACTCCCATTCATAATTCCCTCTCATAATTCCCTTCATAAGAGAACATCTAGCAACATTGAACTTTTTTCTTATTTCTCTCGTAACCACGGTCTTTTCGCTCCAGGCTAGTCAATGATTGCAGTGTATGCAGTGTGCAGTGATTGCGGCGTGTGCAGTACGCAATGATTGCAGCGCATATCGAGCTCCGAATAGAAGGCAACAAGCTACAACGTATCAATAAAAAATAAATATATTTTAAAATAAACTTTGTGGTTCGTACCTCCTAAATCCTTAAACAATATGGATAACCACAATATCTCAGCTGCCACCACGGAATTTATCCAAAATACTTCCCTTCAAACGACGTCTTCCAAACGCCACTATTGCGGGGTTTGTCGGCAAAACGAAACCCCTCGAGGCACCCGTTCCGTGCGCACTTCGTGAACCGCAGCGCTAACATTTTTATCGTGTTTTAGTGCGAACCGCACGCGAGAGAGAGCGCGCCGATCGCTCAGCGCTTTCCCACCGCGCGCGAGCGGGGGCGGAGGCGACGGCGGGGACGGAGGGTGGGGGCGGGGGCGGGGAACGGGGACAGGAACCGGCGAGCAGCGGGGAGCGCAGCGTAGCGCGCAATGCACCTGCGCCGCACTTTTGCGCGCCTATCTGGTTTTGTATAATAAATAGAGCGGTGAATGGCTCGTTCCTTTCTGGGATACCATAAGACAGAGAATAACGCGCCGGGGCTCTATTCACACTACCATTCAAAATCAATCGAATGATGATGACAATGGCGGATGGTTATTTTGTGAAGGTACTTGGATTGAATCCATTGTGCGCGCGGTGCAAACACAACGATTACTGCCGCAACAAAACAGCAAACCGAGCGTCAATAGTGAAGTTTAAACAACACAATAGCGAGGCCGGTGTCATTGAAATTACAACCGCGGCGGCAGCGGAGCGACCGGGCGGGGGGAGGGGCGGGGGCGGAGCCGATGGGGACGGCGGAGGCGGAACGGGCGGGGATGGCGTCGCGACCCGCCCCCTCTCCCGCTGCCTGCTCCCCCCACCACCACCGCCCGCATGGCGAGAGATGCGGACAATAGATCAAACTTAAGGCCAATTTTGCGAATCCGCGCTGCGGTCTGCGCCGCCCCGCCCCGCGCCGCCCCCTCCCCACCTGCGCTGCCACGCGCCCTAATTGAGCGGCCAGGGCCGAATTTAAGTATTGCGAGGCCCCCAAGCATAAAATAAGGTTTCCCGCCTCCCGCCCGTAAAACTATCTCCACCTTTTTTCAAATAAAAGAAATTTATCTTCATACAAATGCTTTTTGCATAAATGTAAGCTAATCATTTGTTTATATAATGTTACACATTTATACTTATATTTATTACACTAAATATATTTTAAACTCAGTGGTTTCCGCAAAAATGTACTGGAACTTCGTTATAGAGTATAAAAGAGAAAAGAAGTAATCTTCCACAAAACAAATTTATTGACGAGCTATTCATCAGTTACAGACGTGTTTCGAAGTATTTCCACTTCATCATCAGTGTATCTACAGAAATGAAAAAGGACTACCAAGTAACGTGGTCAACATGACACGTGGTGTGCCTATTGCAATATCTTGGTTGTCCTTTACATTTCTGTAGATACACTGATGATGAAGTGGAAATACTTCCAAACACGTCTGTAACTGACCAACAGCTGGTCAATAAATTTGTTTTTTGGAAGATTACTTATTTTCTCTTTTATATTCTATAAATATATTTTGTTACAAAATATGTTACGCATATTTTTCTGAAGGACCGGGCCCCTCATGGACGGGGGTCCCCAAGCAACAGCTTGTTTTGCTTGTAGGTAAATCCAGCCTTGGGCGCGGTGCAACAACTGTTGCCACTGCAGTGTCTCTCACCGGAGGGCCGCAGAGTTCGAGTCCTGGCCCTGATTTGAGACACTAGCTGGATAATGATAAATTCAACCAATGTCTAGAGGGGAATTCTAGCGGCCGGTTTCTCTGATTGGTTGTTTTGTAAGAGATAATTTCAATGATGCCCGGCTCAATAATGGGCGTGTATTGGAACAGTACCCTAACAGATAGGTTGCGGACCGCGGGCGATCTTTCCTTCCTTGGCGTTGTTCTCTTTTCTCGCCTTATATACACTCATATTGACATGCTTTACACTTCCACGCACACGCTCTACACTGCCACTGTGTACACTGCCATGCATGTTGGGAGACCAGTCGGGAAATTAGAGCTTTTCCGGGCTGGGCCAATGCCCTACAGGTGCAGATATCTAGAGGGGAAAACTCGCAAGTTGACGTGCAGGTCGTCGCTGAATCTCACGTTCTAGCAGGAGATAAAAACGTCCATCTCACGGGATATTACATGCACTTTACTTGCAGTCTAATTACCACAGAGTTGATGAGCCCGTTAACACGCAATAATCAATCAATCAATCTAACTCAGGCACAACAAACGTTTGACCCTGAAGGTTATTGTAGGCATGAGAGACTTCAACGCGCTCATGCGAATATGCAAATGCTATTCATGCTTTTATTTATTTGCTTATCACATCAATGGGCTACTAAGACCAAGGTGTTCAACTTGTTTCTCCCGATTAGGTGCATGTAATCAATATGAAGTTGTATTCTGAACGAAAGATACAAACGAATCTCTGATTTGTGATTACAGAAACGGAATATTTAATGGTGAGTGGACTGGTAAGAATTAAAAGTCTTTTAAGTGTCGTAAGCATAAGTGATATTTTAAGCGTGATTTTAATTATGAAAAAAAGAGAAAGTGGATGAGAGAGAGAGAGTGGAGGGGGGCGAGAGTGTGTTTCACGAGTAATTTGAATCAGTTGATTCAAAGACAAAAATGAATATCTTTATTATTGAAATGAATATATATTATTTAGAAACAGAAGAATGAAATACAATAAAGAGTGACTATTATTTTGGTCACAAATCCGGGAATGTGGACGAATGTACGGCAGGAAGTTGCCATTGCTTGCAGTGTAAATTAATAGATAAGTCGTGAAACACACAGAATTAAAAATTAAAATAGTTTAGAAGAGTTTTTAGAAGAAATTTTTCTGGCACGAATAAAAACTAAAAGCTGCTAAATTAACATTTCTGTGGAGTCAAGATCACAAAAAGTAAAAACGGTTAAGCAATTGAAGATTTTAATATTAACTAGTTAAAAATTTGCAACTTAAACGAGAAAAGAACAAAGTTTAGTTTTTCCCTACGACAAAAATTAATCGATGATTCAAGGGCAAAATCACTGTCGACCAATGTATTATAAAATGACTTTAAGATAAAATATGAATTCACATATTTTTCAATCGTAATAATAAGATAATCTGAACATAAGGCTCATGAAGAAATGTATTTTATTGACTCAAACTGTAATTATAATAAATATTGTAGGCATACAATGTTCTACATCAAATTTTAATATTGAGAATGAAAAGTTTTCGGAACGAACATTAAATATGAAAGTTCATGCTCGCAAAGTATAAAATACTTTAAACTATTCTAAAATTTTGCACTAATGTAATTTTATGGTTTCTTAAGGAACTCTGGAAAAAATACCAAAGCAATGAATGCAAGAGTAGTGATTTTGACTGAAAAATTCAGAAATGAGATTATTTCAAACCACAATTTCCATTCCCGATGTTCCAACTATAGTCTCGTAATCAGTGCGTCACTACTCACGACACAGACGACACATGATGAGGAGGAGAGAAGCTTCAGTTTTCACGCGTGTCAACAGTCAATGTTTGCTACTCAAAGACCCCATTTTCCACACATTTGACTGCAACATTTTTGATGCAGGTCACTACTTTATATTAAATCACAATTTATACGTGAACATTAATGTAAATCCCAAAATATGCTTTCCACATCTTACTTTAAGTCATTTTAAAGTTACAGTGCATCGATCTTATAATATCACTACCCCTATGCTGCTTAACTGACATAGGGAGTGAGGTGTCGAACTGTCAAAAAGAAACAAGAGTAAGATTAGTAAGGGCGGGAATTGTGGAAAATTTTATTTATTTATTGTATGGATTTTTGCGGGGGCACGGCCATTGACCATAGTTCCGCCCCCGTGTACTTGATCCAGGCTTCCTTTAAAGCTTTTCCCCAGCGCGGGTCTACGGGACCTTCATTCAGCAGGCGCACCCCTTGGGCGTCCCCTTAAACGCCTGGACGTGACTCTCACTTTCTCCGCCAAATGTCAGTCTCAGTTGACTGTATCCAAACTCTCTGGTTGGGAGAATGCGTAATATTATTGGGATAGAAAATGGCCGGAGAGATTTATTTTTTCTGGGGAATCGCTATGAATCTTTTACAGGCTATAATCACGTAGATGTGGGATTTTCCGCCCTTCGAAAATCCAAGTGCCTCAACGGGAATCAAATCTGCCTGCTGGGTTTGACTGATTTATGGTGTGTGATTCCGGGTGCGTCAACGGCTACGGTTGTTAGTCGCGTAATTGTAGTGCATGTTCCCCTTCAGCGTGACGACGATCTTTCCCCGCTGGATGGTGAGATCCGGCGCTGTGAGATCCTATCGCCGGCTAGTCGGGTTTTCCCAATTAGGTATCTCCCACCAGCAGGGCATTGCTCCAGTCGGAACAAATTCTAAGCTCCCGGCCGATTTCCAGGTATGTGTGGTACTGTTTTTTATGTTAGTGTATGTGTGTAAGTAAGTGAGAGGTGAGGATAGGAGAAGGAAGAGGATGGACAGAACGCGCCGGCCGTGGCCCGTTCGTTAGGTTACTGTTCCGGCATTTGCCTGGTGTTGATCGGGGAAACCACGGAAAACTGTCGATTAGAGCCGCCAGTCGAAAGAATTCTTCTCCAGACAGCGACTGAATACAACCTAGCTATCTAATTAGTATCGAGAATCCTACCACCGTCGAGACTTCAACCTAGGACCTCCCGGTCAGAGGTACTGCAGTGACATTAGTTTATGCCTCGAGACATCTCTCCCGGTTTGCCTACTGGGGAATTCAAAGGCCAGTAAAGTAACCACTCGCCCACCGAGGTACGCCGAGAAACTATCCGTGAGGACGAGTCCATGAGTCATGGGAGGATATTTGTGAGGACGAGTCAGGCAGCGGCAACTCTCAGCGTCGTCGACGTCAACGCGAACTCCTCCTTCGTCAACGCGACCTCGTCTCCATAGAAAAGAGGCCTCATTGTTGGCACATTATGCGCAACATGAATACTCTCCTTTGAAAGCGCCTCGCTTTTTATACCGTAAATATCGGTGTGAATACATTAGGCATTCAATAATAAGTTATACGTCCATTTTCTGAGGACACGTCGCGAACTTTCCTATAGAAGAGAAGGCAATAGCGGCGGCGCCTAGTGTACGTGGAGTAATACTGCCATTGTGAGGTCGAGAAGAGAGGCGAAGAGAGGAGAGAAGAGAAGAGGAGAGGAGAGAGAATATTATTTGTATAGTTCGGCAGCGCGAGCTTAAGAGGGTTGCGCGCCTGGCGATCCTCACTTGTTCGCTCCTCTGTCGCTCGGCGCCATTGTACCATCACGACGCATTTCCTCCGTTGAATCGAGACACACGAACCAAGCCATCGCACAATAGCTATTCACTCTTTTAATCTCGCCCCCTTCCCCCGCCGCCACCGCCGCCGCCCCGCCCCGCCCCCCTCCTCGTTCGTTCGCTCACTCGCCCGCCCGCCCGCCCGCTCGCTCGCGCGCTCGCTCGCTCCGACAGCCCGCTACATTGTGCCCGATGCATAAAGTCTGGGGCGTTGATAGCCCGGGCGGGCTGGCGAGCGGGCAGGCGGGTGGCGCCGGCAGGGAGAGGGGCGGTGCGAGGGCGGGGATGAAGAGGAGGGGATGAATGTGGCGGGGAGGGTCTCTAAGGGTAGGGGCGGTGCAGGTGGGACGAGCGGTTCCACAGAGCGTGGACGGCGAGCGGAGCGCTGCCTGGCGGGAGCGGGTGGAGATGAGCAGGGGGTGGGTGGGTGGGAGGGTGTGTGGGTGGGTGGGGGCGAGCTGGGGTGGGCGGCCTCCGTGACAGCGACGCACACGCTCTCTAGCGCGCCCGCCGTCCAGGCAGGCCGCCTTTGCCTGAGGAGCGCAAGGCCATCTGCTTGGACTGGACAAAGTTGCGTTTGTGGAAAGATGAATTTCAAAATGTCACGCCATCAGTGGCGGCCAGTAGTTGCAACTTAAGAGGGGGCGACATATAAGAACGAACTATCACATATATTTTACCTCTTCAAAATATTTCTTCAAGGAGAAAAAATACATTTTGCAGTGTATAACCGATTTGCATTCATCGGAATTTTAACCCTTGTCTAAGACAACTTTTAGGGTGATAACGGAAGATACAAGTAAGCTCACGTGAAAGTGAGAATTTTTAAACAAAGATTTCCAGCAAAGGAAACGTAATTTTTGAAGTCAAATGGTAAGGGTCGATATTCTTAATCAAGTTAATAGGTGTGGACTCTGCCGAACAAAAACCCTAATAGCAGTAAGCTGCCCCCCCCCCCTTGTACTCAAGCTTCCATTGCCTCGCATGCAACAGCTACGGACGGACTCGCAATAGTCCACGACACGATCCATTCTAAAAACATCGTGTATTTTACTTAAACGGATACAGAAAACTAAATTTGTCCTAAACAATTGCGCTGGTTACACGCACAAATTAAATAAGTCGATATACTGAAAAACTAATCCTTTCTGCAACTTATCCCTAAGTTGTTTTTTTTCTGAGGAGGGCGCCGCCCTAGAGCCCTCAGGACCAACCGCCATTGCACGGCGCAAAGAACAGGAGAAAAGGCATGTTCGCTTCATATCAGTTGTTCAGGTCTTCGGAATATATCTATGCAGCTTTCCAAAAGAAAATATACACAATAGCCACACTCATAAACATACTCAAAGCGTTTGTTAAGAGTATGGCACTCACCCCTAATATAAACCCTCCAATCAATAGGGACAACCAACTACACACTACAAGTTATACAAAAAACTTCATTAGAATAACATATTTCAGTATAATGTTTGTTTGATTAATATCTTCCGTTGTAACTTCTCATTCATATTATTTTTAACATATTTGGATTAATTTCCTCTTTACTATGTTGAGCCTGAAGATGGGAAAAAATGATACCTACAACCTTCGCTTTGAAAAACTGTATAATCTTTTTATGATGTGATTGCTCTGAAGATCTGAATAAAAACTTTTTATGATATATAAACTGTCTGACAAGGAAAAATCTGTGGCCAAATTTAATTAATAATAAAAAACTTCTTTACAGAAAGAAAATTCATGGTGATCATTGAAAAACACATCTCCGAACCACGAGAAATAATATCAGGACTACCCGATGGATCGCCCTATCTTCCGCTCTTTTCTATTTTTATGCAGCAAACGTAGCACTTTCTTTAGACACACAAACAGCAGAATTCGCTGATGGCATCGTAACTTTTAAGACCAGTGCCATGGTCCCAATTGGGTATGTCTCATCTTTTTCATTGTTGCTTGACATTGTGTAATATATTTTGTAAATTTTATTACTTCAATACATGTAAACATCCTAAAAAAATCATATAAGTAAGATTTTTCATTCCTGAATGCCAGATATCGATTTAGCGGTGATCTCTAAGACTTGTATACTTCAGGCCAGGGTGTACATATGATTTGGATCGGTTCGAATCCTTATCTAAAACCGTGCTTAGCTGTTATATCCCACTCCACTCCACATAAACCTCAGCCCCAACCCTAGTCATCTCACAAAATCAATCTGTCAAATATCTTCGACTGAATTTCGACAAAGTTAAGAATGTTAAATTATTTTAACACCAACGGCAGACTCAATGAAAAATGCAATAACTATACTCAACACTATAATTAGACCGCTTATGTTCTATGTGTATTCAGTGTATATCAATGTCTCACAAACAAATATCAATAAGATTCAAGTTATGCAATTCTTCCGAGAAGTTATACACGCTCGTTGCTTCATATCAAATAGACAACACCAAAAAGAACTAAACTTACCACGTCATCTATCACAGTAATTTATATTCAAAATTAAATTCAATAGCTTAAGGCTACAAGCTAGTATCAATCAATTATATCAATATCAATGAACCGATATTAAAACAGATTTACATTAGAATATATTATCAAGTAAAGTCAGTAAGTAGTCTATGTGTCCCCTATAGCATTGTGTAATTAGTATAATTAAATGTTAAGTGTATTTTTAATTCAACACAAAGCATAAGATACATTGAGCTAACTGAAACGAAATATATACGTTTATATACTACATCAACAATATTTGAAGTAAACGTTGAGTAGTCTCACGATTCTAATTATTTTCTTCCTCCCAGAAGCATGCCACACACTTCTTCTTCACACTTTTGAAAATGTAGCACTGCGATAATAAATCTCCACAACCAAACTCAACAGCATCAGAACAAAAATTCAATTCTAGGTATTTGCGGATGTGATTGATGCCATCATTTTGTGATAATCAATTACTAAATCACAGGGAGAGATCCGTTCCGAAATACTGTCGAAACGACTGTCACGAAAATTCCCAAAAATTTTTGGCGAATGCATTTCGAATAATCGAGGTAAGTTAGACACCAATATATTCATTGATAAATAAAAGAGGTGACATTCAAAATCTTCACCGTGTCGAAAAAAGTTTATTTTTGGCATCTACTTTTGGAAAATGCAATTTATGGCATCATCACATGTTTCGTTTTGCCTTCAATAAAATAACATCATAAATGAATTAAACTGTAATATTAACTATATTCGACTGTTTAATTGGATATAAATATAAAAAAAAGAAAATACATCAGTGAAACTCTACAATTTGTCTGCAAAATATTTGCCCAGTCCGAAATTTGCCTTAAGAGGCCGTCCTTAAATTACGTAACGAAAATTTCGAGTATTTTCAATATCCCCCCTCCCCCTGGTAACGCACTTTTCTATCTCTATGTATCGCAGCGTAACGCTGCCTCAGACCCCCTCCCCCCACCTTTCCCGTTAAGTAATTTATGGATGACGCCTCACCATTCTCCGAACTTTCGAATTATTCTGGGGTGCCGCGTTGAGGGTTTGCGCCGAGCTTGCGCGTGGCGCTGTGGAGCAGGGCCTCTACGCAGGGCCCAGAGTCCCCGAAGCGCTGCCCAGTAAGGTAAGACCCGTCGCATCTGGGACTGTCGCCTTCGACTTCCAATTTCGCTTCGCTTTTGAATAATCATTTTCTTTATTTTAAAAGATTTTTTTCGGCTACCATTTGTCTGCGTAATATTTACCCAGTCCAAAATCCCCCTCCTCCTCCTCCCCAGGGCTTTCGAAGAGTCGTCGGGAGCCGTGCTTGCACGTGTCGTGGAGCGGGGCCTCCAGCCTAGGCATGGAGTCCCCTAAACGCTGCAAGAGAGCACCCGTCGAGTCGAGGGGCTCTGGTCTTCGACTTCCAAATTCGCTTCGCTTTTAAATGATTATTTTATTTATTTTAAAAGATTTTTCGACTGTGAAACTGACATTATTCAAACTATGCTTAGGGTCCTAGAAGCGTTGCAAGATAAGACCCGTAGCGCCCTTTCGACTTCCAACTTCGCTTCGCTTTTAAATAATTATATTTTTCATTTTAAAATATTTTTTCGCCATTTGTCTGCGTAGTATTTTTCCAGTCCAAAATCCCCCTACTCATCCCAGGGCTTTGGAAGTGTTATCGGGAGCCGTGCTTGCGCGTGGCGGGCCCTCTCGCTGGGCGTGGAGTCCCCGAAGCGCTTCAAGAGAGGGCCCGCCGCGTCGGGGGCTCTCGCCTTGGAGGACGCGTGCTCGATTGCAGCCGCCTCCCGCCCCCCAAGCGCCAAATGGCAGAGCGCTCACAGGTGCAGGGGCGGCGGAGGGTGGGGGGCGATGACAAGTGTGGCGTGAAGGGCGCCGATACGCGCCCCGCCACGCGCCATAAACCCCGGGCGGCGCCGCGGCGCGGAGCGGAGCTGAGCGGAGCAGAGCAGAGCGGTGCGGTGAGGAGAAGCCTGCGCGGCAGCGGGTTCTACGGATCGGGCTGACGACGCCCCGACAGCCACTTGGGCGGCAGGGCCGGATCTGCGCGCTCCATGCGGGGAGAGGGTAAAGTCTCACGCGGACGGGGAAATACGAACGCCTCATCCCACACAGCCAGAGCAACAACTGAATTTCTGACAGAATCATGGGTTTTGTTAAAAACTTAATACAAAAAATAAATCCATTGAATGGGTTTGAGTGGATTTTATGAAAACGTAATGCAATGTTATTAATATTTAGTTAATATTCGGCTGTAGAGATTGTTGGATCCAGAAATTGAAACATAGCCTAGTTTTCATTTTATAATTGTAGAGTGAATTTCATAGTAGTTAATTTGCAGTCAATGTGATCAAAGCAACCGAGACCATCCGTCTCATCCATCCTACAGTCCAGACCTGGCCCCGTGACTTTTTTCTTTTCTCGTATGTGAAAGAAAAAAATCGAGGTCATCGTTTCGAGTCAGCTCAGGCTGCAGTGACTGCATATGAAGATCAGATTCGCAGTATCTCTAAAGAAGTGTGGCGTTCGTCATTTGATAATTGGTTTAATCGGATGAAAAGTTGCATAGAGTGTGGTGGAGAGTACTTCGAGAAAATGTGAAGGTAAAAACTTGTTATCTCGATTTTAAATATAGTATTCTCAAAACTTTTGGAGTGACCCTCGTATAGCTTTCATCCGTTTTGATATAGCTTTGGTCCGTCTATGAAAAAAGTTAGTGCTTAAACTGTCCGTAGTATTTTTACCCATATTCACATTGTAGTAAAATGGGGAGATCATTCGGAAATATCATTATTTTTAAATATAAAATCAAAATAACATACAATCTGGTTTTTATAACACTGCGAATTTTTCCAATAGGTATTCCAGTTGTTTATAAAAAATAATATTATTTAAATATGATCGTTGATTATAGTACAGTAAACATTCAAAAGTTGGGAACTCTCTCTGAACGAATCGAAGTAAGAGTGAAATTAACTTTACATTTCTGAATAGTGTGTGCGAATGCTGTTACTGTTGTGATTTAAATATATGCGTATGTTTGTTTCGCAGGTAAGTAAGAAATGGCAACTGTTTCTGGGTGCCGTTATAAAAACAGGTTTGCAGCTCAGGAGCTTCGTTTGGTGACCACGTTTTTGATATGTTAAAAGGACAGAAATGGCATTATTGTAATGTTACGAAAACGTTGCAGTAAACGAAAAACTACAGGATGTTGCAGCACCACTAGTTTTATAACTGTAGTGCACAGATGGTTTCGGTTGCTTTGATCACAGTGACTGCAAATTAACAACTATGAAACTCACTCTACAATTAGAAAATGAAAACAAGGTTATGTTTCAATTTCTGAACCCAACGATCTCTACAGCCGAATATTAACTAAATATTAATAACATTGCATTACTTTTTCATAAAATTCACTCAAACCCATTCAATGATTTTTTTTATAAAGTTTTTAACAAAATCAATTTGTAATTTAAAACTTATTTGAAAATAAAACCTAAAAACGATAAATTTACTAATTTTCTAGAGGTAGTATTTTTTTCTTCTCGAACTAGTTTCACGTTAAGGTCAATGCCAATATTTCAGATAAATTAAAACAAAGCATTTCTTACTCTCAAAAAAAGGATTATTTTCTAGGTCTACAAAAACACTTCTCCATGATACGTGTCACTACTTCAGTCAACAAATATTTATTCTCTCTTAAATGTCTTGTTACAATCGCAAATGGCTAATTGTACTCCGAAACAGCTAATTGGAGAAATGGTTAGACTAGAAATTCAAAGCCAATTCCCAGATTTTTCTGAAATCAGGGACTTACGATTGGGCGCGTGTTATTACACAATTGTGAAATCAATACGGCATTCCATTCCAACAAGTTTGTTCAGTAACAAATAATACGAGGACTGACACAGTTCACACACTATTATAAACTAGCTGAACCCGTGCGATTACATCGCACTGAAGGGATGCTTTCCGCTTCCAGCCACATGTAGAAATACACGTTGGCCACGTGGGTAATACCGCGTGCAAAGGCTTCTTGCCAGCTGGCGTATGCTAGACGAATTACATAAATCCGTAGATATCACATAAAAGATATACAAGAACATACACAAAATTTTACATTGAACACTTACAACACAATTGATAAATAGTCGCACACATGTTTGTCTTAACGGAACGCACAACAGATTTCCGCTTCCCGCCGCTTCGATTCACATGCGACAACCACGTGAGTTCTCCTGTGGCGGATGGTGTGCGCATAACCGCCATCTTGACAGGCAGCGCGCGGAGGGCACGCTAACTATCCCAGCCGCAAAGTTCAAACAACAAAAGTTTCCTAGCATTTTATTAATAACGAAAAGCTTCGTGAATTGCAATATTTAGTGACCTCCATTCCTGATTTTTTTATCTTTTTTTTGGTACCTCATTTGTTAAAATCCGTTCACTATGAGCCGAGTAGGAGGGACAACAAATTCACGGTTTTAACGAAAATAATATATATGATAATACACATTTATAAATTTTTTTTGTCCAAAAACATGCAAAAACGTGGCAACATGAAACGAATTTTTTGGCGGAGCACACCAGTCCATTTCCATTCCTTTGATTAATGTTTTGTTTCTTTAATGTAAATAGGACGTTTTTATTTCACCCGTAGTAAAAAACACTATTTAAAAAATGGAAAATTTATCAAATTGACTGTAAATCTCATAGAATTTCCTCCCACAGAGACGTTCACAATAAGCAGTCATCCACTTTGGAATCCTCTCAGTTGTTATTTTGTTTTGTTTTGTTTTTTAATCTAAATCATGACATGGGAAGTTCAAGCCATATTACCTAGAGACATTCGAGGTTGCTGCTATGCTTTTAAACCCAATTTCTTGATCCTTCAGTATCATATCATGCACAACATTAACGTATTGCATATTAGCGAATTATCATTTAAAGTAGTCTTCCAACTATTTCTTTGCCATCTATTCACCCACTCCGGAATTCTGCAACCCAGCACCTGTGGTTGCATTGGCAGGAGGCACTTTTAATATCTCCTCCGCATAAATTTCCATGGTTTAATTCCCATGGCCACGACAAGACTTTAAAAAATAAATATTTTATCTTCGAACAATATTCAATGTTATTTACATTCAGAAACACATTTACTTTCAGAATTCACAAAAAAATGTATTAATCAAAATCGAAGGAACTACATCCGAAAAATACATTTCTTTACGCGTTAATCAATTTTTATCTCCAAGATTATAAAACAACCCAAGACAGAGGGTATCTCGCACCATCAGAGATATTACTTTTACCTAAAATAGGACTTGCCTCAACAATATAGCAGCCACAAGGTTTAGAATATGTTTTTCCATTTAGTCTTCGGGAGAATGACGAAAAATGTATGAAAATATTTTGCAAAAATTGTGACAGAAATAAAACGTAAACTTCAAAGGTAATTGTTTTTCTTTTTGAAAATCGCAAGCACAAATCAAAGTTAGCATTTGAGAAGCATTCTCTTTCAAAAATAATATTGCATAGCGTCGTCAAATGAAGACGAACCTCTACTGACAATTCCAAAACATTACCACATACTGATTTTTATACTCATTATCAAATCTTTTGTTCGTCAAAAACATTTACCATGTGATTAATTTGAAGTTCCTGATTCGCTCCAAATCGAAACCTTCAGTTTATAAACAGTAATGAAGGAAGTAACCACTTGCCGAATAATAGGAATCTTTTGAACTTTACCGACCCATAAAAACAGATTAACATTGCACTCCCAAAATATAAATTACAGTAAGTTTAGTTAAGTAAATATTAAATTTAATTATGAAATAACTACGAGTTATTCCAATGTTATTCCCAGTCATTCACCCATTCGAAAATTTCAATTATATTTGCAAAGTATTTCTTCTGCAATTCGTATAAAAGATGGAGTTTGTTCTCCCAAATTAGCGGAGCTGAAACTTCGGCCACATCCACTGGAACGACCCACGCGAAGTGCCGCCCGCAGAGCAAGACGACGATGTGACTCCGAAATTCGGCAGCACGCACGCACACACGCACGCGAAGCACTAGATACATTATCCGCGATAGCGCCCTTCATCGCCCTGCGCTCCCGCTCTCATTTCGGAGACGACGACGGCGGGGGCGGGGGGCGGGGGTGGCGGGTCGCGGCTTCACAGGCAGCGGGGACGGCGGCTAATGCTCCGCCCCCATACTGCCTCCGCCGCCGCCGCCGCCGCCGCCCCGCGTTCCGTGACGAGCTTCGGAAACGGCGCCGGGACGCTCGGGAAGTCCCCCTCCGCCCCCCTGCCCCCCACACCCCCGCCCCACCCCCGCGCCGATACCATCGCGCCGTCGCGCCGCCGCGCCGCGCAGTCCCCGGCGGCGCCGCGCCGGCCCGGCCCCTCCCCGTCCCACGCCCGTAATGAGGATGAAGAATTATTATTTTGGAGCGGAGCCCAGCGCAGCCGGCCGCGGAGATTAGAACGCATTTAGCGACGGGAAATGAATCCGAGTGAGGTTGCGGGTTACGCCCGAGCCGCAACCGCCGCCAGGAGCCACCGGCCGTAAATTACGTTTCATTTGGCGGCGCCCGCGTCGCGACGCCACCCCACCCTCCCCCTCCCCCGCCCCGCCCACCCGCGCCGCAGCCAATTGATTACGCGCTTGTTCGTCGCCAACTGCGCGCGCGATCTTATCGCCCCGCGGGCGCGCCACCTTTGCCTGTTTCGCCCTCAGATTCCTCGCGCCCCACGCGGCGAACGATGGAACTAACGAAGGGAATCGAGAACGGCGTTTATTTTCCGAATCTCTCCCTATTTTTCCCTTATACACGGTGTAAGATATATAGGTGTGTCAACTAGCCGCCTCTTGGACAAAATTTTTGAAGCCAGTTTGAGGTAGTTCCTCGCTTATCCGTACGGTGCGCACGATCGAGTTGGGCATTCATGATGGCGTCTCGCGATTTAGTGGCTTCCACCAGAGGTTACAAAGCTATAAAATGGATCACCATCTTGTCCCAAAAATGCCCAAGTCGTTTGCAGCGCTTACATAGCAAGAACTGTGAGAACTAGACTCACAATAGCTTCAGTTTTAGACCGGGAGTGAACCCATCTATATCTCTTACACCGTACCTTATACGATACTTGGAAGAAGAGTTGAACTGTGAAGAATACTTATTGTATGAGTCACGAAATACAGACCCTTAACCTGATCGGGTTGATCCATTTGCAGACAACATAGTGGACATTGCATTTATGAGCACTTCAGCATACGTCAATCTCTTGGATGAAAAAAATCCTTCACTTGAACTTCATCCTGTTGCGGCTGTGTTTAATCACCCTAAGAACACTGATGGAACAAAATGCTATTATGCAGATATCATTATACATGTGGATGGAAAGAAACATGTTAAGGAATTTCTGGATTTTCAAGGGTGTAGATGGGCATACAGTAATGATAATTCATTGAGTGGTTGTAAAATGATATTGAGAAATCTAAAACAATTAGGAGAAAATGCAACTTTCTTCGGCAATACATTAAAGTCAGGTTGTCATTTACATTCAATTCAGATGGTTTTATCAAAGCAAGCTGAAGCAGCTTCTATGGATGCCAATACTCTTGCATTCAATAAAAAGTACCTACAAGATGGTGGTAGAGACATTATCGTTTTAGACAACATTGCACCTCGCCCACCTCATCCAATGATTGTTAACAGTAACATTGACGTAAATTTGAAAGAAAATCTTATCAAAGCATTCTTGACCATGGCAAAAAAAATTGTGGGAAACACAATTGAACAATTTTGGAATTCAGAAATTTGTACCCAACTCTACTGATGCATATGAAGAAGAAAGAGAAAATCAAGACTCTGTTAAAAATTTGACTTCGGGAGTACGTTATTATGGATTGTAAACTGTGAAAGAAAGCCATTTCAATGAAAACAAAATATGCCAATGCAATTTGATTAAAGAAATATTTTTTTCAATTAATTTTTGGGGAGTAGGAAAACACTTTGGAATAATGTGGAATTATTTAATAAGCGATGCACCCGGGGGCAAGGTAGGTTTTCGCACTAAACTTCGATATCAACAAAATATCGACGTAAGACCAACACCACACCTATTTTAAGGTTGTGACTGTATTGCTGTATTTTCTTCCGCTTCTAGCCCCTGCATTTGCAGATGCCAATAGTGAACTAACGATCTATGCGCTCATGCGCGATCAAATTGTGACATTATATACACTTTTAAAGTTTTAATCGTGATTGTTTCCTGTCAAGTAAACTCGATGTCGCCTTCTACCTAGTCACATGATGTATAATGTTAACTTGCAATTTCATTTACTTTAAATCCACTGATAGAGGCTCATATGTTTACTATACGAGTTCAAGCTACAATTTTAAGAGTTTTCATAAACGTTCTCCAGTGTGTTGGCATTAATATATACACTGCACAACAAGAAATTCTATCAAGTAATACGTTCAGCCTTAATATTTGGAGGACATGGTTTTCACTCACACTAGAAGATTCTTTTTGCTCTGAAAACCAAAGTCTTGCACTGTTCGAAGAGTCAACTTCAGTTTCGGACTCTTTCTGTCCTTCAAAGTCACTGTACATATCCAACGCATATTCATGCATTTGTATGCCATTCCCCGCTGTATTTGTAAATTATTATGCTCTACATCATATTTTCAAACTACTTATTCTTACCCAGCTTACGTTTCTATATTCAGCATTTCGCAACTTTGTCTCTAATATTTTGACAACAATCATTGGATTAAGCCTGAGATACCGATGTAGTACAGTTCACATTATGATCTAAAAGCGAACACGCCAAAAGATGGCCTCTTACTACAGCTAGACCATAAAATAAGAACTTATTAGTCCAGGTACAATATGCACATGTAGTTCAATGGCACATGTAGACAACAGATGAGTTTTGCTCGGGAATAATTGTTGTTGGAATGAGCGATTTTCATTGAAAACGAGCGATTTACATTTTCATGCAGTACTGAGCGTTCGAGGTCACACATTTCTCTTGAGAGAATAATCATACCTTTGAATGACTCTTGTTCTGTTGCAACACTTTTCTTCATTTGTATCCTTTTTATTACAATTGTTTCCTTCTCTTCTGGAAAACCTATTCACAGCTTTTGCGTTCTCCGAGCCAGAAGGGATGTGACTACATTTCAGCTCTAGTTCGCGTCGCTTAAGTTTTCATGGTCGATAGAATTAGGATGCGCTAAAAAAATTCCTCAATTGTACGTTCCCTTGATACTTTCATTCGCCGTATAAGCTAACTAACACCAAGTTTCAAGACCGATTTTACTATGCCCATAGTCGAGTGTATTTTTTTTCGTGATGCTTACATTTTCATACTTTTAGTCATTGGTCAGTAAGGTTAAATAACTTGCAATACAGATAATACAGACACGAACCTCTGTCAACTGACTTTAATATTTTCAAATTTCAGAGTATAATATTAATCTTTAAACAGTTTTCATATACCTCGTCATTTCTTCTGTGCATTCGATAGTTTTCACACAGGGAATTACAAAATGAAAAAACTTGGTATATGTGTATCAACTGGTAAGAGAACGAACAATTGAGTAATGTAATAGGTTGCTATGGAGTCAAGTTAGTTTTGAGGAAGCTGGCTAGAGTTCGAAAGATATGGATGCGTGACGATGAAGTCGAGATATTTAAAGTGAAATACTTATTTAAATACCCAATTAGCAGTGGCTTCAAGTGATCAGAAGATTGGTGAAACCTTGGAGAAGATATTAGACATAATTGATCGGAGGCTCAAGTATACAGAACAAGATATCCGCGAACGCGGAGCAGGTAACAGTTTGGCGACTAATTAGCCATCCAGAACTTTCGAACGATACACGAGGGTTGGCGCAGAAGTCATGGTGTGGCGAGCCACCATTACTCCACACCAAAGGTTAGCGGCTAGCATCAGCAAGCATAACATCTCAGCGGCACAACCTCCAATAAGTGCTGCCGCATGCAAGCGAGGACCAATATATACGGGCCCCGCGGAGCCAGGAGCAGCAGACGAGACCATGTGAGTCAGAGGAGAGTCCCATGCGAGTGACATACGAATCAGAGGCGTACGTGAGAGCTGTGGAACGACCTGCACCAGTACATCAGGAACGAGTCACGCATGATGACTCGTTCACAAAGCTGCTCCGCCGCCGCCGCTGCTGTCGTCATCGCCGCGCCTGGACCACGGAGTGATGGGGTAAGAGGCCGCCACGTCTGAGCTCGACTCCCTGTACATTCCCTCACCAGGTCTATCGTTTCCCCCCTCTCTCTCTTCATGTAACTGTAATAAATGGTGCATTGGTTGAAACAAGACTTCTCTTTGAGGAAACTGCCCTCCCCTTCCCCATCTCACTAAAATCCTCCAAGTCAACCACAGTACTCCAAAGTGACGTGCTGCCTCAGGAATACGCTGAAGCCAGTCAGCTCCGAGGGTGGCACGTCACATCTGGTGGCAGCGGGTGGCCGCACGTCACCATCCGGTGATAGTGGTGGCCCGCCCATCACAATGGCAACTAATTCTTTTTGTGAGAATATGAGTAGGGGTGGAAAATTTCAAATATACACATGAAAGGACAAGGCACAAACTAAGTGCTTGGACATTTATCAACACACAAAAATTGAATTTATCATATTTATTAAGGTATTTGAAATGACCGTACTCGTTTCATGTTCTAAGGCATTTTAGAGAATACGACTTCACAAATTCGGAAAGCACTACAAACCCGTTCTAAAGGCCTGATTAGGTAGATGCTCGATTGCCGCACATCACATTGATCCGAATACTCACAGGTCGTCTTGTGCGTTGCTGATCACTGGTTGCTGCGCATCTTTGCAGAAACTCTCCTGCGCATCTCGCGGCTATCCGGTATGAAAAGGCATTATTCCATGAGCTTCCACCAATTCCCTGTGACATTCTCGGGCATTCCTTTCATGTGAACGGCTCTCTTGGAGTAAGAGCGCTGTTGGAAACATGTTACATTCACTTCGCACGGCGGTAGACGGACAACTGATTTCAAGTTGCTCTCTGTGCTAAAAGAGACACTTGCAAAGCTATCTGTTGATGTAAGCACACCCTACTGCAGCATTTATTTCAAGGTAATGAAATTTTGCGATCCGATAACATTTCTTTTAGAAAAAAAAATAGTTGCCATGACTTCTGACACAACCCACGAATTTTCTATTTTTGGAATATTAAGTGTTTTATTTGACAATCCTCAAGAGTGAGGAGAACGGACAGGGACGTAGGTTAAGTGGAAAGCAGCAGCAGATAAAATTATATTGGAAGTACCGACGATCGCGGCATTAACCAACACCACCTAGACATACAAGGCCTGCGCACTGCAGTTTTTCAAAGCCAATATGGCGGCAACAAAAGGCCGCCTCGTTCGAGTTGAGGCGATTCAGTTGTGTACGTTGAATAGCACTAGTAGCTATCGAGTTGTGGTTATGTAGATGTAGACGGTTGTTGATAACAGTGAGAATCGTGGTGAATAAGAGCTGTGTCCCCAAGTGAGAGAATTATGATGAAAAGTGAAGAGTGTAAGTTGCTAAGTTCATTGCTTACTTTCAGATTCGTGAATTGCATATGCAAACATGGAAAATTTAGAAGAATTAAGTGTTCTATTGTGATAATGGACTAAAATCAGTGTCCCTTTAAAACATATACGAATGTCCTGTGGAGTTGTGCCTTCTTTGTTGCCCAATTGTCCTGATTACTTCAATCGCCCAAGCACTTCTTACAAAGAAAGTCCTCAAGAAAAGAAATTCCATGTCTATTTGCTGCTATTGAAGAAAATGCTAAAGAAAACGTTGCAAGATTAAATAAAATATCTTTCAGTACTTTTGATGAACGAAGATGCAAATTGGAGTTGCTTATTCTGGACTATTATTAGTCGATCATTAATCAGGAAAACGGTATTCTTTTTCAACATATTGATTGTAATTGTGCCTCTAAAACTAACAATTCAGTTGTGGTGGATAAGGAATTTAAACTCGGTGTTTATAATTGTAAAAAGAAGTATTAAAAATTGGAGGCACCACAATATTAGGTAGTGTATGTACAAATGAAAATAATTGTGTTTTAGAAAATGTTAGGTTAAAGTTAAGTTTCAATACAAGTAGTTACAATAGTCCTCATGATGGTTTTGCGTTCATTTCAGACTTCTTACCCGAAATCAATACCTCAAATTCACAATTTAAGAAACCTCTTGTTTTTATGCCTGAAAACATGTAACTCCTTACAAAGAAAAGAAGCGCTTATCACTACAGTTCATGGTTTTTCATATTGCCTTGCATGCGATTTACCATATAACCATATTCTTATAAATATTTCAAATATTTAGGGTTCATAATATTTCCTCATCTTAATGCTGTTATGAGATTGTGTTCATTTCGGTTAGAACCTCAAATGAAATATATTGAAAATTTTTTGAAGTGTACAAGAAACAAACACTCATTTAAATAAGTGATAGTCATAAATTAGTACCTCTCACGATGGATGAAATACATTTAATATCAAGACTTGCAAAATATTTTGAAAAAAAGGATATTCAGAATAGAACAGATAGGATTTCATGTACTGTGCTTTGTAAGTGGTCATAACAGTATTAATAGAAAGTGCATGCAGGTTTTTTCCCTTAAAAAGAACACATTTTTATGAATAATCTTTCAGATAAAGAAAGTTGACCTCTTTTCTTTGATAATGTAATATTATCGTCTGGTAGACACAATTTGACTTAGCATTTCAGTTTGTATGGCCTTTTCAGGCGTCCATCTTGAATGACTGCTCAGGCCTTGTAAACTATATCTAGGTGGTGTTGCATTAACTGTTGGGCGACATACATCACTAGATACGTAACACAGGGAAAACTGAACACTGTGTGTTGTTTATAATATTTGTAAACGAAAGCTATTAGATGTTTTTCGAATGCTTTTGTAAGCAGGGAAAGATAAGAGTTCGCGAAAAATTCACAAACAAAAATTTGGCGAACTTCGTGAAAAGCTTTGGCAATTATTTTTATTACTTGGAATTACAACTCATTTTAACCCCGATATGTATTCCGAAAACCAGCTCGAGAAAGACATTTCGTATGAATTTTTACTGAGACAGTAATAATGTACTAGAATTTAAATAAAAATGTTACAATCTTCTCGGTTTCCTTTCTCCATATCAGTCAATATTAAATATTTATTAAAGGACGAAAAGGATAATAAAGTGTACGCTGCAATGTTTAAAAGCAATAAGATCCAACAAGTACATCAAAAAACCTTTAATTGGCACACAGTCTTGTCTCTTCATCAAAATAATCAGCGAACACCTCGATCATCCACACAAAAGCGCAGCTACTCTATAAAAACAAGGCCATAAAACTCCGCAATCGCTTTAGCTTCATTGGGCATAATTAAAAGCAGGAGGAGCGGCGCTGTGATAAAGGGAGTCGCGAGGAAAGAAGGCACCCTTCCTTTTCCCTGCCCCACCCCCCTCCCCAGCGACCTCTTTTTCCCCCGAAACTTTTCTTCCCTTTTTTTCAAGTTACGGGATTGTTTCCCATTGCAGCCAGGAAATGAACATTAAAAACTAATGCAGAAGTACTGCGCGGCGCCGTATCTCGGCGCGGCGGAGGGTGGTGGAGGGTGGCGGAGAGGCGGAGGGCGGGGGGGGGGATGGGGCCGGCGTGGCGGCCGCGCCAGGAAATGGACCGACTGCGCGCGGGACGGCGCCATCTCTATAAATCCGGAGGAGCCCGATAAAAGAAGTAGATAAGGCGCGGGGGCGGTGAAGGCGAGCGGGGGGGGGGGAGAAGGTTACGTTGGGGCCGCGACAGCGTGCGGGGGCGGCGGCGGCGGTGAAGGCGAGCGGGGGGGGGGGAGGTTGCGTTGGGGCCGCGACAGAGTCCGGGGGTGGCATGGGGTGCCACCGGAGTGGTGAGGAGCGGAGATGCATTGGAGGGGTAGTAGAAGGGCTAGAGGTTGACGTTGGGATCGGGGTGTGTGTAAGGAGCCCGTGGGCGTCCTGGGAGTGTCAGTGCGTGACGTCAGCGGAAGAGCGAGGCGGGAATGGTGTGAGAATGGAGTGAAAACGGAGCGAGTGGTTTGATTGATTGTTCGTGATTCCGGGCGCGTCAACTACAGAGGTCATTGGTCCCGTAAGTCTAGTGCGTGTTTTTTTCTTCGGGAGGTGGCGGTGATCTTTTTCCCCCGCTGGATGGCGAGATCCGGCGCCGACCTACCGTCGACTAGCGGGGTTTTCCCCTCAATCAGGTATCTCCCAACAGCGGGGGCATTGCCCCAGCCGGAACAAGTTCTAAGCTCCCGACCGGTCTCCCGGCATGTGTGGTAGCAGTGCATGTTAGTGTGTGTATAACGGGTGAGGATAGGACAAGGAAGAGGAAGGAAAGATCGCTCGCGGACCGAGGCCCGTTTGTTAGGGTACTGCTCCGGCATTCGCCTGGTGTTGATCGGAGAAACCACGGAAAACTACCGATCAGAGCAGCCGGCAGCTAGAATTTCCCCACCAGACAGCAGACAAGCTATAGTTTTAAAAATCCTACCGCCCTCGGGACTCGAACCTAGAACCACCCGATCATAGGGACTGCATTGACATCAGTTCGGAGCGTAGAAGTGGTGACAGAGAGGGGCTTGGGGGTGAGTGGAGGGATAGGATGAGGGTGGGAGCGGGGCTTTACAAGGATCCTGGGAATGTCAGCGCGTGACCGCAATAGAGCGACGAGGCGTGAATGGTGTGAGAATGGAGTGAAAATGGCGCGGGGGTCGGAGACCGGGTGGGATCAAGGGGGAAATGACAATGGGGCGCAGATCCTATAGGGACGTCGTGGGAGTACCAATGGGCGGAGACGGGAAGGGAACAGCGCTGGAGCAGTCGAGTGCCAAGCGTGACTAGAAAGGAACGGCGCCCCGGGGATGGAGTGAAAATGGGGCGAAAACAGAGTGAGGAAAGAGGACAGTGAGCGACTAGGCGGAGGGATGGCACAAGGGCAAGGGGTTGAGGGAGGGTGCGGGGTGCGCATTGGGGGGCTGTGAACATTGTGAGAATGTCATTGCGTGAATGCAATGGAGCGGCGAGGTGGAGATGGAGTGAGAATGGTATGAAAACGGACAGGGGTGACGAACAGAGAGGGACTACGGGGCGGATTGATAATGGGGCGAGGGGACGGCGGGATGAAGTGCGTTTACGGGGCGGACCATGGACTGGATGTTGTGGGAGTATCAATTGGTGCGTTCCATAGATTTGGTTGCAAATATTTCCCAGATATAACATAGGAGACGGCAAATAATATTTCTATTTGCAGGGCAGAGTATACCAAATCGAATGCTTTTTATTCTAGAATGCTAGAACAATCTAGAGCGCAGTAATTTAGAAAAGAGTAAATGTCTGCAAACGCGAAAAATGGCGCACGGTGTGAAACAAAAATGGCCGCCATTTCTAAACCAGGTACAATAAAAAAGTTGATGTTTTTGAACAGCCAAAACATAAGGGAATTTATGTACAAAATATGAATTTTTTTCGAGCGACCAATTTATTAAATTCTGGACTACTTAAAATGGATTGACCCTACGGCAGTCGTGTACCGCGTGTGACTGCAACGGAAAGGCGAAGCGAGAATGTGATACCAAAGGAGCGACGAGTAACCCACAGGGAGGGAGAGGGATGTGAGCCGAACTGTCGAAGTTACTGCAAGTGAGAAGAACAGTAAAAAGTGAAGAGAGTTGCAGACAGGGAAAGACTGCGGAAAAGAACGAAAGGAGATAGCACGGTGGCGCAGGTAGACATGAAGCCTAAGGGCAGTGTTGTCAAGGTCGATGCCACGAGCGGGAGTCTGTGGCACGAGTGCCACGACGAAATCGCTCCTCCACTCAGTTCATCACCCCACCACCGGAGACCACGCCATCACTATTGTAGAACGTCGGGGTTACCGCTAATAGTTTCTTTTCCCGACGCTAGTTGCGCAGAGAAGCTCGTAGCATGCTACGATGCCACAACGCGCGCAACTGCCACCAGTAGAAGACTTTGGCACCACTGCCTAAGGGAAACCTAAGGTTTGTGGAAACTGCGAATCAGAGGAGTTGGAAGTGCTACAAATGAGTCAAGGGCAAGAGTGAAGGATCGCTGATCGTCCCAGAGTCTTCGGGACACCACTTGGAGCAGAAGAGCTGTATGTCTGTTAGTCGTCCCCAGACAAGAACAAAGTGTCATACAGTAATTACATGTAAGAGTATATCTGTGTTTCCTGCAAGGGGACGTCACTACAAAATTTCATATTTTGTACAACATTTTATTTCTAAATCAATGGCCATATCGTATGGTGCTATAACCTCGCTATTCTGCTGTCCTATTGTAGAGGAAGGTTCCAGAGTTCACGAGTCTGACCTCAACACGTGCGGCGGCGCAGCCGTTCGCAAAATTTCAGCGGCGACCGGCCATGTTGGCGGCAGCACCCACGCAAAATCGCGGTGCTGTGAGCAAAATTGTTCTAGAACCTTCCAGAAGGATTCAAACCATTTAATCTTATCGGTCAAGGCACATCCTCACTAATTTACGCTCCAGAGTATTTGTGCTACAGGAATCTCTTCAGTAATATCAGAATGACACATTTCTCCGCACTAAACGGAAGTAACCGGCACCATGTACCGTTTTCTACGCCTTTACCCAATTGAAAGTCCTATTCTTGGTCGGTTTAACATTAACAGAAAAGTGAATGTTATTCAAAAGTGTATTTCAACAGTGCGGTAACCACAACATTCTAGATTGTGAACAATTTCACATCTATGATAAGTTTGGACTGCGCCAGTTAAACGTGGTAACCTTGAACTTGTGACGCCCGCTAATTCCAGTGTTCGTTCTGATCGATTGTTAGTGATTCCTGGCGCGTCAACTAAGATTATTAGTCCCGTTAGTGTAGTGCGTGATATTTTCCTCGGGAGGTGGTGGTGATCTTTCCCGCTAATGGCAAGATCCGGCGCCGACCTACCATCGGCTAGCGGGCTTTCCCCACCAGGTATCTCCCACCAGCGAGGCACCGCCCTAGCCGGGACAAGCTCTAAGCTCCCGACCGGTCTGCCGACATGTGTGATAGTGTAGTGCATGTTAGTCTAAGTGTATGTATGGGGTGAGGATAGGACCAGGAAGAGGAAGAAAAGACAGCGCGCGGTCCGTGGCCCGTTTGTTAGGATATTGCTCCGGCATTAGCTTGGTGTTGATCGGAGAAACCAGGGAAAACTACCGATCAGAGCAGCCGGCCGCAAGAATTCTCCTCCAGACAGCGTCTGAACTCGACCTAGCCAACCAGCTAGTACCGAAAATCCTACCACCGTGAGTACTGGGAACCTTAGGACCTCCCGGTCAGAGGCACTGCAGTGACATCAATTGACGCCCTGAGCCACCTCAGCGGGTCTTCGCAGGGAAGCGAATGCGGCAGAGGCAGCAGCAGCGAGCGGGGGGGGGGGGACGGGAAGCGCCGAACGGAGGGGCAGCGGGCGAAGATACGTAGGGGGCGGCGCCACAAGCGTTGGAGGGCGGGGGCGGGGCCGAGCGAGCCCGGCGGTGCGCGACGACTTTACTGCTTCTCCCCCCCCCCGTCCTCGCCTCGCGCGCGCTTCCCTCCCCAGGAGGGAAATCTAAATCAAACGCCGCCGTGGCGCTGCTCTGCTCTGCGCAGCGCGGCCCGGCGACGCCTCGGCGAGAGCGGGACGGGGCGGCGCGGCGCGCTGATAAACCCCGTGGGAATGGATTGACTCGGCCCGCGGCCGCCGCGCCGCGCTCTCTCCGCGCCGTAATTGCCCCGCGGGCCGCCCGACGCGCTACCGTCGCGCCCGGGGAAGCTAATCTCAAGCGGCGGCGCGGGTGGCAGAAGTGGGGCCACGGACGTAAAAATTTCGCGTTAAAAAAAACTCGGATGCGATCGTTCGCGTCCTTGTAATGTGAGGTCCGCCCTAAAGGCTGAACGGCACTCCGCACGAAGCGTATAACCGCAGCCAAGTGCTGACTAATTACGCTTCCCCGAGATAAATTGTTGCCGCTTAAATGTAATAGGTTAATGGTCTCCCAGTAAAAAAATGAGCGGTTAAGTAAATGAAAAACGTAAATGTACGCGGTGCTTTCATTTAATCTCTATATATTTCTCACAAATTGCGGCTAAATAATTTAGCGTTTCTAAGAAGTAAAACTTATGTTTTGTTGTTTCCGAAGAATTGTATTACACGCTAATAAAGTATATGTACTCTATTTTTAGCTAGACTGCTTCAGGGAGATGACAGATGAATGGACTGAAAGACAAACATTTTTACAGTATCGAGAACCATTTCACGAGGAGTCTGATAACAAAATGTGTTAGAGGAAATGATTTGCTTTTTAAAAAAAAAGAATTATCCATTTTTCGATATCAGAGACCTATAATACAGTTTTTCTGCCGAAAAAATTGTTTTCTCCTGTATCTTTAGAGAACTTTCTCTCTACTACTTATGTACAATGCATAGAAGTAAAAACTGTTTTCTTAATAGTACAAACAAATGCACATTTTATATTAAATAGAATTTGTACAAAAATAAATTTACATTAAAATGATCTTCACAGCAAAACAAACTCAAAAGTTTACAACAAAGATCACGATGAATTTTCTTCATAAATTTAGACCGGTGGAACTTCTACTTCTTTGCACAAACATTCAATTACACTCTTCTATCTTATTTATTTGAGTGTTCACGTCATCATTCGTTGTTACTCTGATGCAGTAAACGAAGGCAACGTAGCTCTCTGAATAAATAAATAAATAATTCTGAAAGAAATTTGTTAATTTTCATTAATAGTTTTTTACACAACGTTATTCTACTGTAATTCGTCATCTTTAGTATATCTGGCGGATTTTTTTTCTGAGGGAACTCCAACACGATTTCGAGCTTGAGACCCCTGCAGAAGCTAAGTCCGGCGCTCCTTACACCAACGCCACAAGATGTGTATCTACATGGGTGATAGCGGTGCCCAACGCGGCATCTCATCCTTCACGGCCCTAAGACACACTACCTTCATTCTGACACGGCTGTAGCATAAAACAAAAAAAAAGATACAACTTTGAAAGAATTCGGAGAGAAAAAATACGCTCTAGAATGCACTGCAGTTCACAACATACTATAAAAATATCTCATTATCAGGGGGCGGAATTTGATGACCTAAAACATCACCAAAAATGATCGATAAAATTATCTTAAAAAGTTTTTAAAATGCCCTGAAAGCAAAAAAAAAAAAAAAACGTAAAAAAAATTGTTCAAAACCATGTCAGATGAATAACCTCAAGCTATTGGATATGTTACTGATGTAGTCGAGGTTTATTCCTTTATTTAAGTGAGCTGGGCTTGCAAACTGGATTGGACTGGGTCAGAAAATCTCTTTAGTTATCGCGGAAACCGGCCAAGTGACAATGGTGCTGATAGGCATCGCAAGAACCTTAGATTACATCCAACGGTTGACATTACAATTTCTGAGCGAAGAAATCGAATGAACTACTCAGGAATTCGTTGCATCTCGTACATATTATTTGAAGCAAGTACCATTAAAAAGATATTAAAATCAATTAAATTCGCGAAAAAATGCTTTAAAGATAAAAAATGACTTATTAATCAAAATCGAAGAAAAATAGGGGAAAAAAGTACAATAAAATGGGTCACTTCCTTTTGTCATAGCATAAACTGAACGCCTATACTAAAATACACAGTTCTAAATTGAAAAGATAAATAATGACATTACCATTAAAAATTAATTCCGTCCTCTACTCATTGTAATCATTTTCCACGTTTATGTAGGTTCTTTCGACTTGCTTTGCGCATTCGAAATTGTCCAGAGGTGGGGTCTCATGAGAATCCACTGTGACCGCACGCTGAGGGCAATCCGCGGTGAGCTAAAGGTTAACATAGAATTTGGAGAAAATTATCACTAATTTTTTATCGACCTCGCTCCGAAATCTGAAACAAATTTCATTACGCCAAAACACATTACCAGTTCTCGATATTTTCTCCATGATTATCAATTCACCGGGTACGGATAGACATGTGGAGGGATTTGGATTTCAGTAAACCCAGCACTGGAAAGACAAGATTAGTAAATACGATATAAAACATATAAAAGCCTCACAATATATCACATTTCTTTGAATGCACAAAAGACCAACATCACAACAGCCCACGAAAAGCAGGCGAACAAACCCCGAGTCGAATTGAGAAGTCCGCTGACGTGATCCAGACGGTTGAACCACAGCGGAGCGAACTGCCATCGAAAATGAGCGGGAAAGCATTTGAAATCAGAAAAAAGAAATACTGCTTTATCAAGACCCCTCCTAGGCAGCTTAAAAGCGTAAGCAGCGGCGGCGGCAGCGGAATGAAAACGACGGCGACGATATTTTTCGGAATCAATGGAAGCCCTCGAGCGGCCGCCGAAGAGAGACGTCGACTGACTTTCCCGGCTCAAAGCCTCCCGCGCGCTCTAATGCGCCTCCGCCCGGAGCTGCGCCACAAAAGCCGCCGCGGGATTGATCATCTGCCGGCGCCATCGCCGCCCCCCCCCCCGCGCCGACGTGACGTGACCGATGTTTGCCGCGAGACGCGACGGCGACCACGCTCGCGGTGCGACTTTGGCGAACTCGGCGCGGAAATTGCCATTAATAACACAGTTTCACCAAAAATTGATTGATTGATTGATTTAGTGATTCGGGGTGCGTCATCTGCTAAGGTCATTAGTCTCTTAAGTGTGTATGTTTTTTATCGCGGGAGGTAGCAGTGATCTTTCCCCCCGCTGGATGACGAGATCCAGCACCGACCTACACGTCGGCTTGTTTGTTTTTTTTTTTCCCTCCAGCGAGGTATGTCCCAACAGCAGGGCACCGCCACTGCTGGGACAAGCTCTAAGCGACTCTGCCTGAAGCTGCTCTAACGCTCTAATGCGCCTCCGCCCGGAGCTGCGCCACAAAAGCCGCCGCGGGATGATCATCTGCCGGCGCCATCGCCGCCCTCCCCCCCCCCCGCGTAGACGTGACGTGACCGATGTTTGCCGCGAGACGCGACGGTGACCACGCTCGCGGTGCGACTTTGGCGGACTCGGCGCGGAAATTGCCGTTACCAACCGGCAGCTCATCACAGCTTCACCGAAAATTGATTGACTGTATGATTGATTGATTGATTAGTGATTCTGAATGCGTCATCTACTAACGTCATTAGTCTCTTCAGTGTGTGCGTTTTTATCGCGGGAGGTAGTAGTGATCTTTCCTCTCTGGATGACGAGACCCAGCACCGACCTGTAGGTCGGTGTACATGCCGGCTTATTTTTTTCTCCAACCAGGTATCTCCCAACAGCAGGGCACCGCCACTGCCGGGACAAGCTCTCAGCCCCCAACCGGTCTCCCGGGATGTGTGGTAGTGTAGAGCTTGTAAGTAACGGGTGAGAAGAAGACAAGGAAAAGGTAGGAAGGATCGAGTGCGGTCCATGGCCCGTTTGTTACGGTACAGCTCACGTGTAAGAATTGGAGCCATACTTGTAGGTCGGTGCCGGATCTCGTTATCCAGCCGGGAAAGATCACCGCTACTCCCGCGGTAAAATGTACACAACACTTAAGAGACTAATGGCCTTAGCAGATGACAGGCCCTCGTTACCACGCGCCACTCTCCCTTTACTAGACGAGAACCAGTCGCGCCCGAGCTTCCTTTCTCTTCGACGGGCTGGCTCCAAAGGCAGCGGGCCTCAGATAAGCGGTGAGCAAGGGTGCACCGATTGGGCCGCCCACTTGAGCAGCCCTGGTGTAGAGGACTGACGCTCACACTTCACATCTGGGGGCCGAGGTCAAATCCCGGTTGGTCCAGGTGGCATTCACGGTGGACAAGACTGGGTCGCGGAAGGTTTTATTTTTTTGTTTTTTTTATTTTATTTTAAGTCTTAGACAGTTAAAACCTGTGTGTGACGAGCTAAGGGAAGAAGTATATTCTGGGCATGTTAATGCTCTTTCAATATACACGTAAGCCTCTTTTATGTTTGAAGATTTGTAATAAACAAATGTAGACTTTTGTAAATATGTTTTAGAAAGGACATAGTATCTAATAATTCTTTCAATTCAACTCACTCCCTTCCGATAGTAGAAAGCAACTGCGACATGACAACTCACAACAACTTAAGTACGCGAACGTTTTCTTATGTTACGAAATTCTTTCTCTTTTTTACTGTATAGAGTTGCATTATGATTAATGAAGGAAGTATTTTTGTTTGATAACGATAAATGTTCGCTTACCTAAAACAAATTTGAACTCGCAAACGAGCTACAGAATTAATGGGAGTAGTGCCGAAAAAAATAACTAAACCCCCTATTCTTGTCACAACTAACAAAATTAAAGCTAAAAACAAAAATTCGTTGGAAATTAGTTGTCAACTTTCCTTGTAATATTTTTTTCCAAATCACAAATTGATAAGGGTTATGATTATGATATGTATTCCCTACTTCTTTCCACTTCACACTTTTCATACACAAGGAAAGTCAGATGGTTACTATTGAATGTGCTTGAACGAATTGTCATTGGCTGTATAACAGTGGTGTCAAGGTCTTCTACGGGTGGCAGTGGCACACGTCGTGGCTCCGTAGCATGTCACGGGCTACTCTGCGCAACTAGCGTCGGGAGAGGAAACTATTAGTAACCCCATCGTTTTACAGTAGGGATGGCGTTGTCTCTGGTGACGGGGTGACGAAGTGCGTGGAGGGGCGATTTCATCGTGGCACTGGTGCCACGGACTCCCGCTCGTGGCATCGACCTTGACAACACTGCTGTAGAACATCAGCGCCAATTTACCCGGTGAATCTGCAAACGTCGCGCTGGGACGATGTCGCAACATTTCGAAGGCGGCATTATGGAAGGAGTGCAGCAGCGGAGGCGGGGACGGAGGCACTAACAGCGGGGCGGGGGGCGGGGCGAAGAGGCGGGGGGTGGCGGCGGAGGCGGCGCGGCGCAGCGGCGGGGAGAGAGTCCGCGGGCCCGAGGCCGAGTCGCCAGAGAGAAGGTTCATTTTGTGTCCATTTGGGGATTTGAAAAGAGACCAATTTGTAATTATGGAGTGTTCAATGGAGACCTGTCCCATGCCGCGGCGCCGAGGGATCTTCCTTTTATCCGCGATTGGAACGGCTTCATATTGCAGATGTGTGGGATCACACAAGCGCCACAAAGGACGAAGACCGCGCAAAGATATCAAAAACAGGCCGCGACGCAGGTTCCGTCGGCTTGGGAGGGACGATGCTGTAAAACTGTTGTTAGCGATGTCTGTGCGTCTTTTCTGTTTTACTCCTAGATAATACATTTCTAAATAGTTCGGCGAATTGGAAGAAAAATTGTACATATGAAGATGCATTTTTTTACCATCTTGCTAGATTTAAAGAAAGGGATTGTTAAAGAATGAAATTTTCTTCTATAAAAAATGATTTAGCAATATAAATGGCGTTATTTTCTCTTGCGCGCAAATTTTCATAACTCCATTATCTACTGAACATTACACAATTTCCCGTAATAATTTAAATATTTACTTTTATAAACAACTATTGGATTTTGAATACTCAAATTTTAAATAAGGAAGCTCGTCCATTCGCAATAATGAGTCATCTTCCTTCTAAGCCTTTACACTCGTTTTGAAATTAACATTTCAATATTTCCAATTTTTTAAAGAATTAAAATGAATTGTAATGTGAGGTACAAAACAGTCACAGTTCGATTGTTGAAATTATTTTGAAATCGAATAATTATGGATGGATTCCATTTGAAAACCAGGATTTTAGTACGTAACCTCTAAGTCTAAGAGAACTATAAATGTGTGCATGTAAAAACAAAGAAAAGAAACGTTTCCGAGCATTGGTATTTTTCTATGTACCGCGGAAAATAAAACACAGTCATTTGAATGCAAAGAAAGAAGAAGACGCATTAATAAAACCCAATGACAAAATGTTTCAGAAGCCAATAATGAATTAATGTTACTATTTATACATTGTCGAAGAAACATTGGAATTACACCTGCCCTAGAATTACGCGGGTTCGCACACATTCAAAATCCGAGTCCGGTATATCAGATCGGACTAGGGAAGTGAATTGTTCAATGGGTAGAAACTTCGCAGTGTACCATATTATCCTTGTAAATGTTTAAAAGAACCATGCGTAAATGTTCTCTAAAAGTTAGTATTCCGATTATTTCCGTTCTAAGCACATTCCATTTCAACCAGTTTTTTGGTATTAAGCACTTAGAAAACGTAAACTCTGATTTCACAATGGGTTAGAGAAAGTAATGTAGGAAAAATATTTATCCAATTTTTTGATATCAGAGCCCAACATTACGAATTTTTCTGTCAAAAAATCGTTTCTGTTACATACTTTCTCTATTCTACGTAAGTAGTATGCAAGAATGAAAAACGTATTTGGACGTAAAATATGCTGTAAATTGTGTGTTAGACAGGCTCAAGGATGCTTTATGTTAATGGCGTGCAGTCAAGACCGTAGCCTGGTCACGAGCTTCGAGACGCCAGGCAAAGCGTCATCGGCACTCTAGTGTTTGCCAAAAATTTACCTTAGTATAAAATACATTTAAATGTATACTCGCCAGACTCGAAGATGATTTCTGTTAATTGCGCAGACTGAAAATCGGAGCTTCGTCCTCAAATTGGCCATGCGTAGCGAAGCGCCAATTCGCCTTGAAAGTGTGAAGTTATAAATACGTCATTCTGCTTGCGGGCACATGTTGTCGTTTGCCATGTTTTTCGCACCCAGGTTCTCGCGCCAAAGCGAACTAAATCCTTAACCTTCGTTAAGATAAGGGAGAAGAGCCAAACGATTAATAACACTGAAATTTATAGCATGTTTCTTTTCATATTTTTAGTTACCACTTTTGAGATCCATTCACAGAGAAGTCCAAGAGAAAATGTGATATTGGTATTGAAGTTTCAAATTGAAATTACAGAAGAATTCCAAATTACAGAATTTTTTTTTGTCTAGGCAGTACTATACAACAACAATAGACCAGCATCTAAGTTTCTAAACATATAACATTTAATCTGACGTAGTATTCAAATGAGCATACAAAATCTTGAAGTATAGCAATTTTCATTGGTAATTACAACAATAATGGATTGGATACAGTATTCTCAATAACCTGGCACATACTTTACATAGATTCTAAAACTTAGAAATCATTATTGTCTTCATTCTCTTCTCACACCGCAAAACCGTTATAGAGAAAACTGCGTCCACGCTCTTTCAATTTCAATTCACGACAGAACATGCTACAATATCGCAAGTTAGGAACTTCAATCACGGCGTCCAAAGAACGGCGGCGTGGGCGTGGTGCATCGTAAACGCGCCGGGCCGTTATTTGCAAGTCTCGGCTTCCAGGAGACAACGCGCGCGCGCCCCCGCAAAGTTGGAGGCGGCGGCGGCGGCGGCTAAGACCCGGCCCCTTCGGCGGGCGGGCGGGAGGACGAAGGAGGCATTGTCTTGGAGAGGAGAGCGAACGTAATATCGGCCTTGCCGCCAGGAGGCCATGAAATAGTGTTGCCTCCGCCGCCGCGATACTGGAAGCAAATGCATTACGACCCTCTGTGAAATCGCGCTTATGGTTCAAGGGCCAATGACAGCTTGTCGGAGCGAGCTCAATATCATTTTCAAAACTAGATGGTTGTGTTCGTAGGCGTTAGAGGAATTATAAACACATATTTGGGCTTGTTAATTCACGTACTAACATCCTTACATCCGTGGCACTAATTGGAAGTTTTCTCCAAGAGGAAGTTTAAAAATTAAAACCAAAAACAAATGAACACTCGAATGTGACATGACAAAATCAGTGTCTTAATTTTTTTACTCTGGATGTGACGAATATAATCAAGAAGTTCTCAAACTGTGAGGCGCGACCCCCAGATGGGGCAGAATGGTTGTAGAAGGGGGGCGCCAGAAATTTTGAAAAATCAATATTGAATTTATTGGTGAAGCAATAAGAAATTTTAAAAAAAAAGATATTTTATTTTTAAACTTTTATAATTAGATACAAATCTGTTAAGTGTTTTCACAATTGATCACAAATAAACATATTTGTAAAACCTAACATTTTCATTTCCAATTTCTATATGTATCTCCATTAATTTGATTTTAAAACAAAACGTTTGTTGAATACAATTTCACCCAAATTTTTAAAAAAAAATTTTAAAAATACAAAAAAAACATTCCAACCCCTGAAATGGGTGCTTTTTTCCATTTCCCCGATATTTACACAATAACATTGTGTTTTATTTCGTAGAGTTCGGCAGAACAAGAAGAACTCCTTGATCTTCAGTATGATGACTCGTTAAAATTAAGATTTGAAGAAGAAAACTCATTATCAAGTTTCTGAAGAAGTGTAAAAGAGTACACGAGATTGTATGAAAAAGCTAGATGAATACTAATCCCGGCAACTATATATTAAATGTAATAAATCTGACCTTGCATACATCAAGTCCTAGTATTGAGAAGACTACATATCAGCAAAGAACTAAGAGTTTGACTTCTCACCCTATTTAGAAAAGTTTGTGAAGACAAAAAACAAGCCCACCTTAGAAGTGTTTATTAACCCTCCGCTGGGCACGTTGAAAAAGGACTTCGGATGGGCCCTTGAGTTTTTTAAGGACCCCAGACTTTTCGCTGTAAAACTCTCCTGAATAATGGTTTTTAATATATTTGTTTGTAAAGTGTTATATTTCATTTTAATGTTGATTTTTCAAGTTCTTAAAGCTGTAAAAATAAAAGAAATTTAATAGCTTTGTTTTAATTTTTGTATTATCCTGCCCTTGTTTTTTATAAAACCCGCAAACAGGTTTATTATAACAAACATATATGTAGTACATATAATAAATTATAAAGGGCGCGACAGTATGGTATACCAAGGCGGGGTCTGAGTAAAAAACGTTTGAGAACCTCTGATATAACCAGGGAACGGATTTTTATGTAATTATATGTTTTTGTCCTTCTACTTACCGTTTTCAAATTTGTAATCTTGGCGAATGGTCCCTCTCCTAATACAATATCCAATTATTTTGTGTATATATTTAATACTATATTACACATTTTTGCCATTTTCCCGAAATACTTTTTTATTCTGTCAACTTTTTTCAATTTTATTACATGTACTTGTATGAAAAGAAGTATTTTTTCATGATTTTTCAGTAGTTTATTGATGAAATAGAGATATGAAAAATATCATTGACGCCGTTTCTTGAAATTTAACCTTAATTTCCGAGAAATGTTGTCGACCGCCGATATGTAACACTTCGATGAGAATGTTGCACGCTGCAGAGGGCATTTGCTAGTCGTTGATAACGCCAGTTTGTACGATGGCTTGTATTGCTCAAGGAGCATTTAACCTTGCTTATACGTACCTTGATCTGGATGCTAAACTACAGACCTGGATAACAACAGATCAAGTTTTTACTTATGATGGGAATGTTGTATGCTGCAAAGTGTGCTTCAATTTGTGCTCTCCAAATGATTTTTAATACGGTTGTATTATTTTAAATATTTGTTTAGGACATTTTTTATAAATGTAATTTCGTATTATATAAATGTGTTTTATAATTAAGAGTATTTTAATATTACACATTGTATGCGTTTTTACATATTTATTACGTATTCTTACTGTTTTCATTACATATTTATGTACATATTTTTCCGGTCTAAATATAACCCACATGTGGCCCCTGGTTGTCACCTTGGAAGAAGACCCGATGCACAATGCAAGTGGGCCAGAAAACTTTCTCGCATTTATCAACCCAAATTTTCTATTCAAATTTCCTTGATTTAGACTTTTCAAAAAATAGAAATCAGAGAGAAAGAACAGGATTGCATAGACCAGGCTGTTCCAACTCAGCTGCCCGTGGGCGGGACGCGGGCGCCCGCGAGCCACCGCGGGCACTGGCGGAGACTGGCGGGCACAGACTGCTGTGAACATTTGCTGCCGCGCCTGGCGAAATACAAGCCTTCGGGGGGTGTGAGTTGGCCTTGGCCTTTGGTGACAATTCGTCGCTGATAGCCGAAGCAGGGAGCGGTTAGGTTGGGGAGCAGAGGGCACGCCGGGGCTCACACTCAGAAAGAAATCTTAGAAGAAGTTTAACAAGAAACGTAAAATTCGATTGAATTCAACAATATTTTATGAAATTAATTTTCGACGTATTATTTGTTTCAGTAATTGGTAACATAAGGTATGCAATTCACCATCTCGATGGTCGAAAATAGGGGTTCATTCAGTTATCTTTTTGATTTTCAAGCAGAAGAAATTTACGAGCAGAGCTCTCAGTAAGCAGTTGCAATCTTCTCGCTTCCATTACATGCCACTTATACCCAAAAATTCATAGATAGATATCTATTGCAGTCAGATGCAGTGTGACCAGTCAGGTCGGCAGAAACAGTCGGCCGTTCCCTCGCGACTTTTCTTCGGCCGAAAACGGATCCACTCTGTTGCGCTTTTCACCACCAGCTTAGTTGGGTTCTCCCTGATACGTTTCGCTAATATCAGTTACAGTGAATTTAACTCAGTGCAGTGACTAAGTGAAGTGACAAAGTGAAATATTATCTCAATTCATACTTGCAACGATAAACAGAATAAGCAACGTCGGAACATCATCCAGCAGTGGCCTAGGCCATACCATCTCCGGCGCTTCGAAGGTGATCTATATTGTAGATGGACACATCTTTCCACACCATGGACACACCTTTCCACTTACCATCGCGCCAAAACTAAGATCTGCACAGCTATGGAGAACATCCGACAAGCCAGAATGTCCAGGACTACAGCGACCAACCCGTTCAAGAAGCATCCGGAGAGGAGGCTCAGGGCATCAACTGATGTCAGCGCGGTGCCTCTGACCGGAAGGTCTTAGGTTCGAGTCCTGACAGTGGCAGAATTTTCGACACTAGCTTGTGAGCTAGGTCTAATTCAGTCGCTGTCTGGAGGAGAATTTTAGAGGACAGCTACTCTGATTGGTAGTTTTCCGTGGTTTCTCCGATCAACACCAGGAGAACGGCGGAGCAGTACCCTAACAAATGGGCGCTATCTTCCCTTTCTCGTCCTGTCCTCACCCTTACTTTCACACACTTCATTAGCACACATGCCGAGAGACTGGTCGGGAACTTAGAGAGTTTGTCCCGGCTGGGGCGGTGTCCCACTGGCAGGAGTTACCTGGTGGGCGAAAACCCGCAAGCCGACGGTAGGTGGGACTCGAATCTCGCTATCCAGTGGGGAAAGGCCACCGCCATCTCCCGATGAAAACATGCACTGCACTTACGTAACTAATGACAGCTGACGCGCCCGGATCACTAACAATCAATCCGAACAAGACGCAAGTCTTCAAAAAGGTACAGGAAACTTGTTCTGCGACATCAGTAACCCTAAGGTCAGTAACCCCGGCGCAGCAAATGGCGCAACTCAGGCATGACCACATAAGGTCTCCTTCAGCAACCATGACCCAGGAGGTAAAAAGAGGTCACAATGACAGTGATTCGGATTCGAGCTCCCAACCAAATGAAAAAATCACTAGCAGTGGGCCACATCCTTATTTACTAGTGCTTGTGAGCGATCAGCGTAACTACGCTCCACAAGAACAATATTCAAACGTCCTGTTCCGACCGAAAACGAAAACAGATTCAGCAGACGTAACTGAAAGGGCTTCGCAGAATAATGAAAACCTAAGAATCGGACATGGGTGTGTTTGTGTTGTACTTACGTGTTCCCCGTGTTCCCACTGTGTAAAAGTCACAGTGGTCTTCTATGTAAACAATGTGCTAAACATATTCGAGTTCAACAGAGAAATTAAAATGCAAATAACAAGTCAATTCACAACAAACCATTTACAGCAATAACAGTAAAACTAATGTTTAAATGGTAGCAATCTTTAGAAACGCCATCAAATATTTAATAAACACAAAAATACACTTTTCCACCTACAAAGATCCAGCAAACAAAAAGTTCTCAGTAGTTTTCAAAAATCTTCACCGTCGGGCCGATGGCCGAGATCGCTTAAGCAGTAGTGCCGCAGTGATCTCGGACCGGAGGGTCGCTGGTTCGAGACCCGCCTCGGACAGGGGTGTGTTTGTGTTGTACTTACGTGTTCCCACGACAGTTTAAAAGTCACAAAGGTCGCTATATGACCAAGAGGTTGAAAAGCAACCTAAAAAAAATCGCACTTCCATAATTTTGCAGAGATTAAATGAAGACCTCTAAACAAAGTGCGCATCTCTAATCAGTGTAACTAAGCTCCACAAGATCAATATTCGAACGTTCTGCTATGACCTTCTACTGGACAAAATGCCTTGCACAGGCAACCCTACGTGCGGAAGCACGTATTAGATGTATATTTGAAATAAGAATTAAGTAATTTCGTTATTACTCACGTAAGTTATAATCGCATCACAACTTACTAGCATTAACTTCCTGCAAATCAGGCACAAAACAATGATATGCATGTGCACAATGTACCTAAGTGTGTACAGGCCTTCCTATATCTGCAACGTTGGAACATAGGATATGTCGCGCCATAGGCTGCGAGCAGCGAGAAGATAGGGCTTTGCAGGGTCTATGTCTCCATGTTGATAGTCAGCGAATCAGACATGAGACAGCTTAACGGTTTGACGAAGCAGCTAAATTTACAACACGGTTTCCAACACGCCCAAGAGATAGCACTAGCCTCCAGCTAGCTCAGAGTTTGTAGTTACAGCCTTTCCGCAAGGTATTTTTGAATCTTCGAGCATGACTTCAACCCAGGGTTTGTTATAAAATTTACTCTGAGAGAATACTCATAGTAATAGAAAAAAATATTTACGAGGAAAGGCGAACCAACTCCATTTACAAATATATAAGTGCACAATTTCTTTATATATACTTTTAAATTGTGGAAAGTAATGCTGTGAAAATGGGAATGTCTCGAAGAAAAATCAGCGTCAGAGGCGTTATATGTAAGTAGTGTATTTCTGAAACGTACGTATAAATGCATTGCACACCAGTCTAAGCATCTGACCTCCCTCTTCTCCTTAATGTCAACCGACTCAGATGGTGAACGATCAATTGATGTCACAGCAGTGCCTCTGACCGGGAGGTCCTAGGCAGGGGGCGGATCCAGACGATCATTTTGGAGGGGGGCATCACAGATTTTTGTGAAATAATAAACGTTTATAATTATATTGTGTATTATCTTTGTAGTATATATACGAGGGCAAGTCAATAAATAAGTCGCAAAACGGAATTGAGGCAAAAATGATCAAAGTAACTTTCTGACATTTATTTCACAATTCCACATAATCACCCTGTACTTTTAGGCACTTATCCCATCTCATTACAAGTCCTTGAAAGCCAGCAGCAAAGAAGTCCTTTGGTTGCTGTCGCAGCCAACGTGTAACCTCATAGATTACGGTGAAACTGGTGAAACTGTGAATGCCTCATGATGAAACTGTGAATGCCACGTCGTACTGCACCACTCTGCGGGAACTCCGACAGGCCATTCGCCGCAAGCGACTTGGACTCCTGTGATTCTTCTGGATGACGATGCCCATCCTCACACAGCAAGACCAACGCAGGAGCAGTTACGGACATTTCATTGGAACTCTTGGAACATCCACCGTACAGCCCTGACTTAGCCCCCAGTGATTTTCATCTGTTTGGGTCCCTAAAAAAACATTTGGGTGGCCGTCATTTTGATACAGATGATGCCGTAATCTATGAGGTTACACATTGGCTGTGACAGCAACCAAAGGACGTTTTTGCTGCTGGCTTTCAAGGGCTTGTAATGAGATGGGATAAGTGCCTGAAAGTACAGGGTGATTATGTGGAATTGTGAAATAAATGTCAGAAAGTTACTTTGATCATTTTTGCCTCAATTCCGTTTTGCGACTTATTTACTGACTTGACCTTGTAATTATGAAACTAAACAATATTATTTTTTAAATAATTACAAAATTTTAACATAAATAAACATTTAAATCAATTTTGCCAAATAAGAGAAGGTAACAAACGAAAACTCTAGGTCCTTTAGGAAGGGGCCCATGGCCCCCATGCCCCTTCTGGTCCTAGGTTCGAGTTCCGAGGGTGACAAGATTTTTAATACTCGCTAGTTCAAATTCAACCGCTGTCTGGAGGAGGATTATAGCGGTCGATTTAATCGGGAGTTTCCCAGGGTTTCTCCGATCAACACCAGGTGAATGCCGGGGCAGCAAACCGGCCACGGACCTCGCGCAATTTTCCCTTCCTCTTCCGTATCCTACCCGCACCTCTTACACATACTACTTATATGCACTTCACTACGGGCTCTACATGTGCACCACATATGCACATGTCGGGAAGGCAGTCCGGAGCTTAGAGCTTGTCCTGGCTGGGGCAGTGCCCCGCTGGTGGAAGATATCCGGTTGTGGAAAACCCCGTCAGCCGACATGTAGATCGGCGCCGGATCTCGCCATCCAGATGGGAAAGATCACCACCGCCTCCCGCGAAGAAAACACGGATTATAATTCGGTTTTTCTTTCTTGGCGCGTGAGGGTTTGTCATCAAAACGGAATATCTCACGATATTTCGTGTCGTCCTCGGTTGTGCAGCTATGAGTCGCATTATCGTCCGCACCACTCGATATAGTCGCGATCATGCGAATCCTAGCGGCACAACCGAGAACGACGCGAAATACCGTGAGATATTCCGTTTTGATGACAATCCCTCACGCGCCAAGAAAGAAAAACCGAAGTATACACTCATGGGACCAATGACCTTAGCAGTTGATGCGCTCGGAAACACTAATCAATCAGTCAAAAATCCTTAGGTCATTATTATAAACCAAGATCGTTTGAGGGTACGCGCCGCCACTAGCTGCGACACGCAGGTTGTGCTTGCGAATATCGCCCGCCGGTGGCGGCGCACCTCCGTGCGGCGGCCAAGGTGCAAGCCGATGCGCCTCCCCCCCCCTTTCCCTTCCCGCTCCGCCGTAAGGAGCCCCGCTGCCTCCGCCGAAGAATAGAAGGATTATGCCGCACGCTCTAATTAAACGTAGGCGAAAGAGCTGCACTATAAAATGAACTTGAGACTCCTGGGGAGAGGACGCCGCCGCCGCCGCGTTATGCGTTTTCAGGAGCCTCGGCAGTATGTATCTTCTCTGGAAGCTTCGAAAATAAGTCGGCCGTGGCGGGCAACGCAAGTTTTCTCTCAGGTCTGGATTTATTTCGATCATAGGAGGCTGCTCCACCATATGGTCACGTGGTCACGGGCCGCCTAGTTTTACTTTCTCGCCCTAACGAAGGTACTTCGTAAGAAGAGAAAGTATGTAAACGTGCGCCGGAAAACGGCGAATTTTCAACAAAAAAAATCTTAATGCCGGACCCTGGTAACAAAAAAAGTGGATAAATACTATTGATAAACATAGAAAAAATCCTCTAACACGTGGTGTAGCCAGAATTCATGTTTTGTGGGTCCTTGATACCGAAATATCGATTGACAGCAAAACACGTCTATCTTCTGTGTGTGTCTGTGGTCAACGCTAGAGCCTAAACCGTTCAGGCTATTTCCTTCAAAATTGATATTCCGTGATCGATCTGAATGAATTCGATGCTGATTTGCGAATTTTAAACATATTTTGATTTTTGAGAATATTTTACATGACATCACAAAAACATTTTCAATATTTTCTCAAAAATGCCACCAAATTTGTTCACCAAACTTTGTCTTCAGATGACGTAAAAGACGCTTACGAGAATGGTGCAGGTCTCAAGATCGCTAAATTTCCATTTTTTTAAAAAGTAATTGCAAAAGTGCAATTTTTGAGGTGTCTTCCTACAACTATAACATAGAAGATAAGACATTTTTTCATTAATGAAATTTGTTCCTTCAAGACGGATCTTTAAAAAATATGAAAGTCAATTATTCGAAAAAAAAAATATTAGGTTTCGTTTAATTTGGAGCGAAATATAGGTAATCAAAAATAATGAACTTTTTTTTCTCAAAAACCGGTCACGAAATATTTTCTTTAAGTATTTTCCATGGATAGAAGGGATGCGTAAAAGGAAGGAAGAAATCTCATTTTCGTTGAATTATCTGAATTTTCGAAAAATGGCAAATTTAGAAATAATGCGAGAAAGTGTGTGCTGTTGTACCATTACTAATTTAATAATGAAATGCCTTATATTGTTTTGTAAACGATTGCATTACAAACGTGCTCCTTTATCCTTGCAAGGAGGCAATAATCGAGCGTCGGTAAGGGACAACAGCTCGGGCTTTGGCAAGAGGGCGTTGATCGTAAAGAGGTCTGCAGCCGCTACTTCATCCTTTAATATGAGGCTTCTTCGTAGTACGGGAGGAAGTGAGAGGAGGTTATGCGAGCTTATCTTACTCGCCGCTCACAAATTCTGTGCGACAGTTCTGGATCGTGGCGTGTGACTCCGTGAGTTCTGATATTGGCAAACGCGTTCGGCACTTATCTCAGCGCTGTGTTTTATGAATTTTTTAATGTTTCGAGGGAAATACGTTCGTTTTTATCATGTGCATAGGTATTTGAGATGTGTGTTAAATTAAACATCGAGCAAAACAATGTGAAGTAAGATTTTCATCCCATTTGAACATGAATGAATTTAGATATTTACAAAACAGAAACGTGTATTATAAAGACAGAATATTAGCAAACGAATTGGAGACACCAGACATCAATCAAGTAGTCAGGGATAATAATAGGTTGATCATTAGTTTATTGTGTCCCCCCTGGTCTCACACACTGGAGCCGCCACTGATTTCGATCGCACAAATTTGCCACAACTTGAACTTTTGTTGAACTGTGGAGCATCTTGTAATAACTTTCAGAGCCAAAAACTACGATTCTTATTGTTGTGTTTGTCTCCACAGGAACATGCAAAAGGCATTCACAGCAAAAATAAGGAAGTGCGGCGATTTGATGTATCAAATTACTGAACGATGAAAGCAAAGCATGTATTTATTTATTTTTTTAATATTATCTCCAGTACCTGTCTCATGAAAAAATACGACAAAGAAACTCTTCAGAACATTCCAAGGCACTTATCTGTAACCCTGAATACTTTCCGCATTGTCAATAACAATATTAATAATTATTATAATCAAATTAATAGCAAATAACATACTTGGCGAAAATGCAGCTATTTGAGAATCAGGTCTTTCAGTCAACCAGAAATGTCATCACTCAAATAATACGAGTAATATTAATATTAATAGTAATAATAATAATAAAGTATATTTTGTTTTAATATTTATCACTGCAACATCTACCGCGTATACCATCAATCACTGGGAATACTGAAACGGAACTTGGTTGTCGTATCCTATTATTTATCTACTTATAATCGCCTTCACCTTAGGCGTGCCACAGGAATAATCCCTAATCTCCTTTTGTTATGGTGATTTCTCAACAACCATGAGTACGTGACGTGAAACCACGGACCGTTTACAGAAATTTATAGAATCGTGGGTTTGCGAAGCCGCCGATACAGGTTATCATTTATTGTGGGATATTCGTACATAGCATGCTCCCTTCCCGATTTCCCAAATAAATTTTCAAAGATCACAGCCATCATCAATGTAGGTGCAATGGATTTATTCACAGAATTACTTGGCATAGTTGCCGCCTCTCGCTACTGATACAACACATACAAATATAAATACCGTTAGAAAAAAACAAACAAAACATAAATATTTACATCGCATTCACACTTAACATTCAAATATACTAATTCGCACAAGCGCGCATTTTCATTTATCATGACCATACGACTACTACTTTAATTTTCTTTTTCTTTTTGCAAAACACAACTTGGCCTTCTTATAAGTGTCTATTATGACCACAAAAAATCGAAATCGAAGCACTTCCCTTTTCGAAGTTTTGACGAAGCTGGGCGCGCCGTAACTATTCTACCTTCAATAATCTTGGTTCTCGATACCACTCCATAATTGTTACCGATTTATACCGCGGCTGTGGACATCCATCAGTCTCCTTCAATATGCACGACTTAACTTTAACCTTTTTAACAGGGCAACACCATCTGTACTCAAGTAGATCTCAACGCTTTCTGTCTAACTTCCTTCTTTCATCCACAAGAAAGTTCGAAAAACAAACGCCATTATGAAACAAAACCATTATGAGCAAAATTTCTACCTTCAATAATGAAAGTAAAAGAGGTTTGAAGAAAATAAGTTAAATTTTGCAATTCTTAAAAATTTCGAAGTTATAATGAAATTCGCTCTTTTACCATATACAAAGGGCACATTTCTCTATTCATTAAAGATATTTAAAGAAAAAATGTTAAAATACACTTCAGTACCTCGAAGATGAACAACAGGAAAACCTGCCTATGGAAGAATCATTTGGGTCCAATATTTCCTTCTGTCTTGTACAAATTTCCGGATGATTTAGGTTAGCAATAAAAACTTTCAATTCAGAAAATGCAACCATTCAAAGATGGAACAGATTGTATGAATACTTTATCTCACTTAAAAGCTACATTTCAAAGAAAAGAAGATGTTGCAGGTGAGTCAAAGAAAATGACATACACAAATGCAACACGAAGTCTAATGAAACAAATAACTCTGTAAAAAGTAAAAGGAATATTATTTTCATCAATAGTTGTAGGAACAGATGAATTTACGTGATGATTTAGGCTTCAGCTTTTTGTCTAGGTACTGATGAATATTGTGGCAACCACCTATAAAAAAAACTTCTCCTATATTATTTCAGTAGTATACCTTCGCTATGTTGCTCTCACACGCAATCAATCTTTATAAACGAGTTCTCTAAAGAAAGAGAATTTCACAAAGCCGTGACGAATTGCACTTTGATTTTAAAAATATGAAGGATATGTTTAAAATATGCATCTAAATATCCATGTGAAATACAACACATGTCAGAATTTATATCAGGAAATAACTCCCTAACGAAACGTTCTAAGGCCTTAAAAACTAAAACTTAGAGGCTAAGGGTCTCAAAGAAACATTCCTCACACCATAATCTACAGGATGAGTTCTTGTTGACCATTCTATTACATTTTTGCTGGTTAGACGCTTCTCGATTCTACCTCACCTGTTCAGAGCCTGTAGAATCTGCAACCGTATATGAAATTAAAAATTATTTGATATTCTATGCAATTGAATTACACGGGTGTACCTCTTTGCCCAATAATAAAGATAAATAAGAATAGTTTGGATTGACAAGGGTGTATTATATTGTTATCAATTACAAGGTGACAAATGAATATATATGTATATATTTCTTCAAGACCCTCATATCCTCCTTCACTTGTTCTATATGTCACCTTGTAATTTACTATCAGACTTTCTTATTTGCAAAGCTTCCCCAAAACATGTACTTCCGGGAAAATCTCCAGGTCAATTTTTTGTGGTATTCCTCATGTTTCTCCATACTAATTACATGAGAAAGGAAATGAAAAATTTAAACAAAGATGTCTACTGTCTTCAAATATTATATGGAGTTATTCTTCAAAAGGCAGGAACAGGATTTACACTGTAACAAGTGAGATCAGAATACTGAGTAGTATTTATATTTGCTAATGTCACTACACGTGAACATAAAGACTTAATTTTCCATTTATTTTAATAAGGCAGGAAAAACATACTCAAACAAAAACCAACTGTCAAATGATTACGAAACAGACATTTAATTAATAATATGTACAAAAAAGAATTTGCACTTCAACAAGATTATCCAGAAAAGTCAGAAACTTGATCCATAAAAATTCAAATTCAATGGCATTTCCATTTTTCCAATTCACCCCTCAATTACAATAAATTTATTTTTTTCAATTTCTTAAAAATTGAATTGAGGAACATGGCCACTCCTAGGAAAGGTCAGCTGTGGTCCAGTGATCCATTCCAAATACAATAGAGACAATGCTAGGCACTTCGCAATGATGCAAAGTCTAGTATCAAAACTCCTACAGCCAAACTTCACTGTTCTATTTCTTCTTCTGCTCTATTTGATTAATTCAGGTATGATTTCTTTTCATTGCTGGTGCGATTATTTTGTAATTTTTATCTTTTAAATATGGTAGGAAAAATTTGTAGTTTTTGGCTGTTATAATGTGACACTTGATCAAGTTTCATCGGACGTGAAGATTAGCAATGACTCATCAATTATTACAGCCTTCAGATATTGGTACATGTACCACTGATGTGAATCTGGTAATTTTGGTACCATTGATGGTAATTGTACCATTGTCATGAGTAACTTTCTGATAAAGAAATTTAAATTGTAGAGTACACACACATTACGTTTTGTATTTAGTCATGTAAACAAACCCTGCAGAAATGGATAACTGAAACTATTCCTGCTTGTTTGGTTCATGAAAACCTTACGTACATGCTGAATCTTCTATAAGGGGCTGGTTATGACTTGCCACATGATGGCAGTAGAAATACTTTATCAAATATGTTCAAAAAAGATAATTTAAGATACATATTCTTACTAATCAGCAGTTGAAAAACTGGGAATTGTCCAGCAGTGTCTCTACCAACGGCCCTGTTGTGTCCATACCAAGCAACACTTGGTGGCATCAGTCCCACACTACTAACAGTGGGGATAATTTCTTAAATGATGATAATAATAACAATAATCAAAATAAACAATAACAATAAAAAGGTAAATTAATGATACTGTCATTAATAAAAGCAAAAACAAAACCAGTTTTCAACACAATGAAAAACCGTTTTTCACAATAAACCATATAACAAAATTCACAAAAGCACATTCACATCAAAACTAAGCTTTCTGAATATCCTTCCACAAGACAAATGAATTACATTACTTATTCTGTACTGTTGTGATTCATCAAGACAAGATTCCACTTTTTCTTCATTTTTTTTTTTTCAATTCTGTTTTATTATCTTTGCACTTAGTGGAGAATCACATACTTTTCTTCAATCTTTTAACCTGAAAAGTAGATGATTTAAATGTATTTCTAAGTCAAAGAATCTGCAATATAACTGTGTGCAAGTACGCACACATGCATGTGCTGCATGCGCATGGGTGTGTGATGCATTGGGGGCAGGGTGTGTGATCTGCATGTGGGAAGGGTCTGGTGCACACGGTGCATTTACACACACATGCCCTCTCATTCTCCAACACACTCACTCTCGCTCTCGCTCATTCTCACTGACGCTCTCCCTCTCACTCTCCTTCTCACCCACGCTCTCCCTCTCACTCTCCTTCTCACCCACACTCTCGCTCTCACTCACACGCTCGTCACTCTCACACACTCATAGATACTCATACACACACACACAGATATAAGTTTATTTTCAACTGCATGTGACATGTTATATATTTTTACAGTTATACAGTTACGTTACAGGGTTTTTAATTTTTTTTATCCCTTATTAATAAAATAAAACAAGGTAAAATTGTGAAAGAATGCTCTTTTTTAACTACTTGAACTAAACTTAGCTATCCAAACAATACTAACCAATGGATCCATATATTTTTCACAGTCATCTAAAATGTTTTGAGGAGACTACTTTATTCAACAAGGAACATTGTGTGTGAAATTAAAGGAAAGGAAAATTGCACTAACGATATGTTAAACTCTCATATGTTCCAACAAATACTAGTGCTATTTGTTTCTTTGAAATCATTTTAAAAGCAATTCCAACTGAAACCACCCATTAATTAAAAAAGAGGTAATGTTTCTAAAACAATACTTTATTCATATAAGAAATTATTCCATGCAATTAAATGTTCCCTTGCTTCAAGAAACCCAAGGAATACTTTACCTTTAATCGGAGACTATTTTGTTGATCCTCTGCCTTTGAATCTTTAGTTAGAAGTTTGAGTATCTCTCCCCCATTAGTTAAATCAAGCGGTGTCTTGCCCCGAAGATTCTTGGCTTTCTGGCTAGCCCCTTTGCTCAGTAGCCACTTAACAGCGTCAACATGATTCCAACGAGCTGCATAGTGAAGGGGGGTGCAGCCAGTTTTATCCTGTGCCTCAATATCAGCACCAGCCTTTTAAGAAACATTAGAAGATGTTCTTATCCCAACTTTCCAAATTCTATTCCACACTTAACTAACGTTTATTTCCACAATAACTTAAGTGATTAATTCATTAGTTTTGTTTCTACAATGAACAAAAATTTCACAAAAAGTAATTCATTGTTTATTATTGTGACTAATTAGACTGTGGGTATAATCCTAAAAATGCAAAACTATGCATGCAAACCATGTCAGAAGAATTGTTACTACGAGGACCTCAACTACACCACGTTTACCTGCCGGCAACAATATGTTTTTTAAAAAAATCTTCTACAAAATACACTATTTAAGAGGGTTACAAAACTATATCCCTCTCTGCTAAGTTCACTTCCTTAAAACCTACTAACAACTACTCAATCTTACAATGTTACATCTTAGCTTAACTCACAACCCTTGTCTAAGAGCACTTTTTCTTGTTTGATAATTTGGCAACTGCCTGCCTTTGCCATCTTTCAAGATAGCCATTCCTGGCATCTCGAGACAGCAGAGGAGGCGACAGTCAGGTCATAAGCTGCTTCAACTTTCATCTTTTTGTTTTTTCCATTCAAGAGCTTAGATGGGTAGGTACCAAACTCAGACATCAGAATCTTTTTGCATTGTGCAGGGTGTTTGGGGTAGGGTAGGCAGTGACATGAGCAGAAAACAAAAAGTCTCTTTAGGTGATTCTGTCCACTACGCTTAGGAAACAAAACTAATGCTAAAGATGTGGGAGGAATTTATGACCGATTTATGGGTTTATTAACAGCAACATAACAATAATTAATATTTAATGAGAAATGGCTCGGAGAGAAATCAAAAAGATATCTTGTGAAACATTATCACCAAGTTCTTCATTATTTATAACAATAATTTAATATTATTATTATGGAATCGAGTATCAAGCAAATACGAAAATCTTAATAAAATTACTACAAATACCAATCATACATAAAGTAGTAAATTAATAATTATTGAAAATAATTGAGTCAGTCTACGTAAAAAGGGCACATAGGCCTAAAGGCCCTTTTTACGCAGAATGGCTTTTCGTGTTCATCATGTTTTTTAGTACAGGTGGTAAAAGTTTAATGCGTATATCTTGAAAACTGAGGTTGGTATCTGTTTGAAAGTAGCTGTGCAGAGTACATGAAAAGCGTGTAGTTGCAATGTGAAGGCATTATTGTTTATAGTTTTGAACGAAATGTTTATTGACATCATTATTATTATTAGAAAATGAGTGATAATAGCGACGTAAATGTGGGAGGAGTTGGAGATGGTCTTACATCAAAAAGAAAAAGGAAAATTTATTTTAAACTCAAGAATAAGAAGCATGAAGAAAGTAAAGTCAAATGTGCGCATGGTGAAGGAGGTTTCTTCATCGGGAAAGGTGGTTGCTGCCAAAAAGCATAAATTGATATCCGAATGTTGTACAAGGAAATGTGAAAAATTACCTTTGGAGAATCAGATTGAATTGTTTGATTCATTTTATAATGGACAAAAGAAAAGTCTCCAAGACGCCATGCTATGCAAATGTATGGAACATACAGGAAAACAAAAAAACAATAGTATAAACCCAAAGAAACAAAGAGGAAATACATGGATTTATAATGTGTTTGTAGGTGGCACCAAAATACAGGTATGTCACAATTTTATTGTGAATTTGTTTCAAATTTCTATAAAGCGCCTTCGGGTTATCCAAAACAAGTTGTTGCTGAACGAATCTTTTGAAGAGAAAAGAGGGACACACTCCAACCAACCTCGTAATATAGCAGATCAAGTAATTGAACTTATGGGGAAACATTTGGCAAGTATACTCCATGATGAGAGTCATTACTGCACGGCAAAAAGTAATCTACTTTATTTTGACAATACATCGCTTACCATAAAGGGTTGTATAATATGTTTAAAGAATAATACGAAGCACAATGTAATAGCATATTAAATATGAACTATAAAACTTACTATGAATACTTCAAAACAAAGTTTTCATATGCTATACATAAACCAAAAACCGACGTTTGTGATTTTTGTGAAAAGAGCAAGAAGAATTAAAAAAATAATCCTAACAACCCATGTCGCACCATGCTAGAACTTCACAAAAGAAAGGTTATCAGAAGAAAAGAGATGCGAGATTATTACGTCATGAAGTGCAAAGAAGATCATTCATTTCTTGTTCTGGAATTTGATTACTCTCAAAATTTCGCCATTCCTAAACTGAATGTAAATACGCAGTTCTATAAGCGATTGTTGTGGCTGTACTGTTTTAATATTCATGTACATATTTAACGATGACTCTAGTTATTGCTACACTTTTACGGAGTATGATGGGAAGAAAAATGCAAACTCAGTAGTTTCATTTCTGTATGACTGCTTAAAAAAACAAACCAGAAAATTTCCAGAAATACGTGAAGTAGTTTTCTTGTCTCATGCAGCAGGAGGGCAAAATAGGAACTACATAGTGACTAAATTTGCTTCGTGGTACACGATGTTCCTATTATACAACTATTTCTGGTTCGGGATCACAGTTTCTCCCAGTGTGACAGAATCTTCAGTTTAATAAGAAGGATGATAAACAAGAATGAGATAATAGGAAGCCCGAAACCATATCTAACTGCGATGGTTATGTGTTGGACATATCCTGGGCCATTTCATGTTTTAATGGATAAGGATTTGCTTCAGAAATGGGATACATTTTGACACCATTTTTCTATACCAAGCCCATTTGTAAAACTAAAACTCCATTCAGGATAATGAATTATGTGCTCATAAAATATTTTTGCAACGGTGCTCTTCAATGTTCTCACACATACACTGCAAACTTTGTAGCATACAGTATGGAAACCTACTGCACAAAGATAGGACATAGTTGCCACTGAGAAATCTCCATGTCCACATGTAAATAGTTAGAAAGTTGCTGACGTAAAACGTTTATTCCAATTTCTAGATGATGAGGATGTTAATTTTATAGAAAATATGTTACGTTCTTAAAAGCAGGTTTTAACAATGAGATTATTATCAATGTTCTCACTCTAATTGTTGTGAAGCAAATTTCAATTGTTGCAAAACAAAGATAAAAGCTTGTTACGCAAAATGATATAAAGCATATTGTTTCTAAAAGATTTTTTTCCATATATTTGGCGTTTTTATTCCATTTCATTACCTAATTTTATTCTGCGTAAAAAGGGCACAAAACCACCGGCATTAAAATTATTATTTTAAAGTAAGGCAAGAGTTGTGCCTTTAATTTTAATGCGTATAACATGTGTTGAATAGCTACTCTTTATATTTTAGTTACTATTATCTCGTTATCAAAAGTCATAAACTTTACACACACAAACAAAACTTTCAACTCCGTTCTTCTCAAAATAGTTTTTTTTGCATATGAGCCCTTTTTACGTAGACCGCCTCAATTAATAAAAAACTGTAAAATATAATTTCCTTAAAATGGAAAAAAAGAAAAAAAGAGAGAAAAAAAGGGGAAAAAAAAACCAAAAACAACTGACTTTGAATAAATGCTCAAAGTTTGCGAAGAGACAGGCATTTAGTCTTCTCAATTTAGTGGTTGTAGTACTTTGAAGAGTAACAAGCCCTTTTTTTGGCCTTGCTAGGTTTCTCTTGTTCTGCCTTAGGCCTGCCCTGACCCTCGCTTCAGAACAGATTTTCAATTGCTCAAAAACTCATTGCACTATTGAAATAAATCAAAGTGCACTTAGTAGAATGGTCAGGAGTGCACCCATGGAGGGCTCATAGGCCTTCCCCCCATACCATCCAATAACCAGGCCAGTGTTTATGCATGGGCCCGAAGATCCAAGGCCCAGGGCCCCCAATAGTTCTTAAAAAAAATTATTTAATACTAAATTTTTCAAAAACTAAAACAAAAAGCATATAAAAAGTTATGTACGGTTAAACCATATGCAAAAAAAATGGCATAATAGAGTGATGTGTTGCGCATCATTTGATAATATTTATAATACGAAATGTCGCTGTTTGATGCAAGAATGTCACTCAGTGGTAGGTGGTTTAATTTTTTTAACGAAATTTGTCTTTAAATTGGGAGGGGGATGAAAGTAAGAATAGGCATCCCCCTAAATTAACGTAAGCCCAAGGGCCCACAAAATTGTTAAAACAGCCCTGCCAATAATATATTCACAAAAAAAGTTTTTACTAGATTTCTATAGAAACACAAGTCAATCAATATTTCAAATGAATACATTATAAATAAATATCAATCACCAAATAAAAATAAATTTGAAACTCAAAACAAATAAGTTCTTGACGAGAAAACATCAAGTTTGCTGAACACTACAACTATAAACTCCTCTCCTGAGTAAAATCCTGGTTGCACCATTGATTTTGTAGGAAATTTTATGGATTTTTCAGGACCAGCGAAACCAAATTCCTCACTGTTTTGGAGATATTAATGAGAAACAAAGTGAACACACTTAAATTCCATTTAAAGAGATAGGAAAGTGGGGAAGGAGATGAAATTTCAAAATGAACATAATTCATTCATGTTAAAGAATTTCAAGTTGATCACACAAAAAAAATCACATTGATACATGTACACATTCTACCATCTAACTAAACTCAGAAACGAATTACAAGAAAAATATTTTCTTGGCAAAAACTTCCCAAACTTGGAAGCCTGCCACTGTTTTCCACTTCACCCAGGAAACAGGAACAGATGTACAAATTTACAGTTCAAAACTCGTTCACACAAACTGTAAACGATGCTAATTCAAGTTTAGTCTTTTAAAGAATGTGAAAGAAACAGAGGGGAATGTTCTTAGGCGGCATCTAATTAGAGATGAACAATGCAAATTTAATGCTCAAAACTTTCAGAGGGGCCTAAAAAATCTGAAGAACGTGACATGGAAGGAGGACCAGAAAGAAAGAAACATTGACACTTGTGAAGATGAGGGTAGTGACATAAACCATGATTATGATGATTTTATGGGAAAAGAAAATGTTAGTTCAGACAATGAGTCTTAACATTCTCATCAACAAGGTAATTTTTCTAGTCAATAAGACAATTTGCAATTTTATTTTGACCAAATAGTAAATCATTAAAAAAATTCTCATGATGCCCCTTCAAAATTAGGGGATCATCTTATATTGAGAGTCAACTTATATTTGGGTAAATACAATATTTTGGAACAATAACATCTTTCAAAATATAAAGTTACATAATATATTTGTTGATTTTCTATAAAATATTTTGTAATAATATTTAGAAAAAGGAGAATGTAGCATTGTACAACCTAATCTAGTTGCCTTTGTTAGTAAATAAATAAATTCAAAAGGATTTAAAGGCAGTGATAGTGTACCTTCACAAGTACTGACATACAATCAGTAGTTCCATTCATTGCAGCTAAGTGGAGGGCTGACCATTTGGAGTTGTTGGTAACAGAGACATCAGCTCCCCTCTCCAGGAGAGCACGTACACAATCTACATGACCCTTTGCTGCTGCTTTGTGCAGGACGGTCAGGGTAGAACGACTTGCAGTGTTGGGATCTAGGCCAGCATCCAGCAGCGCACACAATAAGGACATCCGACCCCACTCGGCAGCAAAGTAGAGTGCTTTCGATCCTTCCGGCCCTCGTATTATCTCAGGATGTTCTTGGTAAATCATCTTCACTACTGAAGGACTGTCAGCCCTTAGCAAAGCTTCCCCCACCTAAGACATCAATTAATATTCTTTCCAGACAACCATTTCATAATTAATACAAAAAATACACAACAAAATAAACAAAAAATAACTGAACTAAACAATTGAAAGACAAAGTAAATAGGTTTATATTACAAGGTTAACACAAGGATCTTGGCATTCTCCCCATGGTTACATAGGAAATGGGTATAAAACCACTTGCAAAGGAACTTTAACATAGCAAATATTAAAAGCAAAAATTTACAATTTCCTGGCAATGATTATGAATAAATTAAAATTGGTTATACAATGATGATTATGATTATGATGATGATAATAATAATCATAATCATAAATTAAATAATGAAGAACGGTAAAAATGTTTAATGTGCAACAAAGAAATGTTTCACCTACAAAATACTTAACATTATGCTACAATGTATAATAGTCAACTCTATTTCAAGCTTGAAAACTTTTAAGTGCAAAACAAGAATCACAAATATCAATTTGAACAATTATCCTAAACGTAACAAGATTTACTTTAATCCATCCCAAAAGAAATGTTTTAAGATAGTTCAGCACCTGTTTGGGAGATGGATCATTTTTCAGTAACAATTCAAGTTCACTCAAGTCTCCATCTTCAGCAGCTTTTACAAGTGGTGGAAGATTACTCTCTTTATCAGTTGGTGTAAGATCATTCTTTTCCATGTTCTCTGTTGTCTGTTCTGGCAAAATGTTAGATCTTGGGTTTTCAGCAAGTATTACAAAAGATGGAGTAGTGGCTTTTGAAGGGTCTGCATCATAAAATACCAATACAGTATAGTTAGCATAGGTGAAGAATTGGTTTCGCACCATTTATACTTATTACGAGGGCTAAGATTTTGATGACCTACAAATAATGCATTTATGCCTACAAAGTTCTTGAGAAAATGACCAAAAACTATGCACTTTGTGATTTTTACACTGTGAAACAATTTTTTCCCCTTCAGTTAAACCAATCACTAGTTACTACACAAAAAAAAAAAAAAAACCTTTAATGTAAAATGAATAAAATAAATCTTAGTTTCGAAACAAATTCAATATATTATTTGTTCAGATTAAATTAAAAAAGAATACATTTTTGGAATACAAACCAATGAAATGCACTGCTGCACACATACCAACATTTTCCATGACCAACGGGATAGACTTCTATCACACTATGAATTCACCAAGAACCAATTTGATTAAATTAGAACTTAGGGACCTCTCTGCTTCCACCCTCCTCCATCCCTTGAGGGCCACTAATGAAACTCAGCAACATTATAATAAAGGTTAATGCAGCAACTGCGAAGCATTTATATTTAAGGTTCTGGATATGAACTAATTAGTAAGAAAATTAATGAAAAAAGTAAAATATGAACGAAACAATGACCTTAAAAAAAAAAAAAAAAAAATTTCAATCTCTAAATGACAAAACCCTAATAAATACATCTAAAAAGCCTCAAAACATGAATACATGTTATACCAAAGTGAAAGTGTAACTGAAGAACAAGAAAACAAGATGCAAAATCATAAAAATCTTAGCCCTACTTATTACAAATACATTCCTGATATTTATACAAAAAATACTCTTTTTTTAAAAAAACTCATTTGCACCATCTAACTGTGATGCTGAATTCCCCAAAAATCTAAAATGAATGACTTCTTAATAATACTTGCATCTCATGAGCTAAACTATCGGAAACTACAGGAAGTTGAAGTATCCTCATGAATGGACATATTAAAAATATTGAAGTGATTTTCTTAACCAATTCAGAATTTCTACCACAATTATTTGAAATATGTTCAGAAATGTTATCATATGAAAAGAAATTTATGAGGATGAAACTTATGAAGATACAGCCACCGCATCTTGCCCCACAAAATATTGCCTAGGAATTACCATCATAGCAATTTCTATATATCCCAATTTGTAACATAAATCTTGTAAGACACTCTGAAAAAACAATAAATAACAATAATGGTGACTTCTCATTTAATTTTCCAATTTTGGAACTGCCTTGTATATCTCCTTGAGTCTGTTAGAGAATGTTTTCACAAATCATTTTATTTCTCAGAGCACAATGTTTATTGAAAATTTTGCAATAAAGAATTAAATCAGTCAAATTTGAGGAAGGAATTGAAAGAAAAATAAAAGATGCATTCATATTCTTATAAAAATTGTGCCTTCTTAAGGGAGTTCAATAGGTTAAAACAAAGCATCAAAAAATCCATGGCCAGTAATTTTACAAGTCTAAAAAGGCATGTACTGTGATATCTCCACACATAAGTACACCCTTCATTTAACACATGAGAAATCCAATAGTAGCAATTTTTTAAAAAATTTTGTCATGTTTCCTGTGACAATGTTCCTCTTAAGACATTATATGGCATAGAACGTGTTTGGACTAATCCTCCATTAAACTACACTATACTAGTACTTTATACGTAATTTGTAAGCAGTGTCAGTTGTCAAAAGGATTGCCAGATAGCATCACCACATACACATCTCCTGTCACTACCCAGAGGCCATAATTGGGAAGGAATTAGGACAGTGGTCGGGTTTAGGATGCTTTACACAGGTTGGACTAACCCCTGTGAAGCAGATAAATTCATTTTGATGGAACAAATTGCACATGAGATTGTCTGGGAATCAAACCCAGACCTCCTTGGTGAAAGCCAAACAACTTCACTCTGAGCCACGTGTGACTTCCACACATTAGTTAGTGGTAGTCACTTGCCATTACTTCTCGTGGCTGATGTGGGCGATGGAGAGACAGGTGCAGTAGATTGTGAAGTAGCTTCTCGAGGTGAGGCCACCTTAGACACAAGCAGTTCCAATAGACATTCCAGTCTCCCCAATCTCGACTCTAGTCGCTCCAGGTCTTTGCTGCATGCACATCCTTTTACATTTTTCTGCACGACTTCCTCCTCCTCCTCCACCTCTTCCTCCTCCTCTCCTTCCTCCATACACTCTGCTGGGCCCTACCACATAAAAGAAAAAATGAAAATGCCAACCATTTCAGACTAATTTCTGAAGAGAGCTCACTTTAGTTTAAACATATCTGTATAAAACTAGTTATTGGACCATTTTGTACCTACACATTTGCTAGTAAGAGCCAGTTTTCTGCAAAATTTAGCATATATTACAGAAGTCATCACAATGCACAAAACTTTATAATAAATGTATTGTGAGGACTTTCAAAACAATGCTTAAGCAAAATGTTCAAGAAAACAAGTGGATCCCTTGTCAATACTGGACAATCGTAATATCAGTGCTCAAAATATAGTTGATTCAATATTCAAATTACAATAGGTTATAATATTATTCTCAAATTTTTGTTTTTCATTATTTATCTTTCCTTACAAACAGAAAAACTATGACAATAAAACAAAACCTAATTTTAAGAAAATAAATAACAAACTTTTAATTTACTGTTTTATTTATTTTTGAGCTGTGGGGTACAAATTATAAGATAAAAGGTTGAAATTTTGGGAAGCAGTAGAGAATTTACAGCGGTATAATTTGTATTAAGATCATAATTTTTATTGATCTGTGTCAGAACATGAGATATTCTTAAACAATGAAGGAATAAAGTGATGGGATTTTTTTCTCTCCCCTCTTTCTTTTCTATTTTCCTCTTCTTTTTTTGTTGATTGTAAGGGTCAAAATCAGATACAAATGCCTGAAAAAATTCTCCAAGTATCTTTTATCATCTATAGAAAATCGCAAGGATAAAGTCAATACTCATCAGAGTAATGTGGTTAAAAAAATTTCAAGTTATATGAGAAGCTAAAAAACTTTTTTTTTTCCCCGTTCGTTCAAAGTATTCTGCGTAAATTGATTTAAATCTGGTGAAAAATTTATTTCTTTAACACTTCAATTATGATTTTCAACATAAAAAAAGTTTATCTCCAGGGATCAGTGGCTTATTCTGCTACCCCCTTTGAGGGAGAATGTTCAACAATGGGATAATAGACAACCATGTTCAAACCAGGACATAGAACAAACTCATACTTGTGAGAAAGTCTTTCATTAGAATTTTTGAACTGAGGAGTGTAAAACATGATTAACAATCACATGACCAGTAGTGTGAGATGTGTATTACACTGTAATAGCTAAGCATTGCCACTCCACTAGTTAAATAAATATTTGTACAGAGTAGAAGTATACATGTTATATTAGATTTTAAAATTTTAGACAAATTTAGCTATCATTAATTACTTTCCAGTATTTGTATTCTTTCAGAAATGTGATTAAATTTCCCTTTCAAACAGAACTTTTTGAGAAGTGGACCTTCACAGGACTCCATCCATTCTGCCCAAAATATCATATTTCTGGATATGCCAAAAGTTCTGTAAACATGACTTGCCTGACTTGCATGCAATAGATTTCAATACCATCTCTATTCTATTTTAAATTGCAAATATTAATGTCTACCAAAACAACAACAACAACAACCCAAAATTCAATTTTAGGGATGAATCCAAAATAAATCTGATTAACTGACATACCGCATTGCACTCCACTTGATAGAAGTTGCCCAGTACACCAAATTTTTCCTGTAGAAAGAGATACAATTACAAATAAAATGACAATGTTGTTTACAGCTAAGCAAAATATTTAGTAAAAAATTGACACGTAAAAAAGTACCAATATTCAAAATGAATTAACATGCATGTCAAAGATCAGTGACAAAAATTTATGAAAACATAGCTTTCAATGAGAATTATTGAAATCAAAATTTGATTCAATGTGATAAAAAAATATTGTTTCATTTTTTGACGAAACAATTTTCCAGCCTTCCTCAGAGCATACTGTTGCTCATCTTATTCTGCTACCCCCTTTCAGGGAGAATTTGCCTCAGCAGTATGCTCTGAGGAAGGCCACAACATGTTAGCCGAAACGTCAGCCACCACGACAGAGACGCAGCTCACCCCTGATAGCCTAGATAATATAAATTGCATTATTTATTACATTACTAATTGCACAGTCTTGTTGAACTGAATGAGTAGTACAAAGAGTGGTCACTCTTGTAGCAGTTCAGGTTAATAATTACAAAAAAGGTTAAGCAATTCAAAATATCTGATATGAACACACAGTAATAAGATGATGTTTAAGCAATGTTTTGAAGTATTTATTATCAGTTGTTTTTACAGTAACTGGGAGATTATTAAAAAGCTTTGGATCTTTGTTAGCTGAAGAATTGCTATTGTATATCCTGTGATAGTCTCTAGGTCCTCTAGTATGATAGTTACATTTCCTTTTATTATTCACAAGATATTGATTCCAATGATTTTTCAATACTAGTAATATTTTGTAAGAGTAGAGTGTTACGACAGTCAGTAATTGATATTTCATAAAGAAATCATTACGGAACTGTCTGGGATTAAATATGAAAATGTTTCTTTTAAAGGACCATTAATCTGTCCATATTTTTTGTGTGGTACCTCCCATATTGAAGTTGTGAGAAAAATATGCCATAGTAGCCTGAAAGAGATACATCTCCAACCAAATATCTGGAAAAGTATCTCACGAGAAATATATTGAAATTTATTTTATCACTATGTGTGTCGATTTGTTTGTTGTAAGTTAGGTTTCAATTTATGAATATTGCATGCAGCATTTTCTAGAATGTATTAATTGATGCAGAAGACTTTTTTGCCTCATGCGTCATCCACAACGGTGTGTGCACAGCTTGTGATCAAAAACTTTCTTGCCTACGAGTCCTTCCTTCACTCACAACTTGCCCCCAATGTTATTGTTAGGTGCAGTCAGTATCGCCAACTAATTACAACTTTAATTAATATACATTTTAATATACAAAACAAAATGAATACAAAATGTTTTTAATGTGCTATAATTTATTTTCACCTCTTGCATTTACAGTTGGGGGGTGGGGGGTGCAAGCCTTATATTATTATATGGAGGGGGTGAAGCACATGTTACGGGAGGGGAGAGGGTATGGAAAATATATACTCCAAATTTGAGTTCCGTAATTTATGGACGGTCCCTTAAATGCTAAAAGCCAAGGACTGCATTCTTCTTAAGCGTTTTCCTGAATTTGTAAAATATAATGTGTAGTTATTGTTATGATAATGTGGAAGCCACAATAGAAACAAGGGATTGGAAAGAAGGTGCATGAGGAATGGCTGAAACAGGGTAATCAGGTTGGGGGTGAGAGTGATGGAGATGGCAGATTTGAAAATTTGTGTCATGGAAGGAAGTAGAGAGATGAATGATGTGAGGAGTGCAGAAAGATTGTGTTTCCCTTTTATGGAAAGATGCAGACTATTGTGAGTAAAATCCGTTTTGGCCAAGGATCCAAGGTCTGCAATTTTAATTCATGTGTTGCTAGCAAGAAATGTGGTTTCCTTATTTGTTTGGATTTTAGTGTTGTGCTTCGTAGAGTCATGTCTGAATGGCAAGGTTGTCATGATTACATTTGGTTTCTTGGTGACCTTATTGTTTGTTTTTTTTAGATTTCAAAGAGTTCACAAACCTAACATTTCGTTCAATTTCTAAAATTGTTACTTATGCTGGAAAAGTAAAATCCTAAAACTCTCTTAGTTTTGTTAATCCAATTTAGAGCTAGAAGAGTTGATGTTAGAATACTTAAAGCAGATATCCTGAATTTTTTAACATCCAAATTGAGAAAATAAAACTAATATCAGAAGGAATCTCACTTTCAGTGTCTGGTCTGCTCAAAAATGTATGCCTTCTACAATTTCAAGTTTCAACTTTTTCTAATATTGGCTGAAGAATATTTATTAAGTTTCAAAAAATCGATCTATTCAAGCATATGCCAGCCAATTGTGGTAATTGGTGGGTAAATATGATCAGCCTAATTTTTGTGGGTATAACAGGCAATGTGTCATTCTCATAGCAATCCACTTCCACTTCCCATATTTCATTTCCATTAAATTGCTGCCTAATGGGTCAACAAAAAAGCAAGTCTCCCCACCGTTACAGGATCATGTCAAAAGAAAGTGGAAAGGCTAGCCGTTAGCCACAGAAAGAATCGATGACAAAAACAAATAATTAATAACATTGGTCAACAGATATTTACATTATTTTAGTGTTTAGATACACATCATGATAAGGAAACGAAAAAGGAACTACATAATAATTCATGAACAATTATGAAGGACAATTTCAATTTTATTAATACTTCTAAAATATTCAATTCTGATCACTACTACAAGCAGAATTTTTTGCCACATTAAACCATGTCACTCTCTATAAAATCATTCCACATATTTACAACAAGAAATGTACTAAATGTTTAGTACTTTAGAACTCTTCTCTTAGTTTACAACAATTCCACACAAAAAATATGATTACTAAATATAACGTCAAGATGTAAATAATGATATCTGACATTTTTGGGCAAAATCAAGAATAAGTGGGGTATACAGTGGAGAGGGATTAACTCTCTGTATATTTGAAGCGATTTCCAGATCTGACAAAAAAAAAGGCACACATAATTCACTCATATGTAACAGATTTTGCTGCTCTCTTCAGTAAAATCTTGGTACAACTTTGCATTTCTCTGTGAAATGTCTTTGGCCTACACATTGATGCAGGGACAAGGCATGGTAGATTTGCATGCCCTTTACAAGACCTGCCCAGTGAGTGATGCACCCTAGTTCCAACAGATGAAAAATTGAACTGGCCAAAATATAAAAAATTGGCATGATTTGCTTGTAATAATAATAGTAATCGGCAACCTCTTGATCCACTGCAAACAAATTTTCAATCAAATCACGTCAAATCTTTTAATTTTGACCAGGTTTTCGGCAGTTGGGACCAGTGTGCATCATCACACTAGATAGGTCTAGTAAAGACAGCGCAAAACTGCCATGCCTTGCCTCTGATTGATTAAAATTTTTCTAGAAGTAAAACATTTAAAACCTCAAAGAGAATTTTAGGTTCTTTCTTTATTCTTTGAATACCATACAGCAAATTAGTACTCAATTTATTTTTATAACTTGATTTTTGAGATGAGAAGTTGATACAGAACAATGAAGAAAAAATATATAATTAATTCGAGGAAAGAAACACATACCTATCCATATCTATACAGATAGATCCACATATGTGTGTGCACCTACCTCTCTGTTATATTGCCCATCATCCTCTATAGGTTCTTCTTTAATCTGAAAAGTTCAATACCATTTGTAAGAAGAAAAATACTTTTACACTCTAAATTATAAAACCTGTTTAGTTATTAAGCATTAAAATTTTAACAAATTAAATAAAAAAAATATATATATATATATATAATTTAAAAAATATGATGTAAAAATTGTTACAATGGACATATTATTTTATCAATTCATTGAAGTTTTTAGAGATTACAAATAAAATATACAAAACTAATCTATATTACATTCTAGAATCAAATTAAATTAGCACAACAGACTCAGGGCCCATGCGTCATCCAGGATGATACGTGCATATCTTGTTGTAAGAAATGTTCCTGTCTACACATCTTTCCTTCATTAAAAAACTGTCCCCAATTTTATAGTTAGGTGCAGTCAGCATTGTCATCCAATTCTGACTTGGGTTAAAAATATTTGAATATAAAACACAAATATAATTAATAGAACTCATTACTGCTTTGTTATTTATTTTTACTAATAATGTATGGCAAAAGGGTCTTGTCACAAGCGTTACAAAAATTTTATACAGAGGTTCAAAGGTACGGGGAAAAAGGAGTATTTTGAATACTTGAAATCTGCATTACTTAACTTGTGGATGAGCAGCCCTAAACGTGACTTACACTACATGCATGAGTTGAGCTTTCTTTGTGCCAGTCATAGTAGGAGAAGAGCAGGTGCCAATGTTTGCTATTTTGTTAGCAACACAATAAAATAAATTTTGAGGTTCATTTAATCACATACGTTTATTTTTCTTATTTGGGAGCAAACATTTCTAGATTTCATATTGGTTATTCTACTATGTGTAGTAAAAGGGTGAGGCAGGGATTCTGGAGCTCAAGAAAACATGCACAGAATATCCTTCCCCCATGTCACATACAGCTTTTACTGTTTTATGATGAAAATAAAAAAATTAAATGAACGTTTAACTCTAGTTGTTACTGGAACCAACACGTTTCGAACATTTCGGACACTAATCACGATACTGAAAGTAATTATAAATTACATACGTATTACACTTAAAATTTCCAATTTAAAGGAAACAATCAGAAACATATTTCTTGTACATTCGATAATGAAATTTGATATTAACCTCAATGTCCTCTGCTTTCACAATGCTAACCAAAGACGTTTCAATATCTTCTTCCATTTGTCAACATACGAAGGATTAATTAAAGTAAACCACTGATTCTCCCTCTGTGTTTCACTCAGCCCAACGAGTCCATTCCATTGCGTATGTCCAAACAACACATGTTCGTTAGTTGCGATAAACACTGGATAAACACTACACTTACTGCATGACGTTTGGTTTGAAATGGTTTGGAGGAGACGCGGTTCGCGTGACGCGAACCCAAAGAGTATTTATATAACGTCGCGCGAACCTCATTGTCCTGATATAGTGCTGCGCTCGAACGGGTGGCGACAATACTAAGCGAAAGTACGCGGTGGAAGGGTCGGTGAGGGCCATGAAGTAAAACATGGTTGATCAGAGACAAATCGATCAATTAGATGCATTAAATATGTTGTGCAGTATTTATGAAAATTCAGTCATTTTGGTGAATTTGATAAACAATTTATTTTAGGATTCCGTAGAAAATTTAGAATATCCTGCCTTGGATGAAAATAGAATACAATAAATTCATGTGACATTTTTTAAAATTAAATCAAGGGAAGATTGCATTGTTTTCATTAAGAAAAAACAAGAAAGTCTGTCAGTAAACTTATAACCCATCAATAAAATTTGAGACATATTTGATTTTAATTTAAATATTCTTAAAATAGTTTTAATTATAATTTAGATACCTTAATTCCATCCAAACAATAATGAATAGAAATCTTGATATCATATAAGAAAATGTCCTTTAACACACAATATATACATAATGAAACCTCTACTGAAACCAAGAAATAGCAATTAAATTGTTTGATCAGCATAGTCTGTGGAACAAACACAAACAAATCACTTATAAATATTTTCACTGAGATAATATTAAGACAGACAATTCAAGGCTGTAAGATTTTGTTTCTTATTTCTGTAACATTTTGCAGTAAACGTGAACATTAATAAGATCTCAGCATTAGAGTCATTACTATCATATGAACAGAGGCGTATCTAGGTATTCAGGCGCCCATGGCAAGTATTTTTTTGCAATTTTTGCCCCTGACAGGATACTTCAAATGAGAGTTGTTGTTATTTGCTGAAGCGGATATACTGTAAATAGCGCCTCTAGTGAGTGGCGCCCATGACACTTGCCATGCATGCCATACCATAGATACGCCTCTGCATATGAACATAAAAAAAAAAATTACAGCCTATCTTAACCAGTTGCGCAACTGATGAGGGCAGGGACTGAAATGTTGCTGCTCTACATTTTAAGTATCTCATAATTTTCATTATTTTGTAGCTTTCTTTTGTTCATGAAAAATTAACTAGGTCATTTACCTGATTTTTGAAAAGCATTTATAAAACTGTGAATATACCAGGTTTGAAGTAACATACATTTTTGAGGCATAGTAGATTAATTGATTTATTACTGTGCTGATTACTCCTTATTTAAAAGTACAATTATGTGAGCAAAATATTGTGTTAAGCTCATTGTTTCAAAATTCTGCTATCTCAAATCAAGTCACCAGTGTTCACAATACTCATTCATTACCACCAAATCTAATTCTACACAATATACCCTGATGTAATTAAATTAACACATGAAACAAATTTTGTACTAGTAGTGAACTGTTTCAATACGGAAAATTTCCGTATTTGTCAGCAAATACTTATTTCATAATATAAAATGAATTCGAAAGAAATATATTTCTTAATGCAAATAATTTTTTCTCTAGTACTATAATATGATCACAAACAGCCCAAAATATAATATAATAAACACACAAGGCCACACAATTGTAAAATTGAAGATACGAACTTTTTGAGATTTTTTCTGCATTTTGTAAATGGTCTGCTTACAAATTTATTGAACAAAAAAGTATTTTATAAGCAATTTCTCTTGTAGAACATTAGGATTTGTTATTGCAAAATTAATAATACAAAGCAGGTCTGTCAAGGTGTCGAGGATTCTGTGTAACTTGCATCTTTAAAAAAAGAAAACAATGTTTTAATAAATTATTACTATAATAAAAATAATTCAAGCTTTGTATGTAGTTAAGGCAAATGGTCAAATGTAAATGAAAGAGACGTGAAATATATCACAAAGACAATGGAAATTGTCACTTTTTGAAATCTGAGGCTTATAGGGATTTCAAAACTTTAAAAGAACAAAATTAGTCCAATTGGCAAATACTGAAATGAGGGAGTTGCCTCGAAAAAGGTCATAACCCTTTTTCTTTTGGTATGTTGTATGTACCAAAGCACTTGTTTAAACCCCAAGTTTCTGACATCCCAGATCCTGTGCTGACAGGCTTGAGAAACCAATATTTTTTTATCTTTTTGTTTTGGGGTGAGGGCATACTATAACATTTTAACTATAAGGTCTGTAGAAAAATGATTTTAAAGAGGATAAAATTTCCAAAAATGTTTGAGGAAAATATTTCTCAGTAAACGAAGTAATAAGTGAGCTACAGTATTTCAAAAATACATTTTTTTCACTTCTCCAAAACATGTTCAAAAATGTTCTAAAAAATATATGTTCGGCAATAAAACTATGAATTTTGCAAATTCTTCTGGTAAAACCCCAAAATGTTCAATTTTCAGGCAGCATTGCCTAAAAATCTGCAATAGCATGCAGTAACCCCCAAAACGTGTGATTTCATGCAAAATAAAACAATTAATAAGATGATGACTGTTTCATGATTCAAATTTCTGTCAAGGTTTCATCCAATTTCAAGTTAGCAAACAAAAGATGTAGTTGCTCGGGAATCCAATCTTTACTAATAATAAGCCGGAGTAAACACCGATCAGATTACAGAAAAATTAATTTTTGAGCAATGAATTTTCAAATATACGAAACAGAATTCATTGTTGGCCTAAATGAAAAGATGTAATTCATATAGTCGACTGCATCACTAGAGAAGACCAAAAGGGGTATGACTCCCAAACAAAAATATAAAACTTAAAAACTCCACCACAAAAAAGACACAAAATTTGTTTCATTCATAAATCATACTATAGTTGCTCTGCAAAATCAGCTAGGTGCCCATTGCATGAAAATGAATTATGCATACTTTAAGAAGCAAGAAACTACTAAAAACTGAAATATTAAATGTAAGAAATATAAAGGTATGTTTCAAACATATGATAGCCTATAAGGGATGATGCCAAACCTCCATGCACCATTAGACTTCCCTGTATAATATCAGAATGTTTAGAATCCTAACATCTCATTAAGAACAAGGAAGGATAAAATGGGAATACTCAAAATAAGTATGTCTTAAAATTACCTTGCCATCATCATTCATTTGAAAATCAGGTGTTTTTGAATGAAAAATATGAGACTATCCTCTTGAATATTTCAAATCTACCCAACTTTAAAATTTATTTAAGTTATATTCTAATGTATATAATACTTAGTACAATAATGTATAAGTTCTTAAGTGTATTATTTGATATGCAAAATAATCTATTAATCTTTATCAACATTATACACATTTGTTTGCATTTAATTTTTATTATTGATCAGTGTTGGTTCTGGGGATTTCTTAGAGTTAAAATTTCCTTCATAAATTGAAAATTTACCCAAAATACATCATATACGTTTTATAATAGACTCAACCAATTTTTAATTACAGTCTTGTTTAGAGGAAGATAAGGACGCCTTCAAGTCTTCTTTGTAATGAATTTTATTTTAGTTTAGTTTAGTTCTGTTAAATGTTTGTGGAAATCTGGACAAAACAAGGAAATACTTGTTCTATCATAATGCTTTTCAATCTCACTTTTGAACTGTGTCTCTGGAGCCATGTTTCACAACTAAATTTTGTTAGACAACACTTCCAAAAAACACATCTTTCTTTTAAAGTTTTACTTTGTTGCATCAATCTTCACAATATATATTTTGACACTTGAATTCTTCACAAAAGTACAATGTTTCTTCAAAATATTGAAGTCACAGCTTTCATAATTTGGAAGATTTTATTACTTTTTTAAAAGCAAGCAAAGTGGCAATGTTACCATGCAGGGGTCAAACATTGCCACCTATTTATTTCCAAGTCTCAGGCAATGTTTAAATGTGAGAGACATAAAGACATCAATATGCATCAGAACATTATTAGTGTTTGTTTTTTGACAGAGTAAATACTCCAAACAGGAATAAAAACTGCTCTGAGAACTTAGTCTAAAATAAATTATATTAACTGTTTTACATTGTGATAAAATGCCATAGGGAAAAAGTGCTTTCTTTTTTTTATATTTAGTCTGGGAAGCTCAGCAACAATATCGTATTTTGGCATAACACACGTCATTAAAGTGGACCTGCTAATTCCATACAGTCCAGTAGACTTTTCCTACTTAATTTTTCATTGTTTACTTTTTCCATTAATTGGTGCATTTTAACTTCATCAATGGTTTCTAACCTTTAGAAACTCACAAATGTCAATTGTTTCAAAGTAAGAATTTCTTCTCGAAGGATATAAATGTAGGGGGCAAGGTGGCCAGTATGGCAATGTTAACCTGAAAGTAATATGTGCTATTAAAACATTTTGTCTTGTTTATAATGAATAATTAACAAGCCACGACATAACAAGCCTAGAACATAACATATTTAATTATCTATGGCGTTTATTTCAACTCAATTAATCCAAAATTATCGAAGTTTCGATTGCGAGATTCGGCTGCTACACAAAACACCATACATATTTACGGACATATTAGATTACAACTGTAACCCAATGCAACAAACGATTGTAATGTAACAGCATGGGAGCTCTTACCGGGTTCTCTCTGCTATCAGTACCTGTTCAGCCCCACTCTAGGCTGCCGATTGAACAGAATGGTGGGCTCTTGCTACTTTATTAATTACTGTACAACCCCACGTTGTGGTGCCAATGTAACAAATCCGGGCAACGGACGGTGGCCTTATCGGACACCCGAGACCAAATACGTGGACCTAAGCGAGGCCACTAAGAAGTCATTGCACTTGAGGCGGTTGGTTGAAGAGATGGGAGCTGCGGGCATTACTGACATTATACGTACAACGACATTAAGGTTGTTAATACAGTTTTAGAAAACCCCAAAGGAACTCCCGGAATGGCTTACACGCGGCATCACTCTTATTTGTTACCCAAAGCGGGAGACCGCTCTTTGGAGAAGAACTACAGTCCAATCACTTGTCTACCAGAAATGTACTAAGTTATAACTCCAACCATAGCTGACAAAACGTACAGACACCAAGAGAAGAACCACCTGTTGCCAGTTGGACAAAAAGGAGGTCGTAAAGGCTTCTATGGCTGTAAGGAATTCTAGCTATTTTCTCTAAAATGTGGATTGCAAAAATTTATAATTTTTGCAGAACGACGCTATTGCCTAGTTCAGGATCTCAAGTTTTTAATAAAATCAAAAATGTATGACAGAATATTTGGGATAATAATAACACATCCATTTCATTTGGTCAGAAAATTGTGTCATAAAAAATTAATAAACGTTAAAACTTCGTAAGCTGAACATCTTTCAACTTGTTTACATAATTAATATCGCACATAATAATAACAATCGATTTAACATAAAATTAATCACACTACATGAAGCAGACAATTGAAAATCACATTCATTTTGGTGATGTATGACACATACTTGTGATATTTGAATTGGTCATTTTTAAAACATAAACAAATATGTCTTTATGTTATATTACTTGCGCTTCTTACATATAAATTCTTCAGTTAGTTTCCTTTACGAAACAACACCATTACTATACTAGACCGATGAATTCCTTTCGCCTACCAAAACTCACATAATATTTCCAATTCCCGCATCCACCCTTTAAACATCAACTACAACAAATTATCGACACTCGTAAAATTAGAACTTCGCCTACGACATGCCCACCATCGAATCCACGATCTCTCTCCGTCTGCGATATGCACGCCACCACTTCTGCAAAGTGTTCACTCCAACCATCAAGCTTCTTCTTACTTCCTTCATCTTCACGGAAACACTCTATACACATTGTTTTTGTCAGCTCGCCTGCTGATTGGCTGAATTTTCTAAGCGGCTGAGTTTGGCTTCGACGAATGTGCGCTAGACGAACCTAATATCTTTTCTGACTTGTCATTAAGCGTCAATTATTCTGTTGTTTTTTTTCTGAAGCATTTCCAATCTATTTTGAGATTGTCTAATCGCAGCTTGTTCAAATAAACATATTGTTTTTGTCTTTTTCTTCACCTGCTTCTCTAAATATTTTTGTGATTTAATAAATTGTGTTTTACACTTTGACACCCTTTGAATTTCGTAATATATCAGGGTTATTCAACCACCGATATTTATAAACTACAATAAATAGTAATAAGTTTGTACCAAGTAACTTGCATTTTCGAGTTATGTATTACCTAAAAATTCGAAGGAAAAAAGAAAGCGCAAAAAAAAGAGCCAATAGAAGACTAGGTGGGAGGCGTCGATTATCAAAAATAATTGAGGAAATAAGGAGAAGTACAAATTCAACAATTAACTCTTTCAGAGAAGTGCAAAGCAGGTGATAATTTTGCACATAAAAATTAACTTCAAACAAAAATCAAACAAAGAACATATTGAAAACATTGATGTAAATAGTAAATACCAACTTTAATGAAATCTTAGCGGAATAATGTTACAAAAGTGAGTATGAAATTAATAGGCTACTGATTGATAGCAATACTACAATATAAGCTTGCATGTTGGTGAAAATTGTTTACGAAATGGAAATAAATGCATGTATATGGAATATTGAGGTCATTGTTTTTATCTAGATATCAAGATGAGCTTTGTATTTCCGGAAATTAATTAGTTTAGCATCATAATAAATTGTAAGTACGTTATATGATTTACTGTAAGACACCGACTAGTGTCTTAGTGTCGGAATTCGCTCACTAATAATGAAGAACGTGATCGATCTAGCGTAACAACATATTTTTTGCTTTATCGCAGGATTACTAAACTCATTAGCGATCACCATGTGACATGAACTGTACAAGGTTTGGAATGTCTCCCACGCCTCCAACAAATGAAAACATTCGTCTTACGTAGGCTTCGAAACAACATCCTCAGTGCCGACGTACTTCAAAATGTCCTTGAAGTAACATGTACTGAATGCTGCGTGAAAACTGCTAATGCTTTCAAAACAATTAAAGTGACATTAGTTAAAGAACTAATTGTATAGAAGAAAAAAATGCTGTCTTCATTATTGACATATAAGGAAATTTACAACTCTATTTTTGCCCCGTCCAGAAATCGCACCACGGGAAGCTAGTTCGCTGCCCATGAGCCAGCTTACTGCTTTATTCTGCGTAACCGACACAAAGAATATGAGAAAGTTGGTATTATAGTTGCACCATTTGCATTTAGACGTTTGTTCGCCAATTCATCTTTTTGTATGATCGTCTCGCCCTCCGTTCTTCTCGCCCTTTCTCTGCCTCGTCCTTCGTCTGTCTCGCTCTTGCTCTCGATCCGTGTCGCCCTCGGTTAGTTGATGGTAGAGTCCCAAGATACAGAGAGTAGCGCATTCCATTGTTCCACCGATCTCGCCATTTTATATCCAATTGCCAGAAGAATTGGAACCGTGTCGTATTCTGTATGTTGAGAATCATGAATCTACTCCAAATCAATATAAATATTCTTGACAATTTTCACGATGTCACCAATTGTTATAATTTCCCTTCAGTTCCTGATAGGTGCCTGGCGGGACTATTGGGTGAGAGGATATGAAATGGCGGCGGTTGCGCTACTCTCTATATCTAGGGACTCTCGTTGATGGCATTTCAACTGATGGAGACCCCTTTCAGCATATTCTCTAGTTACGTGAAACGCGGCGGAAGTGGCCAGCAGAGGAACGGAGTCAGCGTTTCGCTGAGCGACCGCCGGTTCGCCCCGCAGGGCGACCTTTCCTGTTTTTTCGGCGACTGGTAAATTTTCCTCACGGTATTGTACTGTCACTTCTATCGTAAGAAACGCTTCAATTTTCTCTTGGGAGACAAAACTATGCCCGAGTGTTCTAAAAAAAATTCATAGCACACATTTTTACTACCTCGCTACGGAGTAGCCACAAAGTTATGTAATGCTGCACGAAAAAAACGGTAAATTTTCAGCAGAAAAACTCTTAATACCCGCCCTGCGAACGAAAAAGTGGATAAATCCAGTTACTGTATTTGGAAAAAAATCCTCTAACATGTGATGTAGTCAGAATCCATGTTTTTTGAGTCCTTGATAAAGAAAAATCGATTGACGGCAAAACGTCTGTCCACCGTCCTTGTGTGAACAACGCTAGCGGCTAAACCGTACACGATTTTCTCCAAAATTGATATTCCCCAATCGACCTCGAAGATGTCGCTGCACCCTGAATTTGACACCGATATTTTAATTTTGGGGGTACTTTACGAGAAGGCCCTGGGACATTTTCAAAACTTTCAAAAAATGGCTACATCGTTTTTTATTAAATTTTGATGTAGATCCCATGATCGTTGAAAACTCTGAACTTTCGAAATTTGCATCAGTTCAAACTTTTTTCCCGCGTCTTCATATCACTGCAATTATGAAGATAGAGATTTTTACCTTAAAGAAATCTGTTCCTTAAAGAGAGATTTTGAAATAAGACAATGAAATTTTCGAAAATTTAGTACTTTTCGCGCAATCTGGCTGTTAAAGTAATCTGGCATACGCCATACCACAATTTCTTCCAAACTTTGATTAACGTAAAAGTATGCACTAGTGCTATAACAACTATCATATTCGAAAATTCCATGCCATTAATTCTTGAGTATCGGCAGCATTGTCTAACTCTAGTTTAGCACGATAAACTATATTCTGCCAGGAATTAATTCCTAATTCAGCAATATTGACTTTAATTTCCTATAACATAATAAAATTTCAAAAGCGTCATATTTACAAGCTGAATCTATATCTAAGGAATAAATTTTAAAGAAAACATCAGTCAGTCCAGAAATGTTAGTCTGAGTATAAACATATTTCAATGCATAAAGGACCTAAACTTGCTCAAATCAGAAGCTAATTTCAGCGTCTTCTTTCATAAACAAAACAAATACCAGGTTTACTAATTTTACTATGAATCATCTATGATTCAAAGACTACTCTTTCTGGAAATGGTAAAATAAGAACGAACACCAGTCGTAAGATATCAAGTATTTCTAAACTGTGATAAAATATAATAAATAAAAATAAAATATTTATATCAAAACTTTTACATAAGATAGTCAAAAAAATTTTATCGCATAGTTGACAGCTCGACACATTCAGTAGCAGTTTTCCTGGATGCACAAAGTATAGGAGGGTATTGTTAAGGAAGTTGTCAAACATACATGTACTGACACGTTTTGAGATTATCACTTCAACGTTGTTTTCACTTGCGCTCACGGTGTCAGTACTCTACATGTAAGCATTCGTATTTCCTTATGCAGACATCAAAGACTAACAGAACTATAAAAAGGAAAGCACACACCCGACACGGCACACTTCGAGTTCTACTTCCACTACAAGAACTCGTCTTGTCTCAAGCAAATTGTAGACCTAGAAATAATTAATTTATTTTCTACAAAACATGAAGATCGCAGTATTTCTTACAGGCGTGTTCGCAATTGCTTCCGTCCTGCCAGGGCACACATTTTGCGACAATGCATTCCCAACAAAGCATATTATCCTTCACTCGCCTCTAAGACTTGATTCTGTTATTGGTCAATGCTCCTGCTCCAGCTCCAGCTCTAGCTCCAGCTCTAGCTCTGAGGAAGTCGTCGTGGTCGTCGACGAGAGCTCCAGCTCCAGCTCCAGCTCTAGCTCCAGCTCTAGTTCCGAGGAAGTCGTCGTGGTCGTCGACGAGAGCTCCAGCTCCAGCTCTAGCTCCAGCTCTAGTTCCGAGGAAGTCGTCGTGGTCGTCGATGAGAGCTCAAGCTCCAGCTCCAGCTCTAGCTCTGAGGAAGTCGTTGTGGTCGTCGACGAGAGCTCCAGCTCCAGCTCCAGCTCTAGCTCTGAGGAAGTCGTCGTGGTCGTCGACGAGAGCTCAAGCTCCAGCTCCAGCTCCAGCTCTAGCTCTGAGGAAGTCGTCGTGGTTGTCGAAGACAGTTCTAGTTCCAGCTCCAGCTCTGAGGAAGTAGTCATTATTGAAGATAGCTCCAGCTCTTCTTCCGAGGAAGAGACCATCATTATTCTTGTCGACTGCGGTGATAGGGAGGTATCGTCTTCGTCGTCCTCTGAGGAGATCGTCATCGTTTTGGAAAACAGTTCCAGCTCCAGTTCTTCTGAAGAAATTGTGATTGTGGAAGATTCCAGTTCGGAGAGTGAAGAGAAGAATAACGTAATTGTAGTGGTGGAATGTGGTGACGAAATTTCTGATTCTTCTTCCTCATCCTCTGAGGAAATCATTATCATCGAGGAATCTAGCAGCTCCAGCTCCAGCTCCTCATCTGAGGAAGTTGTTGTCGTCGTAGACGAATCAAGCAGCAGCTCCAGCTCCAGCTCCTCCTCTGAGGAAGTTGTTGTCGTCGTAGACGAATCAAGCAGCAGCTCCAGCTCCAGCTCCAGCTCCTCATCTGAGGAAGTTGTTGTCGTCGTAGACGAATCCAGCAGCAGCTCCAGCTCCAGCTCCAGTTCCTCATCTGAGGAAGTTGTTGTCGTCGTAGACGAATCCAGCAGCAGCTCCAGCTCCAGCTCCTCCTCTGAGGAAGTTGTTGTCGTCGTAGACGAATCAAGCAGCAGCTCCAGCTCCAGCTCCAGCTCCTCATCTGAGGAAGTTGTTGTCGTCGTAGACGAATCCAGCAACAGCTCCAGCTCCAGCTCCAGTTCCTCATCTGAGGAAGTTGTTGTCGTCGTAGACGAATCCAGCAGCAGCTCCAGCTCCATCTCCTCATCTGAGGAAGTTGTTGTCGTCGTAGACGAATCCAGCAGCAGCTCCAGCTCCAGCTCCTCATCTGAGGAAGTTGTTGTCGTCGTAGACGAATCCAGCAGCAGCTCCAGCTCCAGCTCCAGTTCCTCATCTGAGGAAGTTGTTGTCGTCGTAGACGAATCCAGCAGCAGCTCCAGCTCCAGCTCCTCATCTGAGGAAGTTGTTGTCGTCGTAGACGAATCCAGCAGCAGCTCCAGCTCCAGCTCCTCATCTGAGGAAGTTGTTGTCGTCGTAGACGAATCCAGCAGCAGTTCTAGCTCCAGCTCGTCTTCTGAGGAAATCGTCGTCGTTGTGGATTCTGACAGCTCAAGCTCCAGTTCGTCGTGCTCTTGTTAAGATTCTCTCTTGCAAGAGTTCATGCGGCGACCCGTATTCTAACCTGACACGCGACCACCAGACACGGAGTATGTGGACCAAAGGATCATAACATTGTTGATCATGGTTCATGTTCAAGTTATAGCTATTCTTTACACAATATAAAGAGATTTTGCTTTAATTTATTAATTTATTTGTGAAATTAAGATGAGTGATATTCAATAAATTATTCGCACAAATAATTGTTTTGTTTCGTAATATCTACTACCTTCCATCATCCTTGAATATTGTTCACTATTTAGTCGGTTGGAGAAGAAATTATACCTTTGATAGAGTCAAAATAAATTTTCAGAAGAACTTAAAAGAATCGAAAGAAATATTTGTTTAGATTTAATGCAGAAAGGGAGATCAACATATTCAGTAAAGTAATATTTCTCTAAGCACCTATCATAATTAATTATTGACATTAATAATTGCGCCCTTACAAATTAGTCTTACAAAATAAGGGTGAGAAAGTAAAAATTAGTGATTATAATTATTTGATTTTTACTTTCCCGTATACGTACGTATATGCGGAGTAATATACCTAGTATAGGGAAAGTAATGCTGCGGAAAATCGATTTCGAGATTTTAAATACACGTACAGATTGGAAATACACGTTTTGGGGTCCCCTGATACCGAAAAAGTGGGTCATTTCAAAACGTCCGTCCGTCCGTCACATATATACATATACTGGCGTAGGTCCTCGTAGGCAACTATATAAATGGAAATCTGTGTTCACAGAGAGTAGTGATTGTATTGTTTTCAGAATTTGTAAACCTTCCTTATTTCTTGGTTCTTAAATAATACTGGCACTGAACGCTTTGAAACATTATTTGGGAGAGGGGTCGATTTTCTCTATAGTGCATTTATTGTACTTTTCTGTTGTAACTTTTTTACAGTTCTTCCCTTCTTGCGATATAATCTTGTGTTCAGTTCTATTTGATTGTAGTATTCGTGCATAATAATTTGTGATACAATATTTAATATACTTGTATTTCAGTGTTATACAAGAGTTCTTTATTTGTTGTTTTTGAACACTACTTTTTGGAAGAGGGGCTTTCCTTTCTCTCTATTTTGTCCCTCTTTCCATCTCTATTTTTCCATCTCTCCTTTCCCATTTATATATTTGCCTATATAAATACTTGTATACATATTAATATACATAGTAATATCTGTAAATTGCATTTAACTGAAGTACCATCTTATACTGGAAATATCACCTGAATAGTATAGGAGCTTACACCCCAGTGGAAGGGCAGAAAGGAGAAACAGAAATATTTAATAAGACATTCGACAAATGTGTCTATGACCTCAGGGTCATTTTAACCGAATGAGATAAGTTTTAAAAAAATGGATTTTGGATTTTGGTTTTTGTAATTTTTGAAAAAACAAAAAATACCCCCAAATTAAATTTACGCCGTATTAAAGAGTGCAACTAGCACTATCCGTTCGAAAAGTATGAACAAAAAATTTGAAACCCTTTTTTTTAGGAAATGGCGTTTGAGCGTTTCTGAAAATGCGCAATTTTGAGCTAGTTTTCACCAAAAACTATTGAATTTTCGAGAAACTTTATTTGACATTATTTAAAGCACATGTACTCATTAATATAATAATGTGAACAAATCACCACTAATGTAAATATTAACGACCTGAGAGACAAGTAAAACTACTACATTTTTGCAATTAAAAAAAATCAGAATAGAGGAATATGGCGTTAATGTCATCTCATAGAGCACATTTAGCACAATCTTTACCAAAATTTAAAGAAAAACTTTGGAGCCGTTTTTGAGAAAATCTGGTTTTTGTAATTTTTTAAAATTTCAAATATAGCGTGCAATATTGCCCCGAAACTAGTAAAAATTTCAAAAAAATGTACATGACTTTAATAAAAGAACTAACTTTGGACAACAAATTTTATTTGAAGGAAAAATCTCTATTTAATTTTGTAGTTCTAGGAAGTCGCCGAAAAAAACTTCAAACTTTGGCAATTTTCGGAAATTCAGAGTTAACCCTGAAACGGGACCTACACCACCTTAATAAGTACTCTATTCTCTCTCTAGTAAGGTATCTCTTACTCTATTCTTACAAGAAATTTAAAGAAAAAATTTGAGATGTTTTTGAGAAAATTTTGAAAATGTCCGGGGTTTTCATGTAAAGTACCCTCAAATTTTGAAGAACGATTTTCAAAATCGAGATGCAACGAGTGGACGCGGATTGACCAGAGAATATCCATTTTGGAAGAAATCGCACGTATGGTTTACGCGCTAGTGTTGTTCACAGACGGTCAGACAGACGGACAGACGGACGGACGGACATTTTGAAATGACCCACTTTTCGGTATCAGGGGACCCCAAAACGTGTATTTCCAATCTGTACGTGTATTTAAAACCTTGAAATCGATTTTCCACAGCATTACTTTCCCTATACTAGGTATATTACTCCGCATATACGTACGTATACGGGAAAGTAAAAATCAAATAATTATAATCACTAATTTTTACTTTCTCACCCTTATTTTGTAAGACTAATTTGTAAGGGCGCAATTATTAATGTCAATAATTAATTATGATAGGTGCTTAGAGAAATATTACTTTACTGAATATGTTGATCTCCCTTTCTGCATTAAATCTAAACAAATATTTCTTTCGATTCTTTTAAGTTCTTCTGAAAATTTATTTTGACTCTATCAAAGGTATAATTTCTTCTCCAACCGACTAAATAGTGAACAATATTCAAGGATGATGGAAGGTAGTAGATATTACGAAACAAAACAATTATTTGTGCGAATAATTTATTGAATATCACTCATCTTAATTTCACAAATAAATTAATAAATTAAAGCAAAATCTCTTTATATTGTGTAAAGAATAGCTATAACTTGAACATGAACCATGATCAACAATGTTATGATCCTTTGGTCCACATACTCCGTGTCTGGTGGTCGCGTGTCAGGTTAGAATACGGGTCGCCGCATGAACTCTTGCAAGAGAGAATCTTAACAAGAGCACGACGAACTGGAGCTTGATCTGTCAGAATCCACAACGACGACGATTTCCTCAGAAGACGAGCTGGAGCTGGAACTGCTGCTGGATTCGTCTACGACGACAACAACTTCCTCAGATGAGGAGCTGGAGCTGGAGCTGCTGCTGGATTCGTCTACGACGACAACAACTTCCTCAGATGAGGAGCTGGAGCTGGAGCTGCTGCTGGATTCGTCTACGACGACAACAACTTCCTCAGATGAGGAGCTGGAGCTGGAGCTGGAGCTGCTGCTTGATTCGTCTACGACGACAACAACTTCCTCAGAGGAGGAGCTGGAGCTGGAGCTGCTGCTTGATTCGTCTACGACGACAACAACTTCCTCAGATGAGGAGCTGGAGCTGGAGCTGCTAGATTCCTCGATGATAATGATTTCCTCAGAGGATGAGGAAGAAGAATCAGAAATTTCGTCACCACATTCCACCACTACAATTACGTTATTCTTCTCTTCACTCTCCGAACTGGAATCTTCCACAATCACAATTTCTTCAGAAGAACTGGAGCTGGAACTGTTTTCCAAAACGATGACGATCTCCTCAGAGGACGACGAAGACGATACCTCCCTATCACCGCAGTCGACAAGAATAATGGTGGTCTCTTCCTCGGAAGAAGAGCTGGAGCTATCTTCAATAATGACTACTTCCTCAGAGCTGGAGCTGGAGCTGGAGCTCTCGTCGACGACCACAACGACTTCCTCAGAGCTAGAGCTGGAGCTGGAGCTTGAGCTCTCATCGACGACCACGACGACTTCCTCGGAACTAGAGCTGGAGCTAGAGCTGGAGCTGGAGCTCTCGTCGACGACCACGACGACTTCCTCAGAGCTAGAGCTGGAGCTAGAGCTGGAGCTGGAGCTGGAGCAGGAGCATTGACCAATAACAGAATCAAGCCTTAGAGGCGAGTGAAGGATAATATGCTTTGTTGGGAATGCATTGTCGCAAAATGTGTGCCCTGGCAGGACGGAAGCAATTGCGAACACGCCTGTAAGAAATACTGCGATCTTCATGTTTTGTAGAAAATAAATTAATTATTTCTAGGTCTACAATTTGCTTGAGACAAGACGAGTTCTTGTAGTGGAAGTAGAACTCGAAGTGTGCCGTGTCGGGTGTGTGCTTTCCTTTTTATAGTTCTGTTAGTCTTTGATGTCTGCATAAGGAAATACGAATGCTTACATGTAGAGTACTGACACCGTGAGCGCAAGTGAAAACAACGTTGAAGTGATAATCTCAAAACGTGTCAGTACATGTATGTTTGACAACTTCCTTAACAATACCCTCCTATACTTTGTGCATCCAGGAAAACTGCTACTGAATGTGTCGAGCTGTCAACTATGCGATAAAATTTTTTTGACTATCTTATGTAAAAGTTTTGATATAAATATTTTATTTTTATTTATTATATTTTATCACAGTTTAGAAATACTTGATATCTTACGACTGGTGTTCGTTCTTATTTTACCATTTCCAGAAAGAGTAGTCTTTGAATCATAGATGATTCATAGTAAAATTAGTAAACCTGGTATTTGTTTTGTTTATGAAAGAAGACGCTGAAATTAGCTTCTGATTTGAGCAAGTTTAGGTCCTTTATGCATTGAAAGATGTTTATACTCAGACTAACATTTCTGGACTGACTGATGTTTTCTTTAAAATTTATTCCTTAGATATAGATTCAGCTTGTAAATATGACGCTTTTGAAATTTTATTATGTTATAGGAAATTAAAGTCAATATTGCTGAATTAGGAATTAATTCCTGGCAGAATATAGTTTATCGTGCTAAACTAGAGTCAGACAATGCTGCCGATACTCAAGAATTAATGGCATGGAATTTTCGAATATGATAGTAGTTATATACCTAGAAAACTAGTGCATACGTTTACGTTAATCAAAGTTTGGAAGAAAATGTTCTATTGCGTGTGCCAGATTGATGTTTTCTTCAAAATTTAAACTTCAGATGTAGATAAAAGTGGATGAGTAAATATTTGCTTTACAGAAAAGCAAAAATAGGAAATCCGCGGGACTGAATGATGTGCCAATGATATTATGCAAGTGATCAAATGAAACGTCCTTTTGAAAATTCTTAACAATCTTTGGGACCTTCGAAACCTGGGCGTATATTAAGGCGTAGTCCTTCGTCTTCCAAAATATTGACTTTTCCCCATTATTAATTACCTACTTTCCTTTTTCTATTGAAAATGTAAACTGATTAACAATGTGCCTTATTTATTTGTAGTAAAATACTTTTTTTGATTTAAATTACCTGTGAGAGTTACTGAGTGAGTGAGGTTAAATGGAGGTCCTTTTTCACTGTAACATCCAGGCACATTATGCACAGTAACGGCGATAGTTCCTAGAAGAAAATGTTGTAGACACAAAATGTAGGCATTTTTATCGTTTCATTTAATCTCCGAATATTTACGAAAAATTGGAAGTTTTTGGATAGTTTTTGAGATAAAGTGGGATGATTCGTTGTTGTTTTTTTTCGTGTTTTTCGCTTATATTACTAAATTGCGCGATTATTTCACGGCTAAACCTTTAATTGGAGAAAAACTATTAATGACATTAAAGTAGGTAATTTTATCCTCTAATTCATACGGGACCATTAATTGCGGAAAATGAATGGCTCTTGAGTTATTTTGAAAAGAAAAAAACGGAAAAAAGAGGTGAGTTTTATACAATTTTTTGTTTAAAATATGTGTTTCCGGGCAAAAGTTTTGTTGGAAAACTTGACATTCGTGATCAGCAACCCTCAAAACATACAGAAACTGAATATCAAAAACTACACCAAAACTTTGCCTTGGTTTCTACCATTTGACTGGACTATAGGGATATCAAGGGCTACAGGGATGTGGATAGACCTAGAATGAGGTGGTCAGACCAGTTCTGAGTCTCAGAACGGGCCATTGGTTCCCAACCCTTGACAGAGAAGAAGAAGATTAATTAAATCTTTTGACCAACCATGTTCACTTAATTAGTATTTTAATTGCGTGAAATAAAAATAAATTTAGAAAATCGCATTTGTTAAAGGAGCGAACTACATAACTAGCGAAGATTTCCTGCATTTCCCTTGTGCTCATCGCCCATCATAATGTCATCGCACATGTTCTCAAAATTTATTAAAAATCAGAGCTGCTAACAATGGTTTTTATATTAATATACATACATGTTTAGTGGAAAAACGCTTTAGTTGCCTGCAAATAGTTCATGATGTTTCAAGGCCCATAGATGGGCACCTAAATCGAATTTACCCATTCTTATTCTTAATACAGACTATCATCAGTTGCAAATGGTGTGCAAGTTGCATGATGGTTCGCTTACTTCATTGAGTTTGGGAGGTTCGGATAGTTGTCTCGAAGTTTACTTAGCACAACTGATGCATTGGTCGAGAGTTCGCAACAGAAAGTGTTACACCAGTGACACGTGCACTGTCGCGTAGAGCTTTAGGTAATTTAACAACATAGACCGTTTCAAAGTAGATAAGGGGGAAATTATGATGGGTGAACTTTTGAAAACGGTTAAAAAATGCCAATTTCAGTAATTTACAAACGGGAAATGTAGCAATAAGAAGAGTCTTCTCGCCTAGAATCCTTGGTCTTATTTTCGACTGTAAGTTTACTTAGAAAAAGAACAACAGTAAAGGTATCGTCACTGATGTTAAATGAAGAATTGACTTATTAAAATGCGTGAACTATAACAACTGTGGCACAGACAAACATATCCTGCTGCTCACTTACAAAGCTATCATCCGTAGTAAAATCAACTATGGGTACATAATATATAACAAAGCCAAAAAATTGAATACTGATAATAGAGCGCTTAGCATATGTACTGGATGTTTCCACACAACGCCAACAGATCCTGATCGAAGCCTCGGAACCAAACCTGCAATTTAGAAGGGATTATCTTACTAGCAAATATCTAAGCAAAGATTTTCCATACAAATATGTTACACTTAACTATATTAACCCACCAATCAAATCTGCTCCCAACCTCTTGAAATCATATGCAATAATCTTTTACGAAACCACAAAGGACATCATTAGGGACTATAATCTTCCACTCATAACAGCGGGAAGATATAATACACCAAAATATCCTCCCTGGGTCACACCTAAACTTACTGTCAATTCCTTTCCCAAGAATCCCCTCAACTCCAACTTAAACGACTCCGACCCTGACCTCTTCCTTAATGAGGTTCTCAACATATATCAAGATCATCATATTCATCCATAACCAAGATACATTTGAAACTGATAGACTGAGTTTATACATCCAATTTCCATGGAAGGCCTTTCACATCAAGTTTAGGATATTTGCTAGCAAAAATAGCTTTCCTAATGGCAATAAACCAAACCAACTAAGAAATGTATTATTTTATCAACATATGTGTTAAATGGCATTACAGTTTTACCCAGTAATGACCTACCAGTAATATGCACAGATGATCGTAAATACTGCTTGATACGGTCGCGATCGTGCGACATTTAGCGGCACGACGAGAAAGACGCGAAATCCGGTGACATATGCCATAGTGAAAACGGGCCTTGAGAGACAGCTATATAAAAATCGCACTATGACGTTGAAACGCTTGTCGCATCGTATCCTGAGGATATGGATTTGAATCTTACCGGAGAAATGAAACAATTTCCTCATTACTTACTTTTGAAAATGAACGAAGATAAAGTATTCATTTTAATTATATTGATTTCTGTAAAACCATTATAAATGATAAACTCCAGACAGTTTTTCCGAACTTATAAATCTGTCTTAGAATGTTTTTAACATTGATGATAACAAACTGTTCTGGAGAGCGATCCTTTTCAGAGTTCTTCTTCTTCACTATCAGGGATTAGGCTGACAGACTGTTCCGTCTTCACTCCAACCATCTCTTACTAGGACGTCCTATTTCTCATCTTCCTACAGGTTTATAAGGTAATATTTATTTTGTTATTCTTGTGTTATCCATTCTATTTACATGTTGCATCCAGCGTTGTTTATTTTTTTAATACGGTCATTCATGGAATATATATTTAGATCAGATCTAATCTAATTTCTTATTTCATCTAATATCAAACAACATTTCTCTCTCCTTAGAAATTTCATCTCTACTGTTTGTATTCGTTGTTGCTCTTTTGCTGCTAGACTTCACGATTCACTTCCGTATGTTAATACTGGGGCTGCCATTACTTAATAAAATTTCATTCTAGTTCTTACATTGTTTTATTTTTTAAGGTTCTATAAATAGTTCCACATATCATTTAATATTTATTTAGTTTATTTTGCATATCATTTTCCCTTTCGTAGCTAATGTCACAGCCTTTTAGGCCTTTGAGTCTCAGAGGCTTTTTATTACATTTATTAAATGTATTGGATATCCTCTTTTCTTAATGATGTTCCATAATATTTTTCTGTTAACTCGATCAAAATCTTTTTTCGTAGTACACAAAACATATGTGAGTCTAGAGGTTAAGTTCTCTTCTTTTCTCTATCAGTTGTCATATTATTGTTATATTGTCTTGGAATGATCTTCCTTTGCTGAAGCCATTTTGTTCATCTGTTAACAAAATATCCACAATTTTCTTTACTCTATTATTGATAATCCTTGCATATGACTTATAGGTTGTGTTGAGTAGGCTTATTCCCCAATAGTTCTCACATACGTTTCTTTCTCCTTTTTTATACAGTGATGTAAACTCCTCAGTTTCCCAAGCAGTTGGTATTTCTTGGAATTTCCAGCCTTCATTAATCAAGTGCAAGAGTCTGAATTCTAGAAGAAGTCCCCCATATTTGATCAGTTCCGTATTTACTCCATCTATACCTGGTGCTTTTCTATTTTTCATTTGGCGTATAGCTTCTTGTAATTCTTTAAATGTTATATTGTCTCCTTGGTACGAATCATCTCCACCAAATTCATTTATGGAGTTGTTTATCGATTCAGGTCCATACTCCAATGGTTCTACCCATAGATTTGTGTAGTGATTTATCCACTCCTCTTTGTCGATAGTGTGGAGACGTACCGCAGCTCTTTCTGTTTTATTTAATTTCTCCATAAGTTTATAAGCTATTTCTTGTCTACTATGTATGTCGTTTTCTATGTTGGATATTAATTTATCTCAGGATTGTTGGTGGGCTTGTCTGACTATTTTACGAGCAGAATTACGTTTCTGTTTATAGTTTGTTGCAGATTCTTCTGTTTTCTTTCGTAAATATTCTTTATATGCTTTCTTCTTTTCCTTTACTGCATTCTCTATTTCCATATTTCATATTCTTAGTCGTGTCTTTTTCCTAAATTTATTCTTTTTACCTACAGCCTCTGTTGCAGCTTCCATTATGCTACTTTTTATATTTTTCCACTCATCGTTTATGTTTTCCTCAGTATCTTTATTTTGTAAATATTGTTGTAATCTTTGTTAGTATAAATATTTTACTGATTCGTCCTGAAGTAGACTTCTTCAATTTGTTTTAATATCGGTTATCCTCCTTTTTCCATCTGGTGAGCAATGCAATTTTTGCTTAGGTGATCTGAGTTTACATCACTTCCTCTATATAAGTTCTTGATAAGTATAAAAGTATCCTTTCACAGTTAAAAAGTATAAAAAATTCTCTGGGGACTACAATGCGACAAGATAAATTGAGTTCATTGGCTTTACTGTCAATTGAACCTGATGTTATTCGTCGCTTGAATTTTGATGATTTAATAAAATAATTTGCTCGGTACAAGTGTAGAAAGATGTTTTAAATGAGTTATATTTCATATATCTAATATGTATACGAATAGTCAAGTGTAAACCAAAGTATTAATGAATGTATATTTATTAATAAATGAAATACATAAATATTGTATTTATTTTTTAGTTAAGTTTTATTGCAATTTATCGTAAAGGCTGTGGCCGGATAAGGGTGATTTCCGGCCTTAGTTTGCAATTCGACTTAGATTTTTCCCTTCTGACAAATAGAATTGACCAATTTGCTCCCGATTTATTATTTTATGACATATAAATCATTTTTATTTTGAATAAAAATATTATTCGATGTATAATAAAGATTTCCAATAATATTATGATTTTCTTTTATTTTTAATCAATTTTGACAATATTACATAGTCTATAAACACATTTAAACATTACTTTATATAATACACGTAAAAAAGCATGGTTACAAAATCGGCCCGCCAGGTCGCAAATCAAATCTTACACATTTGCCGGTTATTTCATAAGTAGCACTATCTGAAACTCCTTCTGGAAGTTTATGAATTAGATGAATTTTGATAAAAAAAAATAAATTTTTGGTTAACATTTTTATAGAAAAAATTATTTTGAACAATTTATTACTTTATTTATGAAATAAAAGGCATCTACAAGTCAATTTTTAACCAATTATTACGGCAAAGTCCACATTAGAAGCAAAGAAATAAAATAAATGTCATAAATTTATTATTTTCTTAATTTAAACACGAAAAAGTGTTATTTTTTCGCTGCAAGTACTTACCATGTGGATATTTTAGCCTCGTATTTTGAAAATAATAATATTTTCTACATCCACACCCGTGGGAAAAATCTGATTGGAAACTAAGGCCAGAAACCCTCCTTATCCGGCTAGAGCCTTTATAAATAAAACTATAAAAGCCTATTTAGATAGATTTTAAATTAAAATTAGAGATTAATGTATACATCTGGATTTTAAAAAAATGACCAATGGGCCCCAAAATATTTACTGCTTAGAGCCCCGCAGTCTGGTCATCCGGCCCTGCACACGGTATGTAACAGCACGTAACCGTCGCTCTTCGCTCCCACCGCATCCATCCCGACGCACAGCAGCGGCAGCGGGGGCGTCCCGAGCGCCTGCGTACGTCATCCTCCCGAAGCGCGGCTCATCCCGCAGAGGGCCGCGTTGGCGGGCGCGCGAACGTGGGCGGAGGGGAAGGGGCGGGGCAGGGCGGGCGATCGAGAAGTCATAGCCTCCTCTTCCTTCCTTCCCTCCCCCGCTCCTCCCCTCCCGCACCCACACCCTCGGAGGGGAGAGGCAGGCAGGCAGGCGGCGGAGGTGCATGATAAAAGAAGGCTGTTGGGCGTCTACAATGGGCCGCGCCGCGTCAATAAAAAAGCTCTGCATGGCCCGGGGCCGCACGCAGAGGCGGCGGCGGCGGTGGCGACGGCCGCCGCCAAGAGGGGGCGGGGCGGGGCGGGGGCGAGCGGGCGAGCGAGCGGGCGAGCGGGCGCGCCGCTGACCCGCTGCAACGGCCAGTGTCAATATTAGTCGAGCCGGACGCCCGCTCAGGCGGGCCGGCCGGGCGCGGCGGCGGCGGCGGCGGCGACGGCGGGCGGGCCGGCGTCGTCGCGTATCGCCTTGCGGGCGGTGAGACCGATCGCGCGAGCGGGCGGGCGGGCGGGCGGGGGCGACGCCTCCTCGATCGCCCGCTTGGCGGAGCTGTATCTTATCGCGCCACGTCGCTCGGCGCCCCGCGCGGGGAGGCGCCCGCCCGCCAGGTGGGGCGACGCCGAGGAGACGCTGAGCGGCGCCGCTGCGGAGGTGAGTGACGACCGCCCGGCGCAGGGCGGGGGCGGGGGCGAGGGCGGGGGCGGGGGCGGGGGCGGGGACGCGCGCGCGTGCGAAAGGCCACGTGCGCACGTGCGTTGCCAACCGCTACCCACTGCGTCCGTTTGCCAGCTCCCACGCCAGCGCGGATGTGATGTCTTCTGCTTTACATTTACTGCTGTGCAGAGAATGGAATAGCGGATATTACTTTAATTACATCGATTCATTGGCGTAGATTAATCTACGTCTTTAAAACTTTCTGAAATATCCATGATATCACAGCCTCTCGTGAATATTGCTCGTCGCATTCAGTAGTGTGGCAGCTGTCGTGTGCTTTGTGAGGTCTACCTAGCTGTGTTTAACTTTCCGCTGTTTTGGCTCGCGGCCATGCGCGGGTTTGCTTGCTGGATGGAGTGGCCTTTTGCTTCTAGAGGTTTCCGTTTTCGCCGTTTGGAGACGGATCGTTTTCAATGAACGTGCGAAATGAGTGCTCCTGTTGGACTAGATAACAGCGGGCCTTCTGCAATCGATCTCTCGTCCAGCATTCCGTTCCATCGGTTTCTGAGAGCGCGGTGGAAGCTCAAGTGCCCTGCGAAGAGTGGGAGGAGAGCGTTGTGCTGCACAGCAGACTGATTCCATAAGAGGTCTTCCCGATGAGATTCCTTTGGCACACCCCAAAACCGTACGAGACCCCATACCAGTAAGACTAACCAAGACGATACATATTTACTTGAATTATTCAGTAATAAAAATCTTTCGTCAAAAATTTTCGACATTTGACTAACAGTTTAAAAAAAGATAGTGATGAAACATCTTAGAATAATATTTTTTTATTTTATTTAATAATCTTTGATTATTATTAATATTATTTTTTATTATTATTGTTATTATTTTATTTATTTATTTTTGAAGTACAATCTTGAACGTTCTAAAACAATATTTTGAATCCTTGTCAAAACGCCAAAATGTGGCCATAACTTACCTAACGTTGTTTCGTCTCTGGCAGCTGCGTTGTCTGATCTCTGCCATTATTTTCATTTCGGTTTGTTTCTTAGAATTAAAAAAATTAATATATGTTACCAAACAGGCTAACAATTATACTCTGGAGTTGCAGCTTCGAGGGTCATGTATCATTTTCTTTTATATAAATAACGTACAATTTTGTGGTTGTTTCGATGTGTAATTAAAATAAAAAGACAGAGCAATAACAATAGTAACATAAAAAAAATCGAAACTTTTATGCATGATTGAAGTGTTTCATTGGCTTAAAATATTACTAACGGAGTATTTACATTATTTAAAAATTGCTTCGAATACTACAGAGAAATATAATTAATGACAAAGTGATTAAAGACAATAAGTAATGATATAGTATTATAGATCAAGAATATGTGTATGGAGGAAACAGAATAGTAGAAACCTGTGGCGCATATTATGATTAGCCAGAGACCAATTTCTCATGAGAGAGTTTTATTAAAATGAATGAAGTAATGATGGGATGAATGCTCGTGAAAATATAGTTTTTGTTGAATGTAATTATTATGAAATTTGCTAAATCCATTTCAGCGATTCATAAATAAATATCTTTTCAGTATTGTTAAGTTACTGCTAAACACCACTACTAGTTTCTGCATCTCCCCTTCTTTTTGGGATCTTTTTTTATTAAAATTTTTGTGCTTTTTAATTGTTCAGCAACTTGTTTTCATCACTACAGAAATACATATATTTCCACAGAATACTGTAGGAGGAAAAAGAGAATTAGGGCACAAATAATATCAGATGTTAATTAAGAAATGTGAACAAATGAAAATTGTTTGAAAATAGTTTAGTAATGGTAATGTAAAGAGTAAAAAACTCCCTTAATTTTAATTGTAATCGATCGAGTTCTTTGCTAAGTAAGTGGAGTCTCTGCGGAAGAGCCTGCTAGAACATCAACGCTGGGCGCTGACCAAGCTGACCAAGCAGAGAGAGAACTCGAGAACTCGCAACGCAGTAGGAGATGAAATTGCTGAATGGCGGTTAGCACGAAAAGGCTAGTGAGACAGGCAAAAGGGAGTTCATAAGTTCGTTTCTTTTCTGATTTTCATGAAGGTTCTTTTCAAGAGTTTTGAAAACTTGAGATCACCTCTTGCACGCACATTTTTTGGACGTCTTCCTACTTAATTCCTGTATTTGATAATTTGAATTATTTGTATTTCCTTTTCCTGTATTACACTGCGACTATTCAGAACGTCGATCTGCCTATAGGAGAATTTCCTTATCTATGAAACAAATCATTACATCTTTCTATGAGTTCAAATTCAACATTCGATATTATCCGATTTAGAAGCAAATCGTGGAAAGGAGAGTAAAGATGGATTATGTCATGAAATAATTCTATTTTGACGAAAATGTCTTTTTTTTCCATCGTGAGAAAGACATTTCTAAGTACTTTACACCTTCTACCAACGTTGAAATAAATTATCCACAAGTAAGATTTCCTTCTATTGATAATATATTTTTTTACATGACATTAATTTTTTGTTTATAATAAAAGTCTTATCGGGGAACTGTAAGCTTTACGAGATTTCTTTTTCATATTTTACTAGTGTGTCAAATTTTAAACAATTATGCATTAAATCCCTACGTTTAGAGTCTCAATGGTCAACAGATTAACTACTGTTAAAGGAAAGGAACATTTATAGTTGTCAGTTCGATAGTATATTACTTTTATACAAAGCTACAAACTTATTAAATGCTATGCTGTGGTTGTTTGTTCACTTGTCGTTCGGTAAAAATCTATTTTTAGCTGCTTTGGCGTTTATTATTCAAAGTCAAAACGGATAAATGCAAAAGTTTTCAAACTAAATTCTCAACACACAGTTAAACTCTATTTGATGATATGATAACCTTAATATGAACATTTGAAACTGATATTTCAATTTTTGGGGTACTTTATGGAAAGTACATTTTCAAAATGATAACAAATTCAGACATTTTCAAAATATTCAAAAAATGGCTTCAAATTTGTTGATTAAATTTTGTTGTTAAATAGTGCAAAGGGCGTTTAAGAGAATGGTGCAGGTCAAATTTTCGTTGAAATCCCCCTATTGTACAAAACAAGCTCATTAAAAAAGGTCGTGTACAATTTTTTGAAAAAACAAACTTTTTGCGTAATTGGCGTTTAAAATTTACAAAGCAAAAACAAAAATTCTGAAAAACTGCTCCAAATTATTTCTTTAAATTTTCTCCACTTATGTTATAAGGGACGGGGAATATAGTGTAATATATTAAATGGGGAATATAATGGTATATGTAATAAGGGAAGGAATAAGCTGCTAGTCCCATTTTCGGATATTACTCTGTTTTTTCGAAAATTGCAATATTTCAATATTACGCAGCTGGTTTCAATAACGCGAGAAAGTGTGTGCTGTTGTAGCACCACTAGTTTCCTTTTTAACGAAAGGAGTTGTCTGTTTCATTTTTTTGACAATTAAAGAAGCTTGTATTAAATAGCCAAGGAATGTCCGAGGCCCAGCAATATCCCATCGCCTGGGCCTGGAAGTTCGGCCTCGGCAGCAGAGCGCGTGAATTCGTGCACGTGAAAAGCTGCACGTGCTGTACTGACCACACGCGAGTGGCCCACTCCTGGAATTTGTGCCGGCGCGGCGCCTAGTTTCGATTTCTCACTCGACAGCTACTGCTGTTTATTCTATGAATGTTTGATTCTGTGTAAAAATACTCATAGGGATTTTGACGAAAGAATTAAAAAATTGCGTACTATGTAATATGAATCAAGCTCTTAAGTTTTCAAGAAAGGGAAGTAGCAACATACTTTGCACGCTATGAAGCCAATTATGATTCTCCCTAACTCGAAAATCATATTCAACTTAATTTGAATACTTTGAAATCTTTGAAGAGAAAACGGGGTAACTCCTTATGTTCATGTGTCCATACATTACTCACTATTGTACATTACGATCCATGTGAATCACTTCAACCAGAATTATCCAAGGAAATTCTAAAAAAAAATAATTATGGGGTGACCAGTAACTCTTGAAAAGACGAAGCAATGGACACTCTTTTCTGAATCCACCTATAATATTTTGGAACAATTGTAGAAAAAATGTGATTTGGCGGCTTCCAAGGCACCAAATAGTGAAGCTCTGTTAATTACTATACAGCTACGGGCACAGTCCCGTGCACAGTACAACTCCGTGCATTACGCCCTGAGGAAGGTCGCAGAATGGCGACCGAAACGTCGGCACCTTTGCCATGGACGCGGCGTCACCCGGACAGCCAACTTAAAATATGAAGATAATGAAATTTTGAGAATCACTACTCTTTCTCTCCTTAAGTCAAATCTTCCTATTTTCAGGCTAACGATGCTAAATGTTGACAAATCTATTGTGAAGTGCGCACTGATATAATAATAAGTCTTCTTAATTTGTGAAATACCAAAAAATGAATCTCTACTTTTGTTGAGGTTACTTTATATAAATCTTTTAATTGATTTAATCTTCTACTGTTGCTACTTTCCTGCTTGAGCACGCTATGGAAATTCACATAATATTGACCAATAAATACGTTTATCATTTATTTGCCCTGCTGTGCTGATGAAGTTACCTATATTGAAATGTTTGTCATCTTGATTCTATTTATTTATTTGTAGGTTTCGACATACAACTTGCCGTCTTCTTACTGTCATTTCTGAACGAGCAATCTACACAGAATTGCGATCTCTTGAAATTCCTTCAATTAAAAATGGTTATTTTGAATTGATGGCCTTAGCTATAAATTATCAGCCGTTTTTCCAAATAAATAACTTAACATTTATTTACAAATTTAGTTTACACCTTTCAATGAGCTCATGAATTGATCTGATATTATTTATCTCGTCTACAGTAGTCATATTCCTGAACGGGTCAAACATTAAAGTTCATGTCTTACTACGATCTTCGCCAGATCGTTGACTTCTCGGGTGTTCTCCAGCTCTTCTCTCTTGATGCTGTCTGCTTGATGTTCGTTGTTCTGTCCCTCCTACCGTATTTGCTCCTAATGTTAAAATCTGATTGCAAAATGTCATCGAGGTATTATCAGTCGGTTGTATAAAAAATTGCAATAAATTATTAAGCGATCATGACTTTCCCCACGCTGAATCGCATGTGGATACCAATTCGCGACCCTCTTCGCTCAACACGAATTGTTGTATACAATCCCCGTCTACGACTTTTTCTTTTATTATAAACTCCACTTCGAGTACGAAGTGCATTCAAATTTAACTTAACATTCCAAAAAATACTTTTACCTCTTCTATATGATTAACATATAAAACCCCGAAGAATATCGGAACCAATTCCGTGTTACTCACTTCCCTCTAATTCAAAATAATAATCCCGATCCTAACCGACGGTGATCGTATCGTCTCGTGGATGTGACCACGATGGCAGCTGGGGTAAGAGTGTCAATATTAAAAATTCCACAAGACTATACCTTATACAGCTTCCTCCATACATATTCTCTATATATTACAAGGGGCTCTGCAACATCCCGCTCCGTAATGCCATGCTTGCGACCATCAAACATAGTTCCTTACTTACTGCTTGCCCTGAAAACGTGTATTCTTTGACTTATCCGTATTCTGTAAGCATTTATTGACGAGCTATTTACACTGTCTTGATGCCGTTTATGTTCAAATACAACCGGGGGCTTTCTGGCTTATTACACTATTCGAATCACCCTGCAGAGTGTGTTTGATTTATTGATAAATGTTTCCGGGCACGTCAACTGTTATCGTCGTTAGCCCGTAAACGTAGTTATAGTTTTATGACTGAATGTGGCAGTGTTCATCTCCCGCTGGATGGTCAGATTCAGCGCCACCTTACGAGGCATTTCCTTCGTTAGGTATCACGCCCAAAGGGACACCGTCGCAGCTTGGAAAAGCTTGAAGCTCCCGACCAGTCTCCCGAAATGTGTGGTAGTGTATTACAAGTGTGTATACGTAAGGGGAGAGTGTACAACAAGAGCAAGAAGGAAAGATCGCACGCCGGCCCTGGCCCATTTGTCAGGTTCCGCTATTCGCCTTGTATTGATCAGTCATAACCAGGGAAATTAACTGAAGCGAGCAGTCGATCGTTAGAATTCTACACCTGATAGCGCAGAATTTGACCCACCTAGGACTCCAACCCTAATACCTCCCGATAAGAGAACACTGCAGAGAGCAACAGTGCAGGCTCTGAGCTCAACTCAACCGGTCGCACAGTGGGCCGCCGTCTGGCCCACACGTCCCAACCCGCTCTTCTTTGGGCTCTTTGTGGCGGAGGTAACGAGGCTTCTAGTTCCGCGGGGAATCCTCCCGAGCGCCGAGGAGGCTGCGGTGAAAATGAGCGTTTACGTAAGAGCGCCGCGGTGGTGAGTGTTTGCGGAGCGCCAGCCAGCGGCCGCCGCGCGCGCTCTCGCGGCGCTTCAAAGGAGCTCTCGCGCCGGAGGCGGAAGCACGCCGCCGCCGTCGCCGCCGCCACCGCAGCCGCCACCACCGCCGCCGCCGCCCCCGCCACCGCCACCGCCGCCGCCGCCACCGCCGCCGCCGCCGCCGCCGCCGCCACCGCCGCCGCCACCGCCGCCGCCGTCGCCGCCGCCACCGCAGCCGCCACCACCGCCGCCGCCGCCACCGCCGCCGCCGCCGCCCCCGCCGCCGCCGCCGCCACCGCCACCGCCACCGCCACCGCCGCCGCCACCGCCATCGCCAGCACCACCGCCAGCGCCGCCGCCGCCACCACCGTCGCTGCCGCCACCGCCTCCGCCACCGCCGCCGCCGCCGCCGCCGCCGCCGCCGCCGCCGCCGCCGCCGCCGCCGCCACCGCCGCCGCCGCCGCCGCTACTACCACCACCGCCGCCGCCATCGCCACCGCCACCGCTGCCGCCGCCGGCGCCAACGCCACCGCCACCGCCGCCGCCATCGCCGCCGCCGCCACTACCACCACCGCCGCCGTCGTCGCCGCCACCGCCATCGCCACTGCTGCCGCCGCCGCCACCGCCTCCACCGCCACCGTCACCGCCACCGTCACCTCCGCCACTGCCGCCTCCGCCACCGCCGCCGCCTTCGCTACCGCCGCCACCGCTGGCGCGCACGCAGCACCCACTTGGCGCGGCGGAATTTGCATCCACGTGGGACACAGAGGAACAGAAAGCGAAGGGCGAACGTCCGAAGAGAAGAAAATATTTTCAACTTATATGTTCAACGCCTTTATATGTTCACAGATGTGATCGGAGAAGATTAAATGGCTGATTATTAAATTCAAAGCAATAAAGTTCCCTGCAGTTGATAAAGTGGCACATTATTATTTATAATATAGAGCACCCCTGAAGTTATTGTAATACCATCCAATATACTTCAAAAATCTCAAAATATTAAAAAGACGATGGAATAAGATAAAAATGTTGTATATTATATAGTTTTGTATATAATTAAGTTGCTTACAATGATCTCTTTTAGCCACTTGCTGGCTAAATATCTCTTAAGACACTATTTGAGTAGAAATTGTGTATTATCTCGCTTATGTGGTATCGTTTCTTTGCATATAAGAGTAAGGATGTAAATAATAGAACTAAGTATTTGTCTACTTGCATTGTCTACTTTGTCTAGTTTGGTACTACAGAAATTTCTGCATCACTACGGGTCTAAGTATTTTAGTATATTAATTTATTTCGTTTTCTTTTTCGGAGGGCGGGATGCGTCATGTTATTGCAACAACATGATTGTTTCAGAAAAAAGTGCGCAAACCCAGAAGTCGGGCAGAGGGGTTCAAGAGAAGTCGTAAACGTTGCTAGGCGCTACTGTCAACAAACGTATGCTTGCCTGCGTGGTCAGCATACCAATACTCATTGGATTCAGGTTACGGACACAGTGCGGCTGAAATATTGGTCGTTCGTTTCCAAACAACTGCGAGAGAAGTCGCCCAACTTATTTAAACACCGGAATGCTGCATCCGAAATCGTCCGAATTTTCCCACATTTCCACAACTCATATGTTGAATCATTTGCGAGAAGCATGGTCAAGACCGTAATTGCAAACGGTCGTGACTTTCCTACTTATTTAGGGCGAATGAAACCGTCAGAACGAAACGAAATTTCGATCTTCGTCTGTCAGTCGATGTTTTCGGACTCCGTCGGAAGAGGTCGTTCGCGTTCGCATGACCATTTCGGGTTAATAGCACGCGTTTGAATGAATCCGGCACTTCGGACGAACACGTTTGACGTCGGTCCATCGAAAGCTCGGCCAAAATCGGCCCCACTATGACTGTCGTCTTACGCCTGATCACTATTTTAGGTTAAGAGGACTAAGGCAGAACTTAAGACCAAAAACGTTGCAGCACGATTCACTAAAGACCGTGATATTTTAGGGGAAGATTGGAACAGGGGCGGTGGAAAATTAATCATAATTTCATCGTTACACTTTTCTATTTCGTAATTAGAATTGTGGAATAATTAGGGGTTAAATTCAATTGAATAAAAGTTCAAAAATGGAAATGTTCTATGACACTTCAGAAACCCATTACAATACTAGTTATAAACATTTATAAACAAACAATTTTGAAATATTGAACACATTTAATATATTAAAAGCAAAAGAGCAGACAATAACCGAAATTACCTTTGTTTTTACTTGTAGGTATACTATTTCTGACTACCCCTAAATGTAGGCAATACTTTCTACAGATCATTTCTCCACTCTCAATGGACACAGTGAATCTTGAATTTAGGGGTCAGAATGAATCTAATACGCGTAATGATTGTGTAAACTCCTGTTAGTTTCACGAGAAAAACGAGCATTCCTTAATGCACTCTTGTTTACGGAGGTTTTAAAAGAACGTAAAGGTAGATCAGACCTTAGTATCAACAAACCCATAAGTTTTTAACTTCTTTTTACAATGACATCTTCTGTGTCGTATATTTTTTAAGTAGAGCGCAACATTTTCAAAAACCAAAACAATATTTTTAGGTAGTAGTAGTTTCATAAAATATTTGAAAATCTGGCGAACACGTAATTTTGGCCACAAATCATTAAATGTGTGTGAGAAACATTGTGAGTTGTTTTTGAATCTGTAATGATAATATCTATCAGTTTTTATCCATTTTCCCAGAACCGAAGGAACGTCATCCTACGTGCTTATCCTACTTAGCAGTGAATGAAGTTAGCTTAGCTTAGCTTATCCTACATGGCAGTGAATGAAATATGTAATATGTCTGACGTAAAGTAAGTTTGAAAAGCACACGAATACACGAATGTGTTCCTGGGAATCTACGTGGTTTTGCATGTGTATAGCATTTTCTTACAAAGTCGCGGAGGCTCCCCGAGAGGAGGTGTGCATCGCACGGAGAAAGTTGTGTGCCCAGGAGAAAACGTCTCCGGAGCAGCCCTCGCCCGCGGCCGCGCTGCTCCCGCACTCCCAAGGTCTCCGATCGACGCAGCCAACAAACCCGCGCCGCGCCGCTTCCAGTCCAAAGGGCGGACGCCACACTCTCAGAAATTTCCGCATCACTTCAACGAAATTAAAGTATCATGGACGCACGTTAAATTTAATGTACACATGTACATTAGGATGCAAGAGTCAGAGCTTTATGGACGTAATTGGAAGGAAGGAATAATCTTGAGTTATTATGAATCCATGAGATGAATGATGAATTGGGGAAACGGAAGAACCTCTACATTAAATCTTCACTGATTTAAACCTATACTTTAAATTTAATGTACAAACATATTAAACATTTTTAATGTACAAGGTTACATTAAGTTTCATGTACAATACATTAATCTACATTAAATTTAATGGCATTTCTGACAGTGCACCTCAGAAACGGCAGCGAGCGCGCGGACGAGTTTCTGCGAAAAAGAATTGCGTGAAGCAAGAGTACGGGTGGAATAAAACTGTTTTCTTTTAGCGATTGATTAATTAATTAGTATTTCCTGACACGTCAACTGCTAAGGACGTTGGTCCCGTAAGTCTAGTACATGTTTTTCTTGCCAATGTGGCAATGATCTTCCCCGCTGGATGGTGAGATCCGGCCCCGGCCTACACGTTTGTCAGCGGGGTTTTCCCCAACCTGGTATCTTCCACCAGCGGGTCACCGCACCAGTCGGGACAAACGCTAAGCTTCTAACATGTGTGATAGTGTAGTGAATTGAAATGTGTGTGTGTGTGTGTGTGTATGTAAGTAAGGGGAGAGAATAGGTCAAGGAAGAGGAATAAAAAATACCGCGCTGACCATAGCCCATATGGTAGGGTACTGCCCCGGCGTTCGCTTGGTGATGATCGGATAAACCACGGAAAACTACCGGTTAGAGCGGCCGGCCGCTAGAATTCTCCTCCAGACAGCGGCTGAATTCGGCCTCTACCTATCTGTGTCAGAACTTGAACCCCCGTCAGGATCTCCCGGTCAGGGGTAGTGCGATGACATCAATTGATGCCCTGAGCCATTGCACCCGGTTCTTTTAGCGAAGGGTAAATGGCAAAGAGCGTTTTGATTTACGATCATATATATTTCGTTATCATATTTCACATTAGTTATTTAAGAAATATATTTGTATGTAGTATGTGTTTGGCATTTTAGAGTCGGATTAATCCCACTTTTGCCACCTAGTGGTGTTCCCACACCTGCGCCCTCTTTTTATTTATTACCCGCCCCTGAGTTTAAGCGGGAGTGTAGAAGGGAAACGTGTTGCGAACATGGCGTTTTCCCTTCACCGAATCGAGTATCCATTGTTCTTCCGGAGCTTTTCTTCTGTTCCACAGAAATAGAATCTTAGACGATAACAATGAAGGGCTACAGCTCTATTTTTGCCCCGACGAATCGAATCGCACCACGGAAAGCTAGCAAGCGGTTCATGAGCCACTCGAGGGTGTCATGAAACATATTTCGTATTAATTTTAAGTAATCGTGATGTAATTTCGATCAAGCATCGTTGTTTAAATTTGGCCATTGTAATATATATGGTAATTCGAATATCAAATGAAGAGGCATGAGAATGGACTTACAATAATTTTTTATGATCTATATGGACTATGTTTTGGTAAAAAGATTTTTTCGTCCTTGTTTATTTCTTGTAAATTAAGTGGAATGCGAGCACCTGTCATTCTTGTACATGTGACTTACATTCTTTTACTATACATTATTGTATATGTGACTTATACATTAGCCAAGAAAATTAAGAGTTCTACAAAATTTATAGGGTTACTCTGCACGAACATTAAAAAACGGGCAAGACCTTTTACAATGCTGTCTAGTGAAGAAATGAAACACAATTTAGAGAGAGTTTAATAGGAATTCTAATTGGTTAAATTGTTTACCTTTGCCCAAACAATTAGTACCTCTTTTGTGTGACCCTGAGCGTTTTCTATAGGTTTGCAAAGCGATGACGTGTCTGCAATGAAACCGTGCGCTTAACGGACTGCTGGAAGAAAGCTTTCAAATTGTGGAAGAGCAAGAACCGCAACACCCTCCTCCAACAAAGTGGCTCGCCGCGTGCGGAAGGCGAGTCGGGGCGAGCGCTTCACACGAGAACTGGCGCGGGCGGGCGCTAGGTGCTCGGCCACGGCGGCGCGGGCGCATTGTTTGGAGGGCGCTCATAATAGGTCTTTTTAGAGGCGCGCGGCCGGCGCTAAGTGGGCGGCGTGGGAGGCGCGGGGCGAAGGCGCCGGCCCTCGGGGTCGCGCCGGCGCCGCGCTAACCGCCCGTCCACGCGCCCGCGCCACGCCCCCCCGCCCCGCCACCCCGCGACTCGGTGGCGCCCACCGCCACCCCGCCGCCACCCCGCCGCCCCCGCCGCCCCCGCCACCACCCCGCCGCCCCTTCACCGCCCCCGCCGCCCTCACCGCCGCCCGCTGCCCCTCGCCGCCATGGCGCCACCCCTTCGCCGCCCCCCACCGCCCCCGCCGCCCCCGCCGCCCCCGCCGCCCCGCCGCCCCCGCCGCTCTCACCGCCGCCCTCACCGCCGCCCTCACCGCCGCCCTCACCGCCGCCCTCACCGCCGCTCTCACCGCCGCCCGCTGCCCCTTCGCCGCCCCCCACCGCCCCCGCCGCCCCCGCCGCCCCCCGGCCCCCCCGCCGCTCTCACCGCCGCCCTCACCGCCGCCCTCACCGCCGCCCTCACCGCCGCCCTCACCGCCGCCCTCACCGCCGCCCTCACCGCCGCCCTCACCGCCGCCCTCACCGCCGCCCTCACCGCCGCCCTCACCGCCGCCCTCACCGCCGCCCGCTGCCCCTCGCCGCCACGGCGCCGCCCCTTCGCCGCCGCCCGCCGCCACCCCGCCTCCCCACCGACGCCTCGCGACTCGGTGGCGCCCGCCGCACACCGGACCCTCGTTCTCGTCTGGTCCGCACCGGCTTTTAGTGCGATTTTTTTAACTCTGCCCTTCAGACCCCTTTGGCCGCGATGGAATATCACACGGCATTTCTCGTCTTTCTCCTTCACGCAGCTAGAAGTCGCATGATCGCTAGCACTGCTTGATACGGTCGCGATCATGCGATAACTGGCGGCACGTCTGAGAACGTCGCGAAATATCGTGACATATTCCATCGTGAAGACGGGCCTCGAGGGGCAAAGTTAGAAAAACCGCAGTATAGATAAAACTGCAGTGTCTCTGACCGGGAGGTCCTACCGTCGAGTCCCGACGATCCGGCTAGGTAGTAAGGTCGAATTCTGCCAGCTATGAGGCTAGTGGGGCTACGGTGGAAGTACGGTTAGGAAAACGGGGAATCAAATTTGCGAGTTCAAGCAGTATCGAAGCCGTGGATTTATAAGGTCGAAAAAATCCTTCGTTTGCTTTTCTTCAGAGGGGAAGTAAATCCGGCAGTCCCATGTTGTAGATTTACTGTAGGTAAGAAATACTCGTGCCTAAAATAATCCTCTGAACTGAGTTCAAATCGCTTGTTTCGTTGTCCAAGTGGCACCCTGTTTTCGGTAGATGGTGAAAGGGGAGAAGCGAAATTTGTGTGGTCAGACGAAAGACAAGGACTGGTCGCCTGAGGCTTGCCATGAAATGAATTTAATGCATGCTCTTAGAGCTACTAATTTACCCTCTTGCTTGACGAGTCATTGATATGAATTTCATTTCTACTGCGCTTAACCATTATTAGAATTTTCATTTAATAATTCGACGTTGCTCTTTTCTCAATAATCATTTGAAATACATAATTTATTTCATAAAGAATAATAAAATTTGTTGACGTCAATAAAAAGAATAAGCATGTGATATTTTAGAGGAGTAATAGCCGTCCATTCCTAATTTCTGTCGTGAATTCCGAAGTGTTTCCTTCTTCCCCGGCGTGGCCGTGGGGCTGCGGGCCCAGCGCGCCCTTTGCATAGGGGGGGAGGGGTGGGATTCCATAATCAATGGCGCGGTGGCCGAATAAAGCGGGTGACGGCGCGCGGGCCAACGGCAGCCGGCGGCGGTGATGGGTCGCCGGAGCCTCTTCCAGGAGACGGCCGCGCGCCGCCTCGTTACTCGCCCGCCTTAAAGGAAACCCCCGCCGCGCCCACGGTGTAAGATATACAGGATGTCCGGGGAGGAAACGTCGAAACTTCGAAAATAAGCTCTTGAGACAATTCTAAGCATACTTTGTCTAATAAACTACGTGGATATTCCGAATGGTTGGGCCGCAATGAGCACTCAAAAGTTGGTTTGAAAAAATGATTTCTAGCCAAAAATTTGCATTATGGAAGCATAGAAGCACTCCAGAAACATGTAAATTGTTTATTATTTACAAAAGAAATGAATATATTTGCTGTGACAGAAAAATTAAGCGAGAAAGAAAAAAGCAGTTAAAATGTGTAAATTGGGTGCTTTTTTATTTCTCGCTTAATTTTTATTTCTGACCAAATATATTCATTTCTTGTTCATATATTTCATGTTGAGGCTTTATGGAAAGTACCACCTAAAATCAATGCATTCCCTTCACACTCCGAGGGCCTCGAATTCATTTAAATTAATAGGATAATATCAATTTTGTAGAAAATCGTTTGAATGGTTTAGGCGCTAGTGTTGACCACACATGAGCAGACGGTTTGCCAACATCGATTTTTCGATATCAAGGATCCACTAAACATGGATTTTGACAACACCACGTGTTAGAGAAAGGAATTTACTATAAATAAGAATGAGGTTTATCCACTTGTTCGGTGCCAGGGCGAGTAATAAGTGTTTTCTGTCGACAAATTGCCATTTTCCGGCGCACGATTACGTTCTTCCGCTTCTTATGTAGAAAGGGCGAGAAAAAAGAAAGAAAAAAGAAAGAAAGAAAAAAGAAAGAAAGAAAAAGAATTGGCGGAAATGCGTAGTACACCAAAACTTTTCCTGCTCTTAGTGTTATTAATCACAAACTACTCATACGTTTAAAAACTTCATGACACTAAAGATCTACAATTGAGTTGTAAATTGCTTCAGGAAAGAAATCTCTGGCTTTAATATTGGAGGTATTCGTGTTCGAAAACTATTTCAACTTTTGTAATTTTCATAATTTCATTTGCCTCATTGAAAATCGGAACTTTACCACATTTGTAAATTAGCTTTCCACTATTCGAGCAAAAAAAGTCCAAAATCCTTGCAATTTGTGGGAAAGTTTTGAAAATATCATGGGATTTTACGCAAGTACCCATAAAAATTGCCCTTTCAGTTTATCTCATTGGTCAGGGTGCCCGCTTTTCATAACGCGGCCCCGGGTTCGATTCCCGGCAAAATTATAGTGTGCGTTTTTCTTGCAATGTCTCAGTATATGTTACAGTGTGACGATGAAAAAACTCACTTTTCAGGTGGAGAAGACCAGTATACGGCGTGGGGTTGTCTTCGTACTAACCACACGTACCCCCTTAACCCATGGCCGCAAGGCAGGGACGTCGCCGGTAGGCCATGGCCGGTACACGGGCCGACGCACCAAGTACAAACAAACAAAATCCATAAAAATTAAAACAACTTAACGGCACAACTATATCTTACCCCTCACGTGTTTACCGACTTCCAGCTCAAAAGCTAATCTTACAGTGTTAAGAGTAAGACATATCCCTCCATCCGTATAGTCATCAAGATTTTCGGGTATAAAATTGTGTTATCTTCCCCGCTATTATCCATCACAACTTCGCTCCATCTTTTACATCGCTAAGATGAGTTAAAAACTATGGAAGTAAGGATTTGCTAATTCATACGAATCCGGTTACTCTATTTGTGCAGTATAAATCACATCTACAAACTTCCGAAATCTATCGGCATTGAAGTGTTCGAGGGTTGCGCCAATAAACAGATTGTAATTAAAGTTGAAGTTTGAAACATACTAGAACTGAATCGATGATTTCATAAAGAGCATGAGTTACCTTTCTTCACAAATTGAGTTTTGAACATTATCTATTTTCTTGAAGGTCGATACATCTTTGTGTGTACAACAAACATGAGTATCATTAATCCAGTCTCAGTTACAGACACGTCAAATTCTCGTTGTCTGCTCCAAGGGCGAGAGTCGGCTGACTCATATCCATTCTGCCCTCAACAGTAAGTAGCTCTCTGAAATGATAAGAGATCATTCTCTTATTCCCACAAAATCGACTATTCTATTTGAGAGATAGAGGCTAGGAGTAAGTGTTTATTTTGCAGATTGTATTTGCGTTTAATGTTGTATTTAGTTACCTGGCTAAGTAAAAATTAATAATATACAGACTAATATGCAAGTCAACGTACGCTGAAAGATGTCTAAGAGGTACAAATATGCAAGGACAATGATTATGTATTAGGAATTGCTTTTTAGTACATGCGGGTATTTTATTTATCATGCATACCCGTGCAGGAATGTTTTTACTACAATTAGGAGTTGATAATTTCCGCATTCAGAATTTGGTCACTCTCAATATAAACCTGTATCAGTATCATGAAGGGCGGGCTAGAAAATGTTTGTTCATTCCCGATAGACTACTTCTCAGACATTCCAGAAAACTTAAAATAACTTAACTTGTTCAGTGATAGCTCTCCAGGCCAAAACAAAAATAATACGGTTATTGGTATGCTCTTGAATCTTATTTTGAATAATAAATTTGAGAAAATTGTTTACTTTTTCAAATGCGGGGACATACATTCGTGCCCTGTGATCGGGATTTTGAAGTACTGAAAAGAAAGTTATGGAAGCATGACATTTTATATACTCCACAAGAAATTTATTCTGTTATGTAACAGGCAGGGAGTCATTTCAACCTAAATCATGCGGAAACACACGAAATTCTACATTTCAGAAGCTTGTAGTCTACCTATTAAAAAAAAGATCAGGGAAAAAGATTCTACGTGATCAAAAACTTTCAACCATCATATCAAACTTTCAAACATTTCAAGAGCTTTAAACCATCATTGTTTAGAATATTTGTGAACTCAAATGAATATCGAGCTGAAGTAAAAACAATGAAATTTATTGATGAGATAGCTAACATTCCTTTGTCCTTGCATGCACTGGCGTTCAGTACTTCTATCAGATCCTGCAAGAGCCTTTGAAGGAACGATTTCTCCAAGTGGAAAAAAAATTAATGACATCAAGAAGACCCTTCAGTATATACCAACAGAAAACTTGTCTCTTTGTAATGAATTGATAGAATGGCCAACCCGTGTGGAGGAAGTCAGCAGTCAAGATATTTCTACTGAAAATTGGGATGAAGCTTACCAAAGAACAAAATGTACATGCTAACATGTGTTAAATATGCAAGGACAATGATTGTGTATTAGCGATTACTTTTTAGTACATGCGAGTATTTTATTTACCATGCATACCTGTGCAGGAAAGTTTTTATCTGTGCAGGAATGTTTGAATGATGTATTGGAAAACAAAGTACATTTGTTGGCAGTTCAGTATATGATTTCCACATAAAAGAATGTAGTGTAAGTCATTAGTTTGCATAAAGGGCGTAAGTCATAAAACAATATAAATTATTTTCAGAGTATTGTTGCACAAAAAATAGTAATTGACATATTTTTAGTATTTATCTAAATTAGGGCTTGACAGTAGGGTTTTTTGCTAAATTTTCAAAGACCTCTTGGAACGAACAAATTTTTTTGTCTCTTTGAAAAATTCTGTTTTAGGGACTCATGCCCTTTGTGAAATCACGGATTCAACTATTTTATGGTATTATTTCCGATTCAGTAATAAAAGAAAATATATTTCTATTGATTCTTAATCGTCATGTTTTTTAATACTCAGGGAATTATTGAAAACATAAAATCTGCAAATGTATTAACAAATTACAAACTGGTACAACAAAAACTGAAACACTATTCTTTAAAGTATCGTGTTGCAAGTTCCAGCCATATACTTCAAAAGCCAGTTATTAAAAAAGGAAAAAGAAACAATAAGTCCCTCCTATCCCCACAAGTAAAGAAAGAAGGCACTGTACCTCAGATTGGATAAAAATATAAGCAAGGAAAATAAGTACTGAGAAGAACCACTAATTCGTAATAGTGACGAAAATATAAATGATGGTTGCTGTTTGGTCATTTCTCTCTCCTTTTTCTTAGCCGTTTCTGGATCAATAGCTCTTCAAGTGTACCTTCCTTGAAGAGGGCCCTTAGCTGTCATTCAAATTCGACCTTGTTATAACAGAATGCGGAACGTCTCGGAAGTGCTCCGTTGAACTTTACGATGATGAATAAAAATCCGAAGGCCATGGAAGCAGAAAAGTAAAATGTTGGGAAAAGATTGCTGGGTGGATGCCTCGTGCACAGCAAGAATGGAAAAGCGTACTCCTTCCAAACTAACATTGAAATAACATTGAACCTCTTGCAAAGTGAGAAACTATCGATAATTTTAAGGTATAGGTCTATAAGCGTTTGGAAATGCTAGTGGTTGAAATCAAGGCCGTCGAGGAAGAACCCTAACGTAGGCAAATGGCAAATTGCCTACCGCTCAGTTGTCGACAACGACCTTTATTTCTGCGAGATTAATTAATTCGTTATTTTCAACGCATGGCAGACTTTCCTCGATTTTCCCTCGTGTATGTTTGGTTGCCTAACCTTCAGGGGTCATACCTATCGGCCAAACGTCCAGAAGGACGGGCAGCATAATTGATCTTGAGAAAATATTGCAGGCGTTTGGTTCGCTTCTTGTTAAGACCAGGCAACTGTATTTACCCTAAAAATGAGGTCTAAACGTTTTCATATCTCTAACCTCGCTTCGTGAAGTTGTTGCGGAGGCTTTGTGCAAAACGACGCGAAATACCGTGAGATATTCCATCCAGAAGACAAGACCCCACGCGCCAAGAAATGAAAACCTAAGTACAGGTCGAATACAGTCCCTATCTGGAGGAGAATTCTAACTGCCGGGTGCTCCGAGCAGTAATTTTCCGGGGCGTCTCCGATAGCCACCTGACGAATGCTGGAACAGTATACATACACACACTCATGTACTTACACTTACATGCAGTATACTCCCAATCACGGCAGGAAATCAGTCAAGAGCTTAGAAGTTGTAACTGCTGCAGCGGCGTACCGCTAGCGGATGTACCTGTAGGAGGGAGCCACAAGCCGGCGTGTATGTTGGCGCCAGATCTCACGTTTCAGCGGGAGATAAACATTGCCACCCGGACATAACGCATACAACACACGTGGAGCTACCACATCTATCCGTCTACTATACAAAACCATCATACGACCTCTATTATTACATGCTGACCCTGTCTAGTACAATGCCGTTCATACGCAAACTTGAATGTTCCTAAATAAATTCCTATGAATATTCACGAAAGCCCGTTGGGTTATAAAAAACAATTCTCTCCATTCCGTCTTAAAAGTTAATTCCATCAAAAACTGCATACACTCCATTTCTCATGACTTCTTTTCTAACATGCAAAAATGCTCCCGGCATGTTACTTTTTTAACTGAGTCTTACAGGTTTCACATCCCGAGATTGAGACACCGATACCTTCTCTACGCCTTGCCCACACATCACGATGACGATTCCTGAGACTTTAAATCACTTGGAGGTGCTCGATTGAGTTTTCCTCATCGATATTAAACTACACCATTGTCTTATCTGTGTCTGTCAGTGTGTGCTACATGTTCTGTGTACTTCTACCAACATCTGAAAGAGCCGAATGACTCAACGACGTAAAATAAAGCTCTCAATAGCGATAAAAAACTCATGGGACATAGAATTTAACCAGGAAACAGGAAATAATCAATGAATCAATTAAGCGATTAACTATCGCTTCACTAGTCGAGGACGGCAACGCTGCGCGGTGGCAGGAGGTGGTGGTGGGTGTGGATTCTTTTTTTATTATTTCCGCGCGCGTCAATTGCTAAGATAATTAGTCCCGAAAGTTTAGTGAAAGTCTTCCCTCGTGAGACAACTGTGATCTTCCCCCTATGGGTGGTGAGGTTCGGCGCCTACCTACACGTCTAATAACGGAGTTTTCCCCTACCAGATAGATCCCACCAGCTAGGCACCGCCCCAGCAGGGACGAGCCCTACGTTCGCGACAACTCTCCCTGCATATGCGGTAGTGTAGTGCTGGGTTGAGGATAGAAAAAAGGAATAATCGCGCGCGGTCCGTGGCCCGTTTGTTAGGGTACTGCTCCAGCATTCGCTTGGTATTGATTGGAGAAACCGACCGATCAAAACAGCCAGCCGTTAGAATACTCCTCCAGACAGAGGTTGAAGAATTCGACCTAGGTGACAAGCTAGTGTCAAAAATCCTGCCGTCGTCGGGACTCAAACACAGGACCTCCCAGTCAGAGCCACTGCAGTGACATGAGTAGATGCACTGAGCCACCTCTCACGGTCCGTGGCGGCCACGAAAGGGCGAGGGCGAGGGGGTGAGGCGTGTGGTAAGGCGCGGTGTTTTGGCCGAAGGAGGTCAGCGCCCTAGTGCGGGGCTACGCTATTTGCATCGCGGGCGCCGCGGGCGGGGGAGGGGGGTGCTTCCGACGCGGGCCACGGGCGGAGGAGCGCCGGCCCCTCAGGGCTCCTGCAAAAGGCATGAGGCGGCGCGCCGCTGTAATTGCCGTGCGTGTCCATGGTTAATGCACAGACGGACGGGCGAACGGGCGACAAACGCTCGCGGCCTCTCGGCGGCGCGCGGCCGGTCACCCGGGACGACGCACAGCCAAATTGATCCCGAGGAATAATGGACGCGTTGTTCCTATCCCGAGTCATGTAACATACGATGTTCTCGATCCCCAGAAATAGCGCAGGTGTTGTTCCCGATCTCGAGAAGTATCGCAAGTGTTGTTTCCGATTTTCGACTTGAGCTTCATAGATAGGTTGGATTCAGTCGCTGTCTGGTGGAGGATTCTGGCAGTCCGCTCCTCTGTTCAGCATTTTCCTATTGTTTCACCGATCACAACCAGGTGGATACCTGAGCAGTACCCTAAAAAACGGGCCACAGAATGCGCGCGATCTTTCGTTCCTCTTCCTTGTCCAATCCGCACACCCTACTTACACACACACTAACAGTCACTACACTACCACACATGCCAGGAGACACAGGTTTGTCAGCTAGGTCGAATTCAGTGTCCGTACTGAGGAGAATTCTAGTAGCCGGCTGCTCTGATCGGTAGTTTTCTGCTGTTTCTCCGATCAACAACAGGCGAATGCCGAATACCAAGCGAATACCCTAACAAATGGGCCACGGACCGCGCCTGATCTATTCTGCCTCTTCTTTTCCAAACCTCACCCCTTACTTACACACATTTATCTTAACATATACTACACTAACACAAATGCCGAGAGACCGGTCGGTAACTTAGAGCTCGTCCCGGCTGGGGCGGTGCCCCCCGCTGGTGGGAGATACCTGGTTGGAGAAAACCCCGCTAGCTGACGGTAAGTCCGTGGAGGATCTCGCCATTCAGTGGGCGAAGATCTCCTCCACCTTCCAAGGAAAAAATCGCTACACTTACGGGACTAATGACCTTAGAAATTGACGCGCCCGGAATCACTAACAACCAACCAGCCAGGAGACCAGTTGGGAACTTACAGCTTTTTTCCTGACAGTTTTACCATGCAACGATGGTAGGTCACCACCATCGTACCGGACTAAGAACCTGCTGCAAGAGCTCTAATTCATTAGAATCCGTAATTCATTGTTGCAGCGAAGGATATCGTCTCAGGGCTGCTGGTCTCCGTGGCAATGTAGATAGCCACGAGTTTCGTGGTCAATGGGTTTGAATCCCACCTCAGGCATCGATGTAGCTTACCGTACAGTGGCATGGTTGTGGTTGTGGCTTTTCCACACCATCATGGAGCACGTGATAAAATAACCTTTTCCGACTCTCTCCTCGTCCTGGTTAAGTATTGGGAACTGTCTGCGACTGGGACTAAAGCACTAAGCTCATTGATTACTAGTGATTCCGGGCACGTCAACGGCAAGGGTCATTATTCCCTATGTACAGTGCACGAGTTTGTTCGGGAGGGGACGCTGATCTTGCCTCACTGGACGGCGAGATTCGGCACCGACCTACCGGCCGATAGCGGGTTTTTCCCAACCTGGTATCCCCCGCCAGCGGGGGCACCCAGTCGGGAGAAGTTCCGACCGGTCCCCTGGAATATGTGGTAGTGTCGTGTAGTGCTTATAAGTGTGTGTGTGTGTGAGTGTGAAAGGACAATAAATGGGAAGGAAAGATCGCGTGCGTTTCGTGGCCCGTTGGGTACGGAACTCCTCCGGCATTCGCCTGTTGTTAATCGTAGAAACCACGGAAAACTACCGATCAGTGCAGCCGGCCGCTAGAGTTCTTCTTCAGACAGCGACAGAACTTCATCTAGCTATCTTGGTAATGTCGAAAATCCTGCCACCGTTGGTGGCAGGATTCGACACCTCGATTCGTCGGGACTCGAACCTAGGACTTCTCGGTCAGAGGCACTGCAGTGACATCGGTTGATGTCCTGAGCTACCTCTCCCGATCTAAAACACTGTCAAAGGGTGTATGAACCTTGGCGACGTGCCTCTTCCTTACAATTTCTCCCCACTCTAAAAACAGCGTAGCGACGGGCCTGTGGGTCACAGGCGGCCTTGTTCAAAGCCGCAATAGATCTAAGGATCTTAGCGGTGATACAGAGAGACTTATATGTGTGCACCAGAATTCCAAAGGGTTGTGATAAAACAGGAATATCAGTGTAATTAATTGTATTGATTTTCTGACCTTAATAAACTGACACAAAAATATCTTATTAACTATATATTTATTAGCAATTTATCTCTTGATGTTTCGATTCTAGTTGGCGTATTTTTCAAAATTCTAAGAAATATTAAAAATTGTTTCATTCAAATGATGGAGATTATACGAATAAAATTGTAAAACATGAACTGACAATGGAACGGAGCTAGCTGCATAGGTGGTTCAAGTACAGTGGCGAATGGCGGTAGGGATCCAGAGGGACTAACGCCGGACTTACCAGCTGGTGTAGCAGCCAGACCAGTGATGGGAACAGTGCAGGGTTGAAAGTCTGTGGAGACGGCAGCGGGCAGGCACCAAGGGTGGCGAGGAGCACTGACCCCAGAATAATGAGAAAGACAGGACAAGGAAAGAACGATGGTTGAAGTGACAATGGAACGGAGAGAGCTGATAGGTTGGTACAAGTGTAGTGGCGAGTGGCGATAGACGGCAGAGGAACTAACGGCGGAATATGTGGCAGCAGGGGCAGCAAGACTAGAGGCGAGAACGGTGTGCTGTTGCCTATCAGTAGGGGGCCGACGGCGGAGGTGGCGAGAAGAGCCGACACCAGACTAGTGAGATAGAACAGAGGAAACGACGATGGTAGAGCAGAGGTAGGGCAGAGGAAACCACATGGTAGAACTGACAATGGCACGGAGCTATCTGCAAGGAGTGTAGAGGCGGGAACAGGTCGGCAGCGGGCAGGCGGCGGGGGTGGCGAGGAGTGCTGGGACCAGACTAATGAGAAAGACAGGACACAGGAAAGAACGATGGTTGAAGTGACAATGGAACGGAGAGAGCTGAAAGGTTGATTCAAGTGTACTGGAGAGTGACGGTAGGGATTCCAGAGGAACTAAGGAATTAGCAGCAGGTGTGGCAACGAGACTAATGGCGGGGACGGTGTGAGGTCGAGGTCACCTCCGAGCAGGCGGCGGGGGTAGCGAGGAGAGCCGCCCCAGACTAGCGAGAAAGAACAAAGGAAAGAACGGTGCAAGTACTGACAATAGAACGGATCTAGCTGCAAGGGAAGTTCAAGTGTGATGGCGAGAGCTGTGGTGCAAGTGACGGAAGGGATTCCAGAGGAACTAAGGAATTAGCAGGAGGTGTGGCAACAAGACTAACGGCGGGGACGGTGTGAGGTCGAGGTCGGCTGCGGGCAGGCGGCGTGTGTGGCGAGGAGAGCGGCCCCAGACTGGTGAGAAAGAACAGAGAAAAAACGGTGCAAGTACTGACAATAGAATGGATCTAGCTGCAAGGGGAGATCAAGTGTGATGGCGAGAGCTGTGGTGCAAGTGACGGTAGGGATTCCAGAGGAACTAAGGAATTAGCAGGAGGTGTGGCAACGAGACTAACGGCAGGGACGGTGTGAGGTCGAGGTCGGCTGCGGGCAGGCGGCGTGTGTGGCGAGGAGAGCGGCCCCAGACTGGTGAGAAAGAACAGAGAAAAAAACGATGCAAGTACTGACAATAGAACGGATCTAGCTGCAAGGGGAGATCAAGTGTGATGGCGAGAGCTGAGGTGCAAGTGACGGTAGGGATTCCAGAGGAACTAAGGAATTAGCAGGAGGTGTGGTAACGAGACTAATGGCGGGGACGGTGTGAGGTCGAGGTCACCTCCGAGCAGGCGGCGGGGGTAGCGAGGAGAGCCGCCCCAGACTAGCGAGAAAGAACAAAGGAAAGAACGGTGCAAGTACTGACAATAGAACGGATCTAGCTGCAAGGGGAGATCAAGTGTGATGGCGAGAGCTGTGGTGCAAGTGACGGTAGGGATTCCAGAGGAACTAAGGAATTATCAGCAGGTGTGGCAACGAGACTAACGGCGGGGACGGTGTGAGGTCGAGGTCGGCTGCGGGCAGGCGGGTGGGGGTGGCGAGCGGCACTGGCCCCAGACGGGGCGGAGGGTGGTCGGGCCGCGAGCATCGCTTCGGCGGGTTCGTGTGCGCCGGGCGGGCGCGCGTTGGCGATGGATCGGGGTCGCGGGGCGGGGGCGGAGGCGGGGGCGGAGGCGGGGGCGGGGAGGCGGCACGCGAGCGCCCTCGCCCCGCCCCCGCGCGCCCGACACGCTCTCCCTATCTCCCCCGCGGCCGCGCGCCATCGCCCGCCCACACGTGCGCCGCCACGCGCGATGCCTGCGATTAACCGGAAGGAAAGGGAAACCTCTGTAGCGCCGGTTCAAGAGCAAGCGAGGTTTACGCCGTATTTCGTACAGACTATTACTCAAATTCGCCTCTAGGGTCATCTGCGCTGTCTGGGCGAAGCAGCGTTGAAGGCTGAGGTGCCGACGTTTCGACCATTATATCGTGGTCTTCTTCAGGACTGTACTGCCTGTAGCCTGAAGCACTCACCCTCCAGCCCTGAAAAAGACCACGATATTTTTGTCGAAACGTCGACACCTCAGCTTTCGACATAGCATTACCCGGACAGCCCAGATCATGACTTTGCCTATGACGTCACTTGCCTCTAGGATGGTTCGTGGGGTGTGTACTAGCTTCCCATTCCCGATCGGGGAAAAGTAGAGTTGTGGCTTTCCTTTCAAAAATAGTCTTAGTTTCTGTAGCTGGGTGACGAAGAATAACTCATGCAAGCGATGCTTGCTGGTTATGATGAAAGGAATACGTCATGTTTGCCACTTACTGTCTTACACCCAAGCGAGGGTATTAAATTAGGTTCAGGCATGTGGGATACCGTTAGCTAGCAGGCGAAGTCAAGCAATCGACCCAAAATGTCGAATTCATACATACATTATTCCATTGTTCAAAGACTGTTGTATTCGTAAGTTTTAAACATGTTAATGCTCGAAAGCATAAATGATGACAAGGGACGATTCTGCACTTCGACGCTCGATTTCAAAACGCAAAACTTAAATTCTAAATTTTGAAATATTGCTGTTTTAAAGTTTAATATGGGGTCTGAATATGACAGTTTAAGCACTAGCATTTGTAATGTGTGATATAACAGTACAAAAAATAATAATAACTTTCAAAATTCAACTGATGTAACTGACATTTCCGGAGCAAAATTAAACTTTAAAACTCCAATATTCAAAACTTCGAATTTTATTGTTGCCTTTTGGAAGTGAGTTGACTTGATCCAGTCATGGGTTTATCACTTGAAAATGCTCGTTGGACGTTATAGAAATATTATACTGATAATAAAGAAAGTTTGTGGTATTGTTATAGAAATTAATGGATTTGAAACAATGTTGAACACTGATATCATTGATTTAGTTAGGTAATTTGCCTACCTTTTTCTATTATTCATTGTTTGCATTGTTTGAAGAAACGGTACGTTACATGACAGATTATTACGCCTTGAAGCAGTGACTGATCCCCTTGTACTTTCTATGAACGACGAAATTCATTTTCCTTTCCTACATCTCAAAACCGTGAGAGAATGAGTGTTTTATAAATGCTGTATCTCTTTCGATACGTTTATTCCTGGTATAACCACGACTGAATAGGTTAATTATTATTTTTTCCAATCACGATTTTCAATGTTTCTCAAAGCTGATAATTACATGGGCCTCTCCTGTCCAATGGCGATCATATAATTTCGTCACCTTCTAAATGAAATATCTCAAAAGACAACATTCAGTCTCTGAGGAGACCATAATCTCTGGAAAAAAGATAAAACATAGCACAGTATAGAAACAGCGCCTGTTTTCATTCACCGTTGTCTACGCTCTTGTCCAATTGGATTGCCAGTAGAAATCACAAATATCATTAATTGGTGAATAATTACGCTTTTTAGCATTTACACATTATTTAATATAATTGTGAAATGGACTTACCACTTGATTCGAAATTTTATTCTCTAAATATTGAGAAAACGTGAGGATCACATTAGAAAATGTCATGTACGTGATTTGATCAAGATACTCTCCAAAGCACACCGCTGTTGGCATTTCATAGAGAACGTCCGTGCCGATTACATGCAGATTGAACAGCTTCCCATTTTACAGCTCCTTCGGGGTTATTTGCAGCCCGAAGAGGCCCTTCGCTGCAAGCCAAAATACTCCTTACGATCCTGTTAAGGCAGCCTGTGGTCCTACAGGCGCGTCGTTCTTCAGGGTACAGAAGCCGCCGAAGAAAGGCATGGAATACGTAATGACGAGAATCTTACAAAGAACCGCGTGCATCAATAACTGGAGAGATTGATTATTCATGTCTGCCTGTGCGACTCTTCTTTCGAAATGACAAACTTAAATCGATGAAGTGTGTATACGATAGTAACGACTCACGAATGTTACGCAGGTAAAACTCAGCTTGGTCTCAATAACATCAAGTTCGCTTTTATTTGGCTCCTGAGACTATCATTACCTCACTAGTATAGCATCGCATTACCAGCGCCGTACATATAAGTTGTGAGTAGAGGAAAATGTTGTACTTTGAAATATAATCGCAATTATGATACTATATGGACTTAAATGCCCCGAGTTCTGAAATAACCTCATTTTAACTGAAATGAGCATTTTAAGTTTGTGTGCTTATATGCATTAATATGCTTACATTATTACACCATGTATGCACTTGGAGCGACAGGCCGTGAACGGGCTGCGGCCTACCGGCGACGTCCCAGCGTCGTGGCCATAGGAAGGGGGAGATACATTATTACACTATAGTTATAGTAATAATAATTATCATAACTATTGTAATCAATTATAATTATTCTATTAATATTAAACAATTAATATTAATTATAATTATATAGTATCAATAATTATAATTATACAGAGTAGTATAACAATTATTGTAACGATTGTAATTTCAAAGTAACAAAATTGTAAGCTTGTACTACGTAAACCAGCGCACAGGAAGGAGCGGTTTCATAATATATGTGGCTGTAATTTGACCACGTAGACAAGTGGACACGTAAGGTACTCAGGGTACTTAGGGTACTCAGAATTCCTCAAATGCGAGGCAACTTCAAGTGAACTCCGCCAGGACGTGTGGACCCTTAAAGCGCTAATATGTCTTGAAGAAGGGTGCCTGATCAGAGAGACCCAGAAAAAGAAGTTTCGACAGTCAGGCGATGAGCCACGTCAGGGATAGGGAACAATGCGCCACCCACAAGAAAGTATGGTTATAGTATAGAGGTATGATTCACGCCTCTACGCTATAAAAGAAGGTTGTTCAAATGAAGAATTCGGGCCAGGCCTGCCAGTGGTGGCTATACTGCGATTTTTCTAACTTTGCCCCTCAAGGCCACTCAAATCCCATCTTCGCGATGGAATATGTCACGGTATTTCGCATCTTTCTCAGTCGTTCCGCTAGATTTCGCATGATCGCGACCGTATCAAGTAGTGCTGGCGATCATGCGAATTCTACCGGCAACACCGAGAAAGACGCGAAATGCCGTGTGATATTCCATCGCGAAGATGGGATTTGAGCGGCCTTGAGAGACAAAGTCAGAGAAATCGCAGTATAGAGCCCTGCATTCTGATAAAAGCTGTCGGCTGCTACCTGGCAATTATGAGTACTACCGGTAAGGTACGTACCACATACTCGCTATTGTGAATCATAGACACACCAGACGAGCGCTCTCAAAATTTCCCGTTCCCCGGCAGTCTCCTGCACAGACAGTAAATTGATTGATCGATTGATTGATGAGTGTATTCGGGCGCGTCAACTGCTAAGGACATTAGTCCAGTAAATGTAGTGTATGTTTTATCGCGGGAGGTGGCGGTGTTCTTCCCTAACAGGATGGCGAGATCCAGCGGCGACTTACACGTCAACTGGCAGGGTTTTCTCAACAAGGTATCTCCCATCAGCGGGGCACCGCAAGAGTGTGTAACTAAGGGGCGAGGATACGACAAAGAAGAAGAAGAAGAAGAAGGAAAGAGCGCGCGCGGTTCATGGCCCGGTTATTAGGGTACAGCTCCGGCATTCGCCTGATGATTATAGGATAAACCACGGAAAACCACTAGTAAGGCCTTGGTGTAAGACTGCGTGCGCTGCTATTCTGAATCTCGAAATCACCGGACGAGTGCTCTCAAACCCAGATATAGTGATGTATGACAACACAGATACAGTGATGTTCCTTGGAGAGTACCATGACCGCAGGCTGGCTTGGAAGTAACACGTCAAATCTGTTGTAAATAAAGCCTATGAAAAATCAATCCGATTATGTCCGTTACTCAATAGATGATCAACAGCCGAGCAGGATGGCCGAGGTGGCGACAGCGTGTGCCGACTCAGCGCCTCGGTCTGAAGGGTCGCGGGTTCGACCCTGACGAATCGTCGTGGACAAGGTTGTTTGACCCTTGTCTTTCATGTATGTGTGTTGTCGCGGAAGGCCTAGTGGCCAAATACGCCAATCTTATGAGCAAAATAAAATCACTTTTATCACGTGTGTTACATTACTTTTTAGATTGCCTTACTGACGTTCATATTATTTTAATTTAAGGATACAAAGCACTTAATGATACATTAAGGTCAGCAGTAGCTGATGCGGACAGAAGAAAGTATTTTGTTTTCTTTGTTGTACTCACAGATTTATCTGAACACTTGAACATCTAACTTTCAGCACTTGTGCTAAAATTGAACTTTTGCACGGTATGCAAATCTTGAAAGAAATGCTTTCACTAGTGGCTCAAAATACATTTGGAAAAAAGGGGCGAGCGGTGTCCAGCCGTCGATTTCTCTCGGTTACCGTCGGTCGCAATTGGTCCTCTTCGTTAGATGTAAAAATGTGGCCTCGTCGGCCCGATGGCCGAGATCGCTAAGTCAGTAGTGCAGTAGTGATCTCGGTCCGGTCACAGGTTCGAGTCCCGCCTTGGGCATTGGTGTGCTTGGGTTGTACTTACGTGTTCCCCCTACAGTTTAAACGTCGTAGTAGGTGCTATATGACCAAGATGTTGAAAAGACCCCCCCCCAAAAAAAAAGTGTGGCCCCGAACGGGTACCGCTACATCTAGCCGCCGTTTTAGAAGCATCTTCTTAATATTTCTTGTGCACACTTTCCTGAATAATCATTAAAGGCATAACAGTTTTGTGTTCAAAGTGTTATCGTTTCACAGAAATGCATATTTTATAACAATAAAATATCTGTATGCTGAACTGAAATAGTCTTTAGCAAAAAATAAATCTAGAATAAAACTACTCCATGACAACTACAATTAAAAATATTGGGGGGATGTATCCCCTACGCCCCTCGCCCTCCCCCCCCCATCACAACCACCACACCGGCAACACCCAAACGTTTGTAAGCTTCATTGTGAATAAGTATTAAGTTCATACCGCATGACAAGATCAGCAAGGAATCCGTATCTTCTACTTGGTTATACTCGAAATTATTTTCACTATAGTCCACATTGTTTGAAAACCTGAAAAAAATATATGCTATAGAATGTTGTGAGACACATTCTAGAGAAAAAATTGAGACAGCACTCCAACGTTCTTACGTAAAAAATAAACTTCAAAAATTATTTTTTTTATTTGAATTTGGCATTAAAATTGGTAGACGATGTTACCTTCAAATTTACCAATTTTTTCTCCGTCTCTGCAATTTTTTCAGCCTGATATATGTGCTCGCAATAGAAGCTGAGAAAAAATATGAAAAATACGTTTCTCATTGTATCTCTGCAACATATTGCCCTAGGATGCTGATTTTTTAGGAATCTACGACCATTTGTATCCTCTTTCGTATGAGAATCACGATTATCGATTTGGTGTGGGGGCACTTTCCACTCCCTTATTCGGGTATACCCTTTGATCTACAATTCCAGTTTTGCGGGCAGTGTTCGCGCCGGGCGTTGGGTGCGCCATTTCTAGTGAGTAGATCGCCTGCTGAACGGGCGCTCGTGTCACACGACACGGCGTGCGCGCAGCCGCAGCAGCAGAACCGCGAGCCCCCGCCCCGCCTCTCCCCGCCCCCGCCGCCCCGCCCTGCCGCTCTGCTGAATCAGCGCGCGCTCCGGACGCCCCCCCCTCCCGCGCGGTCATCGACGCCAGCGCCACCCCGCGCCTCCCCGCCCCACCCTGTCCCCCGGCACCTCCGCTCCGCTCCTCCCCGCGCCGCCCCGTCCCGCACCTACCAACCCCGCCCCGCCCCTCTCCGCCCCTCCTCGCTCCGCTCCACCCCGTCCCGTCCCGCCCCACCCCACCCATCCCTCCGCTCCACTCCTCCCCGCCCAGCCCCATCCCGCAACTCCCCTCCCCGCTCCGTTCCGGTCCTCTCCGCTCCGCTCCCCGCCCCGCTCCGGCCCTCCTCGCTCCACCCCGCCCCACCCCACCCCACCCTTCCTCACCCGGTTCCGCTCCTCCCCGCGAATCCCCATCCCGCAACTCCCCTCCCCACCCCTGCCCCACTCAGGCCCGCCACTCTATGCCCCTCCCCGCTCCGCTCCACATCGTTCCGCCCCACCCCGCTCCTCGCCACTCCGTCCCGTCCCGCCCAGCTCCGCGCCACTCCATCCCCTCTCATCGCGCCCCGCTCCGCCAAGATTCGCCCCGCTCCGCTCTACTCCGTCTTGCCTTACCCGTCCCTCCCATTTCCCGCTCCAGCACACTTCGCCCCGTCCCGCACAGCCCTGCTCCGGCCCCTCCACTCCGCTCCTTCCCGCGCCACCCCTTCCCACAACTCCCCACCCCACCCCGCCCCGTTCAGGCCCGCCTCGCACCACCCCGCCTCGCTCAATCCCGTCCATTCCCACCCGTCCCTGTTCCAGCCCGCTCCTCAGCACTCCGTCCCGTCCCTCCCAGCTCCGCTCCGCTCCAACCCGCTCCGGCCCAGCCCGCTCCGCTCCGCCACACTTCGCGTCACCTCGTCCCGCCCTACCTTGCCCCTCCCCATCCATCCCCGGTCCACCCCGCTTCTCACCATTCCGCCCCGTCTTACCCAGCCCCGTTCCGCTCCGACCCGCTTCGTTCCGCCCCATCGCGCGCACCGACCGACTCGCCACTCTCCGCCGCTCCACCACCCCGCCCCGTCCCGCCCCGTCCCGCCCTGCCCCGCCACGACTACCCCCCGCCCCTTCGGCCCGAGCGGCGCCGTGCCGCGGTCACGGCCGTGTTCTCCATCTGATGTGAAAAGCACGCGCGCGTACCTTCGACGCGAAGCTTTCCCGTAAACAAAACGAGAACTTTACACGCTCATTACGAGGTGATTGAAAAAAGGGTCAACTGATGTCACCATACTGGCTCTGAGCGGGAGGTCCTAGGGTTCGTGTCCCGACCGGGGCGAGATTTTCGACACACTGTAATAGCTAGGTCGAATTCAGTCACTGTCTGGAGGAGAATTCCAGTGGCTGGCTGCGCTGACCGGTAGTTTTCCGATCAATACCAGGAGAATGCCTTAGCAGTGCCCTAACAAACGGGCCACGGACCGCGCGCGATCTTTCCTTCCACTTCCTTGTCGGGACGTCAGTCGGAAGCTTAGAGCTTGTCCCGGCTAGGGCGGTGCCCCGCTGGGGAAAACCCCGCTAACCGATGTGTAGGTCTCGCCGTCGGGGAAGTTCATCGCCGCCTCCCGCGATAAAACATCACTACACTTACGGGAATAATGATCTTAGCCTTAGGAAACACAAATGAATGAATCAAAAATAGTTTTTTCTATCTACATTTTGACATTTTCCGGCGCACGATTACAATTATTTATCTTCTTATGAAGTAAGGGTGAGAGAGTAAAAGGTTTATTTAGATTCACAGAATTCCATTCCCTGAAATACTCCCTTCATTGTCTCTAAATTAGGTCTGCCCAACGAGCTGGTTTCAGGGTACTGTCGCTTTGAAAATGCCCGGTCCATTGCCGGGGCTGGCTCACATTTTTCCTGTTTCCACTCCCCTCTGCGAGCGGCCCGCAGCACCGCAAGGAAATTGCGATTTCTGTTGAGAATTAGAGGAGCGTCACCTATGTGCCCCGCGATCACGCTGAAAGAGTCACGGAAAATTTTGCAAACCAAACCAGTAGAAAAGGAAAAAAAGTTTTGTTGACTATAAACATCAATCCCCTGATGTACATCGCCCTGTACGTAGTGATGAGAAAAAAAAGTCAGAAGTCTTCTTTGCCCGAAGACTGAGAGGACAGTTCGAGACAAGAGCGAGTATGGAATGTGGACACAGTTGCAAACAGTGTGCCTGCGTCTGCCCTAGGCTGTTAACCAGAGAGTATATAACTACAACGACGAAAAGTCGGCATATTTCCTCAAAACCTGTTCGAAAATTTGGAACACAATCACGCCGAACGTAGAACCACAGCAGCACCAAGAGACGGTGAACCTTTTGCCACTATTTCGTGCTCTAAGACCAAGTGAAGCAGATCGCTCAAATTTCTTAAGTGTAGGGCGGGTTTCACCACGTCCGCTTAAGATTGTGTCGCGAGGCTCTAGCAGGAATAAGCGAGCTTAGATCAAAATAGCGTTTCACCATGGTCCGTAAGTTTCGCTTAGCATTAAGCTACGCTTTGTACGTAAGCGCTAGTCGGACCACCGCTTAAAGGACGTAAGCCGGCTTAAGGAGACTAAAGAAACATGGCCGAGAGGTTATAAGCAATTGCATTCTCATATATTATTTTATAGTATATATGAGGTTTTTTGCTCCCACACGCAACTAATTTAAGAAAGAATTTCACGGAGACGTAACAAATTGCAATTTGACTTTAAAATATGAGGGATTTGTTGAAAAAAAAAACATCTAAATATTCACGTCAAATGCAATCCACAACATTTGGGCAGCATTGTTAAAATTTATTTAGATATATACCTCCTAAACGAAGCGTTCTAGGTCCTTAAAATATGGAATTTTGAGGCCGGTGGCTTCTCAGTTCGGTAATACAGTTAAAAATTATTCCAAAAATTAGGACTGTACTTTCCTGATCCTGTATTTTCGCATGGAAAACTTTACGTAGCTTTCTTAAGAGTAAAAATCATTTCTAATATTTTTGTGACTATCAACGAAAGCGAAAAGCTAACTGTCAAGCAAGGTTGTCTAATTACTTCGAATGTTGTTTTTAAGGAATTGTTCCAAGATGATCTGTCAATAACACTGAATTATTCAAAATTTGTTTCAAACATCAATTTTATAATTTGTTGCTTTTATTTGATAACTTCGAATGTAACTGACGTAACTTCCAATGCACTTATAGAAATAAGTACATTGGAAGTTACCTTGATAATTTTTTAAACAAATTAGTACGTTTCGTTAAAAACTTTTCCCTCTAAATATGGAAATGGACGAATAGAGAAGATGGTGTAATTTAACAGACGAGAGTTCTCGCACGGGTACGCTAGTAAAAAATTAATTACACAAAGTAAAGATAAAGTTTGCCACTATTTTGTATCACTATCAGCATCACACTATCAGCACACTATAAGGACCGAAACAAATAATGGTGGCCAACGACATATTACAAACATCAGAACCATGGAGAAAACTGTGTCAAAGAACGTCCAAAACGTTCACGTGTTTACTTTCTGGCATTGCCAACATTAGCGGAAGACGCACGAAACCCGCTTAGCTGAGCCGCGCCGCTAGATCCTTTCCTTTGCGCAGTGGAGAAAAGCGAGCAATGTCTGCAAATCGCCAGAATAAAATGCTAGTGGGCTTGGTGGAAAGCGACTGCGCAATCTCCAAGTGCTAAATTTTATTTGTCTTGTGCCCTTTTGCGCATGTGAAAGAACAAGAAGAAAACATTTTTCTCATCGCTACATTCAAACAAATCTTTTAACCATTATGGGCAATGATTTATTTGCTTAGATGTTTCGTTCACACTTTTGACAGGGATAGAATTTCTCAGCTATTTTCTTAGTTCACTACTGTGCGAGTTTATTTAAATACAGATAGGCGCGCACCCTTGGCTGTTAAAAAGTAGCTGCCAATTTGCTTTCAGGGCAGAGAAAGAGAGAAAAAGACTCAACCTTGCGAAGTTGCTAAATTGTAAAGTTCGAACTCCCTGTACAGCAGTTATTGTCTGTATTTCCCTGTGTGCGTGTGTGTGTGTGTGTATGTATGTGTTTGTGTGAGTGAGTGTGTGAGTGTGCGGGTTAGGAAGAGCTGTCATAGGTAACTCAACAAGAGTCCATTCAACTTTTCACCGAAGTACTAAGTGAACGATGAAAAGCACTGCTCCTATACATTCACGGCTTCTTTGCCTAAAGAAGGCTCCTTTTCTTAAAACAACCTAAACAATTTGCGTGTTTCACCACTGTAGTAAAGCAATGTTTTGCATTCAGAACATATACGAGCTGCTACTATCATGTTTCTTATCAGTTCATTATTTCATTCAGGAGTAACTTTTGGATCACGAAAAAAGATTTTTCATAATGCCCTTAGCCCAATGTAACGTTAAAACAGACGAAATATGTGTTTGAACTTAAAATGTAATAATTTTCTAAATTCCCTGTGAAAAATGAAATGTTACCATAGTGATATAATGAATAGAATGTTAAAAATATTATTAATGTTTTTAGGAAATTTTAACATTATTTGTTTCCAACTCTTCAAAATTTTTAATCTCACATTATTGATATCTGCACTATTAATCTTAATTCTCTTTTGCAGCTCTTCCATCTTGGTGTAACCTCTAAATCCTGGTTGAAGATACCACGATCGTCGGCCCACAGAGAGCCTAAAGGATTATTTGCGACGAGCGTCATGTCCGCTTGCAGGAATGTGAGTTAAAAATACTATCTACCTTCTAATAACTAATTACAACCGAATTACTGAATAACCGTGCATTACTAATAACAACCGAAACTAATACTACATTATCAGGAAGTAGTGTACAACAATGGATAAGGTAAATCATTGGGTAATTTATTTCAATGAAATATTCAGATAAATGTCTTATACTTAAATATGAATTCGTCAGCATTTAAAGTGATTCTTTTTCATTGTTTCTCTAAATATACAAGCCTAGGAACAAATCGCATTGCAGCAATCATGGCTAAATATAATTCGTTTTTTCCCCAGGGTCTTTTATCCAGCCGACATCAGGTTCCCCTTTACGTTCCAATGGGACCACACACTAGACACCAACACATTTGCGGGCTCCTCTGACCTGGGGCCAACAGAACACTTGGCCCTCCGCGATAATCTATTCATGAGGACAAGGGACAATCACGCCCAATGCGGGCCTCGAACCCGGGATCCTTCGGACCGAACCGCTGAGTCGGTACACGCTCTTAGCCACCTCGACCATTCAGGTCGGCACGTAGTTCGTACTCTTGGTATTAGGGATTAGGGAGTTTTTGCACCCTCGAACGTGAAGCACTGTCGATCTTTTGCTCATGCGTAGTGCACGTTTCGCATCACTTTAGTGCATCTGCGCATGCGCCGAAGATCGATAGTGCTTAATGTTCGAGGTGGCGAAAACTACCTATTTTTTGCACCTTCGAACGTTAAAGCAATCGACAGCATTATCGATCTTCTGCACATGCGCAGTTCTCCTTTTGTATCACTTGTCCATCTGCACACGTTCAGAAGATTGTGATTGCAGTCGATTGCTGCTCGCTAAGGCGTGCAAAACCTCCCTACACTTCAGGTTTTCTTTCTTGGCGCGTGGGGGTGTGTCATCAAAATGGAATATCACACGGTATTTCGCGTCGTACTCGGTTGTGCAGCTAGGAGTCCCAATATCGCCCGCATTGCTCGATACAGTCGCGATCATGCGCATCCTAGCTGCACAACCGAGAACGACGCGAAATACCTTGAGATATTCCATTTTGATGACACACCCCCACGCGCCAAGAAAGAGAAATCGAAGTATATACTGCGATTTTTTTAACTTTGCCCCTGACAGAAATCAGTTGTTTCGCTGCCATCCAAAGGGGCTTCCATCGGGAGCTTATATTTCGCTGAAGTGACTCACTATGGTGACGTTCAAGCCCCCGATTGGATGAAACCGTCAACAGCTGATTCCTATCAGGGGCAAAGTTACGAAAATCGCAATATAGTAACTATAATTTCCGTGTTCGCATCCTGGAAACGCCTTCCCGCCGTGACGCACAGCTGGCACCCGACGCGGCGAGGTTCGGGTCGCGCGAGGGCGAGGTCCGGGCGTGCGTCGCGCGCACATCCCCGTCGACACCTGGCCGGCCGCACTGCACGCGCGGAGGGGCGGGGCGCGGCGGGGCGGGGCGGCCCTGTCGCATTCTTGCGCTGTTACGCGCGCTGCGTCCGACGCCCGGCGTCGCGTCGCGAATCCGCACCGTTAGGCACGTGCCTCACGCACGGCGACGGGCACAAGGCGACGCCCCCGTTCCGGCGATGGCACGGGCCGCCACCGGGGGCAGCGTGGACGAATAGCGGTTAGAGCACAGTATAACCAGTGTGTTCACTTGCTCCAAAGTCTAGTTTTGCGCTGGGTAGACCCCCGGCCATGTTCTTGGTTGTCAGCCAATAGAATTTCAGCAGATGCATTCGGATACCATACACCGTGTGATATGAGAACTGACATTCTCAAAGAAACTTACTTAGAATAGCTTATACGACAATTAACATAGTTATGATTGCCTTTTCGTCTCAATTTTATCGCACGCAAAAAAAAGTAAATTTCTAGACTAAGTGGAATGGCGAGAAAAGCGTGGGGGATAGAAAACAGGCGTGCATAAGATGCCATTGTTACTTGTTACTAAAAGTGTGGCAACTGGAATCTGTTGAGTTTAGTGCTTGTGTTTCAATATTTACTTCAGGTCGTATTATCTGCTCTGATAAAAATGACTTCAAAACGTGGTTATTTGTCTTGTACTGTAGAGACATGCAAAACTAAATTCAAAAACTGTAAGTTTAGTTTCCTCCGATTTCCAAAAGTTGTGGTGAGGTAAGTGTATGTGTTTAATTTGTTTTAGAGGACGTGGAATTCGAATAAAATGGATAGAATAATAAAATGAATTGAACTAGTGAATCAAATAAATGTGAGAAAATTATTTTAAATGTAGTAATTATGTATTTTGCGTGCTGGGTCTTATACCAAGAACATGTCGTACATCACGTGATCCAAAAAACTTTTTCAATGGGATTTGCCGCAAGTGAACATACTGGTTATACTGTGGTTAGAGTCCATGATTCAGAGAGCAGCGCATTTCATTGTTCCACCAATCCCGCAATTTTATGTCCAGTTGTCACAAAAATTGAAACTGTGTCGTATTCTGTATGTTGAGAATCATGAATCCATCCTAAATCAATATTAATATTCTTGAAAATCATCATAATGTCATCGATTATTATCATTTCTGTTCAATTTCTGAATTCTGATTGATGGGACTATCCGGTGAGAGGATATTAAATGGCGGCGTTTGCGCTACTCTCGTATCTAGGGATTCTAATAGTAGGGTTGCCAACAAGTTCATGTAAAAGGGAGGACACTCGATAAGCCAAAAAGAAAGAAAAAGTGCATTAACGCTTTTTTTTATAAATTTCAATTTGAACTAACTTCAACTCTATTTCTGTTTCCTCTCCATTTGCGATTCAAGTGAAAAGATTTGTTCACAAAATGCAGATAAAGATGGTCTGAGCATCTCTTTTTTATTTTAGTCGCTGGACAGAAACACTCTCATGCATGCATGTTGCAGCATTCAAAAAAGGATATTCATGTTTTCTATTGTAAATTAAACAATAAACAACACAACGCAGCAGATATTAATCATGTGATAAAATAAATGACAGTAAATGTTAAATATTTACTAAAACGAGGACATTTAAAATACAAATGAGGACGAGAGGACAATTGACATCAATGGTCCTCCCATATGAAGGACGGTTGGAAACCCTAGACAGCGGAGTCCTCATTGCCATTATACCGCATGGATACAATATGTCAATGACTATTCCACTCATGAAATTAAAACCAATAGTGTTTTACTATACTTTCAAAATATGCCAAGCAAGGTGGTTTACCTCAGAAAGTTTATCGATTTTTCTATCAGATTTTTCTTACCGCTTCTCCTTACTGGCCAATCATAAACTGTGACTCATCTATCAGGAGGCAGTATTCATCGATCGCTATGTCGATGTCTAATAAATCGCGTATGTACTATAACATAGCATCTTTGATTAACATATCTTTCAGTTATTTTGAATATTTGGTGCGTTTTGGAACTCTGTTGGACATAACTGATTTCATGAAATAGTCCTACAAATACCACTCGTGCTTTGGAAATTCTCAGATAAATCCCCTCCTCACTTCGCGTGTCGGGGATTTATCGACAATTTCCAAAGCATTCGCGGCTTTACCTACGAGAATGCAACGGTATCCTATATTTTTTTTTCAATTTACGTGTATTTGTGATTTGTTATCGTTTTATACAGATATATTTTTTAAAGAAATGCTAATTTAATAATAGTTTTTTTCCTGAAAAGTAGTAACAGAAGAACCACTCAATGGAAGAACTAGATTCAAATCACGAAAGACATAGGCCCAGTATAAATGATGTAGAAAAAAATCCATTGGTCGCCATCTCTCCTTTTACTCTTTCTACATTTTTTTTCTTTGTCGTAATCATATGAAATTTCTAAAATAATCAGTCACGTAATGAAGTCCTCATTATTTGCATAATGACGTTACATGAGCACATGGATTAAAATTTGATCCTGGTGCAGTATTCCATACAATCATTATTAATTAGGTGTTAAAACAGTAGGGGGGACGGAAGTGACGGGTACAAGCGGCTGGGACTCAGCAGCAAAGTGAGCATAGAAGGAAAGGTCAGCAACACTTTCGCGTCATCACCACACAAATTTTCAGAATTTTGCAGGATAGCATTCCTTACTATGACGTAGTGCGGTTTGAAAATTTCCAAAAATCGTTTAATTCGCGGTGGAAAAAATGGACTCTATTCGAACAATGCATTCTCTTTCTACGATAGAGATGTGCGCATAATGTGAAATATTTACAGAAACCTGAGGCTCCATTTTAATTCATTTCAAGTATGCCTTATTTTCCTTGGCGAGGTTCAGCCATCACGCCTGCTCTTCCGCCTGACCACGCAAATTCCGCTACGCTCCTTTCGCCGTCTAGAAGAGAAACGAGGAATCACTCGGGCGACTAAACAGGCGTTTGAATTTTGCTCAGAGGCTTAATTTATGCTTGAGGATCTTTTTCATGCATTAAATCTATAACATGAGACAGCCGGTTTTACTTCCCCAACGAAGAAAGACGTACCAAGGATTTTTTTGCCCTTACAAATCAACAGTTTTGATTGGGTTTGAACTCGCGAATTTCAGCATAACAGTCCGATACGCTTATCGTTACACCAGGGAAGCCACCTGGTAGCACTTCCGCGCCCTCACTGCGTTTCCGTCCCTACCAAATTCAGCTCAACAGCAGCTTAACTCGGCTCCCAACAAGCCTTTTCCAGAAAATCTAATATTAAAATATCCTTAAAAATATAAACTGGTATTACACAATTTTTACTTTCTCGCTACCGCTTACACAGAAGAGAGAAAGTTATGTAATGTTGCGCGAAAAATTGGAAATTTTCGCCAGAAACACTCGTGCTACAGGGCCCTGGCAACCAAAATGTGGATAAATCCAGTTGCTAAATTTAGAAAAAAAAAATCCTCTAATACGTGGTGTAGTCAGAATCCATATTTTGAGGGTCTCTAATGCGGAAAAATCGAATGTCAGTAAACCGTCTGTCCGTTCGTACGTCCGTCCCTCTATCTGTCTGTGAACAACGCTAGCGGCTAAAGCGTTCAGCCGATTTATTCCAAAATTGATATTCCGCACACGATCTGGCTGATGTCGCGACCCCTTGAATTTGAAATCGATGCTTTAATTTTGGGGGTACTTTACATGAAGCCCCTGGAACATTTCCAACATTTTCAAAAAATGGCTCCATCGTTTTTGATTAAATTTTGTTGTCAGATAGTGTGAAGGACGTTGAAGAGAATGGTGTAAGTCTCGTTTTTGTTGAAAACTCTGATTTTTCGAAAATTGCAAAAATCCAAATATTTTTCGGCGTCGTCCTACAAGAACAAGGTGTAGCTTTTTCCCTTAATGAAATCTGTTCCTTAAAGATAGATTTTCAAATAAGGTCATTTCCAATTTTCGAAAATTTGTATGCTTTTCGGCGAATTTTCTGTGAAAAAAACGGGCGAGAAAGAACGTGCTGTTATAGCACCACAAGTTTTCAGTTAATTGCAAAATCTGCATTTTTGTTACAATTCTCTAACCTTCCGTTCCTACGAGAAGCACAACGTGGCGGGGTCCGTGGCTATTCCGTGGCGGCCAGCGGGGGCGGGGGCGGGGGCGGGGGCGGGGGCGGGGGGCGGCGGGGTGCGAGCCGCATGCCGATGCGAGCGCTTTCGAGGCGCGTGGGCCGTGACTTGCGCGTCCACGTGCCGCACGAGTGCGAGTGCCACTTTCCAGAGCGCGCAACGCCACGCACCCTTCCCTCCCCGTCCCCCACTCCCCCGCCGACGGTGCCAACGCCTTCGTGAGCCACGTGCCGGCCTCTCATGTCACACGGAGGCTTCCTAGTCACTGGGAGAAGCAGCAGATTTTCTAACCACGAGTGAAAAAAAATGATGTAAATATACCAAAAATATTGCATTATGGTATTAATATTTACTTCATTATGTGTATAATTCCAATCGAAGTGTTCAAACGAGATTGAAGCCGTGGATTTTTAAGGGCGAAAATATTCCTCGTACGCCTTCCATCGGAGGGGAAGTAAAGCTGACTGTCCCATGTTGTAGATTTACATGTGTGTGGGGGAAAAAATCCTCAAGTCTAAAATACGCTAAATTCAAATTGCCTGCTTCGTTGCCCAAGTAATGCCTTCTTTCTCTGCTAGATAGTGAAAGGAGCGTTGCGAAATTCAGGTGGTGAGACGGAAGAGGTCGGAGTCTTCTCCTGTAAAATAAGTCACAATTGAATTGAATTATCGTTAGGACACGCATAATCATGAAATTACATATTTTCCACATTTAACTCTTTCAAATCACGTGAACTATACACTCACTTTCATATAGGTTTGTGCTTAAAAAGGTTGTCTATTTAGTACATACACACTTACATATTTTACCCAAAAGTACACACATGTTCATATTTTACTCAAAATGGCATATATTTGGATAGTTCTATTTTCCTGCAATTTTTTGTACAATTCTTCATTTATCCCATATTTTTAATAAGGAATCGTCCGGACTAACATTTCAGCATTGTTAAACAAACTTTTTCTGCATAATTATCCACAAATATTGTATTTTATATTTTGTTGTAGAAAAAGTTGTACAATGCAACAAAAAATCGATGTCGAAATTTTCACCAAAATACACGTTTCGGGGGATCTCTAACACCTGAAAAGTATTTTTTTCAATACGTCTGTCCTGTCTGTCCAACTGTTTGTCACTCTACCCGCGTGACTGTCCGTTTATGAAGAATACTCAGAGGCTAAACCGCACCCACGATATTCCCCAAAATCCATAATCTTGATCGATCTGCCAAAACTCAAAACCTTGTGAATTTAAAACGGACAGATTTAGTTAGTTTATACTGAAATACAAAGAAAATGGTATTCATGAATGTTCAAGGACCGTAATAAGACAAGTAATTCAGTATTTAAGTGTTTACAGATTGTTTTTCATTTTATGTGTTGAACGCTTTTTCATTTAATTTGTAACTTTTGTACAAGTACGAAATTTAGGTTCATTTAGAAAACAGGGTAATTTTATCTCATAATTGTGAATCTATAAGTAATTTGACCATTAAAAAATCAAGATCCTTCTTCCCTGGGTTTTTTACATTACAAAAATTGCAACTGCTCACTTACGGTTTTTGTAATTGGGAAATTGTTTTGTATTTGGGGTTTCGTAATTTAGAGTAAGGGAATTATTCTTTTTCTAAACTGGATTTGGACGTTTGAGTTGAATGCACTTTTCTACTCCCAATTGCAGAGGAGTTGTAGAGGAATTGTCGTCGGAAAGTGAGGACACACACATTCCAATCTCCAGAATGATGGGAAGGCAGAATTGCCGTGGACCGGCGTGCACCCGATGAAAGAGGTGGCAATTTTGTAGTAATTGTTAAAACGTTAGATACTGAAATTGTGGCATTTTATGCTTGTTGTGTTACCTGATCAGGTAGTGGAAACGTGTTCATTGGTATATCCCCGCCATGAGCTGAATTGTTTGATTTTTTTAAAAAATATTTATTTATTTTATTCGCACTACATCGGCTCTTCACACTACCATATGTTTTCTCACTTCCATGTTACCCACCAGAGTCCAACTTTGCGATGGCCTCATTCTTATTTATCAGTTACCCGTGATACGGGTAAAATATTTTTCTCGGGTGTGTACGTATGATACATGGATTAGTGATAAATTTGACATATTTGAACCAGTATGGCGGCTACTTCGAGAGCGGCTACTTCGAGAGCGGCTACTACGAGACGCCGCTGCGGTATGGTGTGGTCATACGAATTTTCTACCACTAGGCCAAAAAAAATAGCTTTGAGCTCGTAATCCAAGCGGCCAAAAAAATTACACGTTCAATTCAGTATGGCGGACAGTTCGAGACGCCGCACCGTTTCGTTATGGCATACAACTCTTTCAGACTTTGGCTATCTAAAGAACAATATACAACTAGAATTAGCTGTGTACTTATTCCCCAATGGCATAGTTTTTATCGACATATTTAAAAAGTTCCTCAGCGCAACCCTGACCCCTACAGACCGCCATACTTGCGTTTCCTTGTTCCTCATCACCCTGGTTAACATCTCAAAAAAATTTAGCTCTGAGCTTATACGCCGATTTTCTTGCTGGTTCCCGGTCTTTATATGACCGTTATATTTTTAATTCATTATGCATCATTCATAAACCAGAAAATTGCAATTTTGCTGAAAACATTTCTTCTAATTGTAGTTTTCTATCAGGATGCTGTATTTTAAACCATTGGTCTCACAGTAGTCAGTTGAATAATGAATTCAATGGTATGGTTACACGGTCGTTCGCCGCATCAAAGATTTGGTGATACCAGCCCTACTATAACGATCGTTATCCGATAAAACACTGAAAACACGGGAAAACAGGAAACGCGACAAACATATGTACTGAACTCAAATTACACAGGTCTACAACCAAAAAGCTGTTTTCATACTTTTATCTGATTCTTATGTTTTTGAGTGCGCCGAATTCGAAAATGGTCATGATATTTCTTCCTGGGACGTCAGGTTTTTTCACAGTCGAATGTGACTTGGTGAAACAAGTAGCTGGCAAATTCATCACACTTGGGAAAAAACCGAACATGGATAAACAAATTTATTTTCACTCTCAGAGCTCCCCAAAACATGACAACGTATGTATTGAGCCTCGTGGGGTTAATGGATTGTTGGGTGAGGTTAATTGCATTGCTAGGGCCTGCCTGGACATGTTCATGCATGCATTTATCTTGTGTTCTAATTCCTCCGCAATGGTGTTTTCCATTTCAGTCGTTATCCAGCTATTGTCTGTGTGGTTCATAATTAGTGCTATACTTCCAAGAAAGTGAGTAAATTCGTCTCACAATTTCCGTTTCATATGTAGAAACTTCATGGTGAAAATGCAGGAGTTGAGTATTACGAATTTCATTAAGAAAGTTTATTTTGTTTATTTTAAATTAAAACTTGATTACCAAGATTTGGGCATCTCATAAAGTATGTAAGCGGGGCGTCGAAGAACTTCGTAATTGGTCAAAAGGCAAAATAAAAGCTTTTCGATGTGGAGTTCCTATAATGCTGCGCGAACAAAATAATCAAAGTGATGATTGTTATTACTATTTTTAAACTATATTATTAATTATATTTTCTAGGAAATAATATAAATGCTGTATATCAAAGAGTATATACAATTTATTATTTACTATGCTACTATTATACTGTATATACTATGTATTATTTACATTATATTAATAAATTATTGTTCCTTGCTATCGATGCATATCTTCCAATCTGACTACACATTATAATCACAATCACGAAAAAGTATTTTTTATTTGATTAGCTTATTTTTGGCAAAATGCATTTCCAAGTGTATATTTTTTTGTTATATTTGTTTGCTGCCTAACAAACTTGAAAAATTCGCTAAATTGTATACAATTGATTAATTGCTCGTGTAATCATGAGATTTTCCTCGGAGCAAGAAGATTACTTCTGAAACCCGGAAACTCCGAGTCAAACCCAAAGAGGCAGCTACCCTATACTTCGGTTTTTCTTTCTTGGCGCGTGGGGGTGTGTCATCAAAATGGAATAACTCACGGTATTTCACGTCGTTCTCGGTTGCGCAGCTAGAAGTCGCATGATGGCCCGCACTGCTCGATAGAGTCGCGATCATGCGAATCCTAGCGGCACAACCGAGAACGACGCAAAATACCGTGAGATATTAGTTAGTTAGTTAATGCCTTATTTTACGTGGCGAGACTCGGGCCATCAGGCCCGCTCTTCTGTCCGACCACGCAAATTTCACTACGCTCCTTTCACCACCTAGCGGAGAGAGAAGGTATTATCTCGGGCGACGAAACAGGCGATTTGAATTTAGCTCAGAGGCGTCATTTAGGCTTGAGGATCTTTTACATGCAAGTAAATCTACTAACATGGGACAGCCGGCTTTACTTCCCCTCCGAAGGAAAGCCTACGAAGGATTTTTTCGCCCTTAAAAATCCACGGCTTCGATCGGGTTTCGATCGCGAACTTTGTTATGACAGTCCGGTACGCTAACCGTCACACCATCGAACCCGCAAAAATCCATATTCCATTTTGATGACACCCCCCCCCCCACGCGCTAAGAAAGAAAAACCGAAGTATAGGTGCGAGTGAATTTCCACATGGCCGTGACAACCAAAGAGCGAATACCTGAGACGCGGCGGAATATTTTCTGTTCCTTTTGGCGTCACTCTCCCTCCATTTTTAGTGTGGCGCTAATGGATATGTACCAATGAAGTGGCAAGTGGTGATTCAATGGGAGGCGGGCTTCTGGTTCTCAACTCTACGAACTTAGGTGCTTTACTCTGATTGACAATAATGTATTAAGAATCGTGGCAACTCTGGGGTGTCTATAATTTTAAAACTACAGTTTAAAACAGACTGCAACCTCCGAGATGCACGTCTCGATTATGAATCTTTCTTTAGCGACTTTTCTGGAAGTTGACTTCTTCTTCCCTTTGTATAATATTATTACTAAATTAAAATGAATGAAATGTTTTTAATTATTAAAAATAAGGTTGGTTTCTTCTGAATATGGTTGATTCGAATGTTGCTTCAGGTAATCACTACACTAGTCGTAGAAGAAAACTCAAAATGCAATTGAGTATTCTCAATGTTTCCGTTTCTTAAGATTTTACTTAGAGCAAGGGGACATAAATAATGACGATAAAAGATTTCAGCATAATTTTTGCATGGGCACTATACATGGCAACATTGAAACATTGAACATGGAATGTAATACACGTAATTTACGAGAAACTCTAGTCATTTGAGAGGGTCCATCCAGTACTCGAAACAAAGATTTGGTGCTGAATGAGACCGACCACTCATATTCATAAATAAAGAAGAGAATATTGTAAAAAAAACCTTAAAAAATATTAGATTTATCAAGGAAGATAATATCAAATCTCGAGGAAACGCTAATTTATAAATCAATGATAACTTTAGCGATTTCCAGAACACACTGCTTTCCTTGAATACGTAAAAAAAAACCTTGAAACGTATGTAAAATAGTTTGAAACGCGGAATCTTACGCAAACGAAGAAAACGCAAGAAACGCAGTATCTTAGTAATATTGTATCATATAATTCACTGTGAGTGGAGTTGTTTCAGAACCAAGACGAAAATCATGCAAAAGGAGCTCAAAAACGTTTGCACTTCATATCATTGATCAGTGGGGGGCGGATTTTAATGAAATACCTTTGTTTTGCTTTAGAACAATGCTATTTAGCATAGAAATTAATTTTATGTAATGACGAAAGAAAATTACTCTTTTTTTTTTTTTTTTTTTTTTGCATTTTTCGTCGATTTTGACTAATAAGTTATTTTTACCTTTTACAATCATTTTAACGCATTTTTGCTGATTTCATAGACTTTAATATCATTTTAATGCCTGCTTCGAATAATATTTACGAGATGCAACAAATGTTATCCACAGAATTCCCGAGAAGCCTATTCGATTTCTTGGCTCAGAAATTGTAATGTCAGCTGTTGTGAGTATGTAATCTAAGGTTCCTGTGACTCCCGTCAGCCCCATTATCGGTTTTCACGATTTAGGGATAACTAAAGAAAGAGATTTCCTGGTACCAAGAGTGCATACCAATTGCAATTTTCAAGATTTCAGAGCATTTAAAGAAAATAGGTCTAATGTTATGTTAATAACTCAAATCTTGCTCTATTCGAGCAAACTACTTAATGAAAAAAAATTGGTTTTTGAGAAAATCTTGTTTACGTGTTTCTTAAAAGGAGGCGATTTCTCTCACAATTATTTGAAAACCACTTACATTTTTAATAAAACGAGCATGGCATTAATTAAAAATCTCTTGTTGAAAAACAGATCAATTGTACAAAAAATATCTTCAATTATGTAATTAGAGCAAGAACAATAAAAATTGACTTTTGCAACTAAGGTAAAAATTTAGAGATTTCACTGAAAATTGGACAGGCACCATTTTGTCGTTGAACCTTTACGAAATAACCCTTAAGTATTAAAATATCCGTTTCAAATTCAAAAAACCGCAACATCAGCTTTATCGAATGGACAATATATAGGACGGTGAAATTCCTGTAAATGGTTAAAGTGCTAGTTTTGTTCAGTCCCAGAGAGACGGTCAAGCAAAATGACAGGCAGACGGACAGACACACCGACAGACGAACGGGTGGATAGACGGACAGACGGACGGACGGGCATGCGAACGGACGGACGGACTAACAAATGGGCTGACGGACGAACAGACGAATGGAAAGTTGTTAAAACAAATGAACGGATGGACCAACAGTCGGGCGAACAGACGGAAGGACTGAATAACAGACGGATGGATGGACTTGAAAACTTTTTGTGATTAAAATCAGATCCTCCAGCCTATGACGAAATATGTATTCTTACGCTATTACATCTACAATATAAGGATAAGCTTCAAGCAATTATGTCTCTTGTAGAAATTCTAGAGAAAGAAGAAAGAATAAACGTTTGCATCCGACTTTGATCATTGCTTAATTCGAGTTGGCTGCACTTGTTCATAATCCATTACTAGTCATCTATGGAGAAACGTTCATTCACGCCATCTGCGCTGATGCAACTGCCCATTTTTCACAACTACCTACTTCTGCGACGTTGTTTCAGTGCGCATTTGCCTCTCCCTTACCAAACTTAACCTTGGTAATTTCATCTTCACATCGTGGCGGTATTGAAGGGTGCTCTTTTTTCAGACATTCTGAAGGGTATCCTCTGCTCGCTAACGTATCTACCCGAAGTCAGAGGAGATGCTGATTGATTGATTGATTGTTAGAGATTCCTGGAGCTTCAACTGCTAAGGTCTTTATTATGTGTAGTGCATGTTTGTTTCCTAGGGAGGTGCCTGTGATCTTTTCCTCGCTGGATGGTGAGATCTGGCGCCGATCTACCGTTGACAAGCGGGGTTTTCCTTTGAACTAGGTATCTCCCACCAGCGGGGCACTGCACCGCCCCAGCCGGGAAAAGCTGTAAGCTCCCGACCGGTTTCGCGGTATGTGCGGTAGTGTAGTGCATGTTAGTGTGTACGTAAGGGGTGAGGATAGGACAAAGAAGAGGACGAAAATATCGCGTGTGGCCCGTTTGTTTGTTAGGGTTCTGCTTCTCTGGCATTCGCGTGGTATTGATTGGAGATCAATTTATTGATTGGAGAAACCACGGAAAACTGCGGATCAGAGCAGCCGGCCGCTCAATTCTCCACCAGACAGCGGCAGAACTCGCTCTTGTAGTTGTGTAGCTAGAGTCGAAAATCCTGCCACCGTCGAAATTCAAACCTAGGACCTCCCGGTCAGAGGCATTGAAGTTCTTCTGTATTATTTGAAATTGTTATTTAGATTTCGGATCCATTCGCGTGACGATCGTGATTATCTTCCTATTTGAACATTTGACCTTTTTTGTCTCTATTTTAGATCACATACAAGCGTTGATTGACCGCTCTACGACTTGTCCATCCCATAGATTTGTAATGCATAGCTCTGTACCGATTTGGTTTTCGTTTTACCTCATTACACGTTCGTATCTTAGTTCCCTGTACCTTGTAGTAGTGTTAATTACATATTGTTATATAAAATTTCATTATTTAATTTCTTCCTTCATCCATTATGACAAATTTTTTGGATGGATCTATATGCTCAACATTTATCTCAACATTTTTTAAAAATACTCTTCCAGTTTAGCGAAATGGTATTTGCACAAGGGTAATGTAGTACTTGTAGTTAGACAAGATCATCAGTTGTATTTCTCTATTAGAGAAGTTTAAGTCCCCTTTCATTACTAGAGAACTACTGTATTGGACTTGTCATCAAAACCACAACAAAGTTGATATAGTGACAATGCACCTCTTATGTGAATGGGTTGACTATACACACCTTTGCTTCCCTTTATAATTTCCACAATGAAGAAAAGGATAGCGTGTATGACGTTTTCATGCTGGTGAAAATGTGAATGTCGGATTCTCGCAATCCTGACGCATTGACATTCTGCATTATTCATGGTTGTTCGATTTTCTCGACCCACAGACTCTCTTCAATTATTCATGGACTAAATAGTTCTCCCCGGTTTCAGAAGGGAGAATCCAGAAGGCCATCTACCAAGGCCCCACTTCTGTCTAAGCGTAAGAGACACGTGTCTATTTACGTTCTGTAACAAATCTAGTACATAAAGCACACTTACAGAGATGATTATCTTCCGATATTAAGTACTTTAATATGTATTCTCTCCTTTGAAATCATATGAAGAATATAACTCAAAGAGTAGAAAAGAGCTACTTTTCATAAGCGGGAATAAATACTAAAATTAAGTTCTAATTCTCGCTTCATTACTATTTTCCTGCAAATCGCACTACTTTGCGAGCTAGGCAAGAAAAGATGAAAATGTCAAACCTTATTTCTACGATTTGAGGCTTTTAAAGGATGTCTGATTGAAGGAGGAAAAATTAAATATCACTGAAAAATTTGCGTTGAAAATGACTCCTCGATTGTGAGTAATTAATTGGTATAAATTCAGAGCCTTTTTGTGTTGCCAGATGATCCTATTTACAAATAGCGATGCAGTTCGATGACGCAGCAATGAACGGCAGTTGTGCTTCTCTTCCACGAAACGAAAGGTCTTATTGTGATTCAAAGGCGTTTTCGACAACCGTTTGACACACGATGGGTCCCTTGCAAAAGAACTATCCACAGACTGTATAATCAATTTGGATTTCTTACACGAGCGTTTTGAGATGTAGATACTCGTAATTTCACTCAGGTTTCCAGGTCGTTTCAATTAAGGACAATTTTGGCCCCCCAATAGTCCAGATTTCCACCCATGTGACTTCTTTCTTTATAGGTTGCTTCAGGGAAAATTATCCCCAAATGCCTACGTGAGTTAATGGAGCTCAGAAGAATTATTCTTCAAACATCACAGAAGACTTGTGTCGGAGGAGTATCGCTAACGTCAGTTTTCATTTGCAGGAAGTTATGAATCGAAACATTTTGAGTATGTTCTGCGTTAGAACAATTCTCCAAAGAATGTTTTCATTGCAGTATGTTTTCCTTTGAGTGTGTATTAACAATACTTGTTTAAATTTAACAACAAAAGACTATTTCGTGCTGCTGCATCGTCCGTCTTTCTTTGTCGACCATTGTTATATTAACTAGTTTCCTAACGGCCGAATCATGAATTACGCGTTATTCATAAATTATGTAAAAAACAAATGTTGACTCATTTTGTGCTTCACCGTGTATAATACTAAAAATGGGCATTTTTTGCTTAAATCTATTTCTTAAAGACGGGTATATAAATAAGTTAATGTTCAATTATTCTATTTTTCCGCGGATAGAAGAATGGATGCTTAAAAGAATGACGCGGGTCACATATTCCTTGCGCTCTCTGAATTTTCGAAAATTACAAATTTGGGAATAATACGTGAACATTGGTTCTGTTGTAGCACCACCAGTTTCCGAAAGAATCCGAACACTAGATTTAAAAAAAATATTAAGCAATGAAGTAAATGATTCTGTCAAGTTATTGGCAGATAGTCACTGTTTTATAACATGTACATAATAAATTTATTATAGTCATATTGATTTGCAGTATACTTGTCTATTACCGGAGAGAATGACACCAACGAAACCAGTTTCATTCAAGTACGTACTACAAGGTTCTCACAACATTAACACAAAATCTTCCAGATGAAGCTGTTTCCTTTCTCTGCCGATTGAGACTTTGCAAACAATCTGCCGAGCGGGTAAACGAAAGAACTGGGTTGACAAGTTCGGCACGACCGCAGCCGAGTACTGAAGGCTGGGAGTGCGTCTGAAACAGGGTTCATCAGAAAGTCGATTCGGAGGCAAAGAGCCATCCGCAGCGGCCGGAGCGGATGGCGGGAGCTGCACCTGGAGCAAGCGAAGCCTGGGGGAGGGGAGGGGGGTTCCAGGTAGGGGGATGAGATGTGGAAGCGATAAGGCGGACGGCTCAGTTTCACTCCAAGCTTCGTTGCAAAATCTGTCGAAACGGAAGAGGAACCAAGCTGTTCTCGGAGCGAGAAACGGCAGCGTGCAGTGACCGATGAATTTCTCGTACCCTGGCGTTTGACACTTGAATTTCTCATAGTGCTCCCGTTCGGTCCCGGCCGCCTGTTTTGAATTTGCACTAGACTTGTGCATGGGACTTATTTTAGAGCTCCCTGATTGGACATTGAGGCGGCGCACGAAACCCATGCGACACATTTCTCTGAGACACATAGTCTTTGAAGAAACATACTGCTTGTGCATTCGACGAGAGTAGAGGCAGGGCGCTTATAAGGATGAGGTTTATGAAAGTTGGTTAATGTAAAAAAGAGTTTGGGACAGGATTTTCAACTGCGAAGTGTGAAATAATTGAGAGATAATTTGCAACCCGTTTTGTAAACATGGAAGTCAAAAGAGAAGAATAAAAGTAATTGCTTTTACTAATATCTGTCTAAATTTGTTCCCCACAAAATATCCTAAAATTGTTTTTCTTCCTTCAAATATCAAATACGTATCCCAAATTTCTTAAAAAGTATAAGAAGCCCTTTAATTAGTATGTAATTTTTTGCAGTTATAAACTGCCCCAAATGTTTTCAATTAAGGATTACCATTAAATTCGGATTACATCAATTATACGTTTTATAACTGTTTGGTACCTCTAATTGTTCTTTCATTAACCTCACTAATGTTCTCACAAGGACGCTGCCACTACTCTTTTCGAATGCACAAGCTGTCTCTTCAAAGTGTATGTGTTTCAGAGATATGTGTCGCTTGCGTTTAATGCGTCGCCTCAGTGTCCAATCAGGGAGTTCTAAAAGAAGTCCCATGCACAAGTCTAGTGCAAATTCAAAACATGCGTCCCCTGAGAGCCGGGAGCAATGGGTCTTGGCGCTACGGAGCGAAAACGTGACCAGCCCTGGTCTAAAAGGGGGGCCGCGCTCTCCGGAGGCCAGGCGCGTCGCGTCGCGCCGGGAGAGTCACGACCACTTAGCACCGGCGGCGCGGGGCGCGAGAAACGGCGCTCGCGGCTCCATTGCTAAAATCACTTGTCGCCTCGCTCTTAATTGCACATTCTCGACCGTACCAGCTGTGTGATAATTTCAGTTTTCGAATTCCTGCGAATGCGCTCGTAAGTGATTAGTTTAGAGACTGGGTTCCTAATGAATGCTTCAGCTCGCCATCAGCAACTCTTTTGTAAGTAACATTAGCCTTCGCAGAGTTCTAAAAATAATTGTCTGAAATCGGAACGTAAAATTAGTGGGAATACGCGAACTACCGAAACCTCTCTTAGTGTTATTACTCAACAATTAGGAAGGTTTTTATTACAATCGAAATCATGCCGTATTAAAAATATACTTTCTTCTATCGGAGGAAAATTTACAGAAAAAATTGCATCTATTTTCCAGAAAATTTTGAATATATCATAGGGACTTCACACACCTCCAAATGTAAAAATTTTTAATGACCTCCAGAACGGAACAGATACATCTTACTCCTGACGTATTTCTCAAATTCCAGCTCAAAAGCGTATAATCTAACAGAGTTGTGCCTGACATACTTTGAACACTGACAGATAGACACACAGACATCCCGATTTGTGGGTTCGAAATTGCATTATCTTAGCAACATGCACCACTATTAACCATCTTCCGAAAAGCACTAATTTACCGTAATCCTGACACGCGCGTGTTGTATGTATGCATGTATGTGTGTGTGTGTGTGTGTGTGTGTGTGTGTGTAGTGTATGTGTGTGAGTGAAATTCAGCTTAAAAGAAATTTAAACAGAGATTTTAAAGATGAGATGATTTCAATAATTTTCCTCCCTGTACTCTGGTAGAGGGACGTAAGTAAATTATTCGCACTCTTTATCTCATAATATTACTACCACTTAGTGTAATTTCAAATTGGCTGTTTTTTACGAAAAGTTTCATTATCGATATTTTGCCGATTCTTCAGTTCAATTGCAATCTGAAGTCGTAGTTCCTAAATCTGGCTTTTATACGGTGTAGCTAACTCTGATTATTAAAGGTGATTTTTTCGGCAACGACAATGAGGGTTTACAAATTATAGGCATTGGAAATGTATTTGAAAAACAAAAACATAAGAAGAATATTAAAAAATATGAAGGTGGAAAGCATTTCCTCTAAACTATTAGAAGAGAAAAGAAAAATCTCAAAATTAAAACCAAACAACACATAGGTGCTGGTAAACATCTATGGGGTGATGAATGAATCGAAAAGTAATAATAAATGAAAGCTGAAATATTCGAAGGTAATGTCTTCGTGGTGATACGAGGAAAAGAAATGGAGATAAATCCTACTTTCCAAAAATACCAGATAAAATCAAGATCATAAGCTGTTTCTCTGTCACCAATGAATATTTCAAATTCATTGCAATAGTGCAAGAACAGGCCTCGTGTGCTTTCATTTTGATTCTATCAATAAAAAATATTTTTTTGCCATCTTTTCTTGCCAATAAACATTTCTACGAATTTTTGTTTAACTCTTCTATTCCGCCTCTGAGCATTGGTGGAACTCTCATTAAATCTAATTAACACTGTGTGTTGATAGATAACATGATGTATATGCTTCGACTTTGCTCCAACAACGCATCCTACGAGAATAAGGTGCGATGGAAATAGCACTCACGTCATACATAGTTTTGGAGTTCACGCTGTGAGTGGTAAATATTCTAGGTATCCTTATGTAGTGTAAAATGCCATTCGAAAGGTCAACTGGCGGGCCACGATGACTATGGAGAACCGTGCCATGCCAACTTATATATAGTGCAACAGTTTGCTACTGCAAGTGTGTAGTAACAGTAACACAGTAACTACTAGAACTGTGGGTCAGTGCATCAACTGATGTCACTGCAGTACCTCTGACCGGGAGAGTCTAAGGTTCGAGTTCCGGCAGGGGCAGGATTTTCGACACAAGCTTGTCAGCTAGGTCGGGCGACGGACCGCTCGCGTTCTTTCCATCCACTTCCTGTCCTCTCCTCTCTTTTACTTACACACACTAACATGTTCTACACTACCGCACATGCCAGGAGACCTGTCGGGCGCTTAGAGCTTGTCCTGGACGGGGCGGTGCCCTGCTGGTGGGAGATTTCTGGTTGGGGAAACCCCCTTACGCCGACGTGTAGGTCGGCGCCGGAATACCCCATCCAGCGGGGAAAGATCACTACCATCTCCTGCGTTAAGAACATGCACATTTACGGGACTAATGACCATAGCAGTTGACATCCCCGGAATCACTAATCAGTCATTCAATCAATCCGTGCCTGCGAAAGGGCCTTGTGTTTGGGAGGTGTCGAGGGAGGTCTCCCGGGGCCGCGCTCTGCAGCCAGCTGGGCGCCCCCGCCCGCCTCCTCCCGCCCGCCGGCACCCCGCTTTTATAAAGGACATAAACGTGGAGCCGAGGCCTATCGAGCGGGCGTGTGGGCGCGGGGGCGAGCAGACGGGCGAGTGGGCGGGCGAGCGGACAGGCGAGCGGGCGGGTGGGCAAGCGGGCGGGCGAGCGAGCGGGTGGGCAAGTGGGCGGGCTGACGAGCAGGCGGGCGAGCGGGTGGGCGGGCGAGCGGGCGGGCGGGCGGGCGGGCGAGCGGGCGGCGGGCGAACGGGCGGGCTGACGAGCGGGCTGACGGGCTGACGGACGGGCGGGCGAGCGGACGCGTGGGCAAGTGGGCGGGCTGACGAGCGGGCGGGCGGGCGGGCGGGCGGGCGGGCGGGCGGGCGGGCGGGCGGGCGGGCGGGGGGGGGAACGGGCGGACAGGCGGGCGAGCGGACAGGCGGACAAACGGGCGGGTGGGCAAGTGGGCGGGCTGACGAGTGGGCTGACGGGCGGGCGGACGGGCGGGCGGGCGGGGGAACGGGCGGACAGGCGGGCGAGCAGGCGGGCGGGCGGGCGAGAGGGCGGGCGGTCGAGCGGGCGGGCAGGCGGGTGGGAGGGCGAGCGGGTGGGTGGGCACAAGGGCGAGCGGGGGGGGCGGATGGGCGAGGGGGCTCGCGTGAGCGCCCACGTGGCCACGAGGCGCGGCGAGGGAGCGCCTCCTCAGCGCAGACTCTTCCTCAGATCGAAGGCCCTTTCGCACGAGCCGGGCCACGCTGCGGAGCCTCCGCGACGATTTCCCTATCGATCGTTGCGCTCCACATTCTCCCTGCGTTACTGGAACAAAAATATTGTAATGTCTCTCAAATAGTCCCTTTAAAAATCCTTATTTGACTGCCACTAGGAAACGCTGTTCTTTGAGGGTATGCGTAGCGCACTAAAAGTTTAATTTTTAGAACTGGGGCTAAAAGTAAGATGATGTTCAACTCTTCAGATAAAATTGTGAATGCAGCAAAGAAAAAAAACGTTTGACCGCATCAGCTATTATTAAACCTTAATGTAATTTTCATTAAGTTATTTGTACACTTGAATAAAAATAAAATTAGAGTTATTATCAGAAAGTCTAAAAATAGCGTACGACACACACGACAAGTGGTTAGCGTGCCGGACTGTCGTAACCAAGTTCGTGGGTTCAAACCCAATCGAAGCCGTGGATTTTTAAGGGCGAAAAAATCCTTCGTACGCCTTCCGCGGAGGGGAAGTAAAGCCGGCTGGCCCATGTTAGTAGATTTACTTGCATGTAAAAGATCCTCAAGCCTAAATGACGCCTCTGAGCTAAATTCAAATCGCCTGTGTCGTCGCCCGAGATAATACCTTCTTTCTCCGCTAGGTGAAAGGAGCGTAGCGAAATTTGCGTGGTCAGACGGAAGAGCGGGCCTGATGGCCCGAGTCTCGCCACGTAAAATAAGGCATTAACTAAACTAAACTAAACACACACGATGAAAGTGATTTTATTTTGCTCGAATGCTCGAGTAAAAGTGATTTTATTTTACGCTACTCGGTCTGTCTGCTTCTTGTCGCAACCATTGTAACTCGCAAAATAAAATTTCACTCTAACCACTCTCATAAATAACGATTTAAGCTCTAATATTTTGTTATTATTCATCTGCCCATATTCATTTTCTTGTATAATAAGAGAGCTATCACCAAAACTGATGGTGACAACCGTTAAGGAAATGTCTTCCATCTCAAGTGTACTGGTTATTGGAAAGTCTTGGTATTGGAAGGCGGAGCTATTCAGACGAGTTGCTGGAAATTTCTAGGATGTGTCTAACGTTGGTGGGTTTGTGGCGCCTCCCAGAATGAAATTCGCAAGCCGACTTCTCTGATAAGTAGGTTTCCTAATCACTTCCAGGAGAATACCGGAACAGCACCACAGGACATGGGCCTCGGACCGTACACGATCCTTCCTTCCCTATCCTGCCCCATTTCCCATCTTTAGGACCGAGCGATGGGCTGAATACCGAACCACGAATGGCCCATCTCTTACTGATCTAGAAAAAACTTCGAATAGCCCATCTTTTACTGATCTAGAAAAAAATTCCGTATAATGTCCAAAGAGGCCAAGGCAAAACTGGAAATACTGTTGCGCCATAAAGAGAAGGAAAATATATTGAGCATGTTTATGGTAAAATATCAGACTAATATAAACAATAAATTATAAACTAATTTTAAAAATCAATATTTCTAAAGTTTTAAGAGAACTATGAAAAGTAGTAATAGAAGAACTTAAAACTCAAAACATAACCTAAACCTAAATTATTCTGTTAATATTCGGAAGTAATATTGTTTACACACTTATTTTTTCTTTTCCTCGGCTACTCAATAGTGGATGGAAAAAGTATTGTATTCGGACAAGAAATTCCAAGGAGACATTTTGTGCCAAAATCCGCTTTGAGGTTCCTGAGGTGAAATAAATAGTTTTTCCATGACGTCTGCGTCGGTGGATGGTCGGTTTTGCGGATGGACTTGTGTCACGTCTGACTTGGGAAGATTAAAATCTATTAACCTCTAAGTTCTTATACTCGTCGGAAATACGACCAGTTAGGGTAGATTCAAGATCTTCAAGACTGGTGCAGATAGAAAGAAGATAAACGAATTTTTTATAAAACGTTTGGCAAAATCTTTAAAATGTCCTCTTTAGCTTAATGTCCATGAGCTGGGACAAAGGAAAAAGGCGTTATGCTGCCCCTGTCCATAGTTCTCCCTCTCATTCTGTGGACTAAAATGATTGATTATTTCATGTTTTCCGGGGAGTCAAATGATATAGTCATTGTGCTCTTAAGTGTTGTGCATGTTTTATCGCAGGAAATGGCGGTGTAGGTTCCCCGCTGAGGGGTGAGATCCGGCGGAGAAATATACGTCAGCATGCGGGTTTTCCCCATCCAGGTATCTCCATCCTGTTGGGAACTGCTCCAGCCGGGACAAACTCTAAGCTCCCGCACGGAGAGAAATGTTTTGTTCATACAGTTAATTACGTAGTAGATTTAACTAAACGGTATAGTATATTTTGGTAGAACAAAGTGATTAGTCAAGTACACTAAACTACTGTTTAGTTAACACACTAATGCATGTATAGTAATGTTCACTAAACAGGTATACCCCGTGACGAATGGCATCTAGTGGAGAAAACTAAAGGAATCGTTACGTTGACTAATACATTGAGTAATATTTACCAAACAGTGCAGTGAAAATAACTAAATGAAAAGTGAAAGGGAGCATTTTCTTTCTGTGGATGGAGGGCCGTAGACATCTTTACTCTAGGGTCCCTTCAAGCAGGTAGCAACTGGGGTTCCGCAGCGGTCGTCCATCCTACGGCCCCGTGCACTCGTACTTCCTTAATCTCGATTACCTGACAAACCCTAGTCTAGCAGAGCAGTTACGGACGCAGGCTGCTGGCTTTAGGCTATCGACGGTATTTCTGCTATTAGTTTAGAGAATATAACATAATTATTGAAAACCAATAAAATACTAAACACGCCATTTAAATAGTGTATAATACTACATACAGCGTTGCATTCTCACACTTCAGACGGGTTCTATAACCATTTGAATTGGTCAGGTTGCTGAGAACGCGCGCTTACTGAACAGTATTTAGTAAACAGTGCTTACTAAACAGTGTTTAGTAAATGTGACGACATGAAACGTAGATCTCACCAAATGATTTTATCTACGAAACAAGAATAGTGTCACAGACAATTCTCTTTGTTCATTCACTTACGATTATGAATTGTTTGATTTACTAAACGACACTAAACCATGTTTAGTGAATTTAACTGTACGAATAATTGTATTTACTGTATGATCGTTTACTAAACAGATTTACTGCCTTCTACTAAAACATTTCTCTCAGTGCAACTGGTCTCCTGACACGTGTGATAGTGTAGGGCATGTAAGTATATGTGTGTAAGCAAGGGGTAAGGGTAGGACGGGGAAGAGGAAGGAACGATCGCGCACGATCCGTGGCCCGTTTGTTAGGGTACTGCTCCAGCATTCGCCTGATGTGGATCGGTGAAACTACGGAAAACTACCGATCAGAGCAGTCGGCCGCTGGAATCTTCCTCCAGACAGCGGCTAAATTCGATCTATCTATCTAGCTAGTGTCAAAAAAATTCTACCCCCGTCGGGACTCGAACCCTGTCACCTCCCGGTCAGAGTTACTGCAGCGACATCAGATGATGGTTGATGCCCTGAGCCACATAAGCAGGTCTTTCGACTGTATGACTGCGCCGCTAGTGGCTCAGCAACTTTGTTAATTTTCTTTGTTTGTCCACAGAATTAAATTCGTTATGTAAAAATCAATGGGCATGTTATACCTTTATGGATAGATGTCTTACCTATATGTGACTAATATTTAATTTGTACAATTTTTAATAAATTTATTTCCAAACATCGATTTTATTCCACTTGAAAATTTCAAAATTGTTGTGGTGGTCAGATAATGGTATTTTTTATTGTGTAGGCTATCCGGGATGAACCGCGTCTCTGTCGTGGTGGTTGACGTTTCGGCCAACATGTTGTGGCCTTCCTCGGAGCGTACTGCACATGTTGGCCGAAACGTCAGCCACCACGACAGAGACACGGCTCATCCCGGATAGCCTAGATAATACTAACACCAGCAGCGGAAGCCTAGGCAATCATAGGTCAATCGATATTCTACTCCCTGAACGTTTGTAGACCCCCAAAAAAGGAAAAGAAGTAAATTATAATCGCTCTAAATCTAACCACTAAAAGGTATACCCTTGACATACAGCAAGTTCAAAGAATGTAAGAAGTCTCTCAATCTAATTTTTAAAATTTTGTGCTTGAAGTGGCCACTACTGATGCAGTGACCACTATTGATGTCGTTTCCCTGTAGGGAATAATTGGTTAAGAAACAAACCTAATGTAAATGAAAAGTAGCAAAAACTGTAAAATTCTTCGTAAGCAAAGATTCTCAATGGAAGAAGTTTTCGACAATGAGCTTTTGCGTCTAAGAGTTTGGCGCTAGACTCACACTCCTAACATCTATTCCTCTCCGAGATCTGCATACTAGCGAGCACACGAATCGTACATGTGGTCACAATTTAATGATGAAAAAGATGAGAACTTTATAACTTACACACTACAGGACATCTCGCCAAGAGTATCGCAAATTAGGAGGGAAAGAGCACAGGGATGCTTGAAGATGAAACATGATTTCAGCGATAAACTTTATTATTTTTAATAAAAATAGTACACTAAATCCTCGTTAGCACAAACTCGCTTAACACGAATTTCGCCGTAACATGAACAAAACTTCGGTCCCGGCAACGGATTACGGTAATACGGTAATTTATAATACTTGGATAGTACGAATTTTTATTACACGATCTCCAATTATTTCGGTCCCTTGGAATTCGTGTTAGTGAGAGTTAACTGTATTATAACTATGTGACAAATAGATTTGAATAATCAATTGCATCTCCGAAATAACAATTCATTTTCCAGCAACTTTGTGGAACTGTCTTTCTAAAATGCAGCATTTCGTGGCGGTTCCTGCTGCAATTATTACGGCCGGCGCGCCGTAAGTTTTTTCTTAGCCCTCTCAGCCTGAAATAGCGGCCACCCGTACAACTCTTGTGCGCATTGGTATGCAGGCCTCGCAGAGGGAAAGACAGCCTTGCCCCAGCGTCTTAGACAGATGAAAACTGCTTCCTTTGGCCCTCTCTGTCACTGTCGTCAGAAAGTGTGTGTGGATTCTTTTCTGAACAACTGTATTTTAATTAGCCAAATAGTATGATACATACATTTTTTTCGTGTAATTATTTTGATGGGAAATGTCTTTAAAATCGGTCGGAGATGCGGGGGTGAGGATCGTTTGGTAAAACACCAATGTAACGTTGTATTTGCATGTACACTAATATCGACGATCATTAATGCAGTATGCATCGACAATAGTAATATTGCGTACATCTTTGCAACCAACGCGCCTTACTTTGGTATCGTTGTGTAAGTGGATATGGCATCGTTATAGTACCACGCGTGACGATATCACCCGTTACTTATAAAAAAAACATTGCTACTAATATCACTAATATCGCTTTTATTTTTGCAACCATACTGCATCTTTTGATATATTTTGATTATAAATTGTATTTCTATTGAATTTTCCCAATTATTGGCATTTTCCATAATTATCAAATTATTAATGCTAAATAATTTTAATTGACAAGATGTAATTTTACTTCAATAAAATAATTTATAGTATACGTTCTAATGTTGAATTGAGAAGGGGTGACACATTTTACGCTGTCAGCCCTTGCTAGGCCTCTGTGACACACGGAACGAGATTAACCGAGAACCCCTGCCGGTTGGTACACATTTCCCATAGTCCCTGAAAACTTATGTTTGCAATCAGAATTTCTTGAAATCACGGTGTTCTATACATATTTTATATATTCTTTGTTTTGTAATATTGGTTGTCGTTTGGGTTGTTATTCGTTGAATTAATTATATTCGTGTGTCTTAATTCTCGTATTAACGTAATTCTCGATCTGGGAAATTATAGAATTATATACATTGATTGCATACATAACACACGGAATATTTTTCAACATGAAATATCGATCGAAACCTTTCATAAGTGAATGAGACACGTTCCAAAACCTTTAAGAAAATAACTGATTTACGTATTTGCATTGAGCAAAAAATCTTATATCCCTTTGAAGGTATTTAAGTTTCGTAGAATTGAATTAATGTGATTGGACCATAAGTTTCTTCGGCAAAGAAAATATGTAATTTTTCAATCACTATTTATGCATTGCCTTAATACTCGTGTCATTGTCTATTCAGTTTAGATTTTAAACGTTTATCTAAATAAATGATTCGTAGATAGATAGATAGACAGGATAGACTGGATAGATAGACAGTTAAATGGAGCAATAGATCGATAGATATACATATCTACAGACCGATTGTAAGATAGATAGAGAAATGACAATTTCGCAACTCCAGGTTCATGTCCTTTCAGGTTCTTCCAGTATTGCGTTCGTTCTTAATTTTCTGCCCGAGCGGCATCCAACCAGAAGGCAGCGAAGAGCCAAAACGGTGCGTGTTGATCAGTGCTGAGCAGTGCTGAGCGGGCCGAGGGGCGGCGCTGTTGACGCACGTGTTGACGCCGGTGCTAATCGGACGGCGGCCGAGCGCCTTGCGCAACCGCCTCTCCCCCCTCCCCCTTCCCCGCCGCGCCCCCAGCGCCACCGTTCCCCTCGTGCTGGCCAAGGCGGAAGCGAAGTGACGCGGGCCGCGCACCACCGGCAGAAGGGAGAGGAGGAAGCGGAGTGAGAGGGCGAGTCCAGCAAAGAGGTAGGGAGATGGGGTGGTAAATGAAAAAAAATCGGACCTATACCACATTAATAAGTGTATTTTACTCTATTCTTACAAGAAATTTAAAGAAAAATTTTGAAGCCGTTTTGGAGAAAATTTTGAAAATGTCCGGGTACTTCATGTAAAGTACCCCCAAATTTTATAGAATCTTTTTCAAAATGTAAAAGCTTTGACTCGAGCCAGATCCACAGGGAGCTTCTTTAATTTGAACAAAATCTTATGTATGTTTTAGGCTCTAGTAGTGTTCACACACGGACAGACGGACATTTTTGCTTTCAGTTGGTTTTTTCGGTACCAAGAACCCACAAAAGGGGGATTCTGGCTACACCACGTGTTAGGAGTTTTTTTCTCTTAATTTAGCAACTGGTTTTATCCTCTTTTTCATTATCAGGGCCCGGCAATGAATTTTTTTCTGCCGAAAATTCGCCCTCTTTATCGCGAAGCATGACATAACTTTTCCTATACTACCTATATTACTCCGTATATACGTACATATACGGGAAAGTGCAAAAGCGGCCCCCTGTCAGACTTAGCAATATATGGAAGGATGAAGCAGAAGCTGACTTACGAATTATGAATGGACGCGCTTGAAGGCCTACTGCTCAAGATAGAGATCAATGTAAATCTGTGATTGGACAGCCAATGTTGAAATCGAGTTCTAGTTCTGGATCAAGAAGAAGAAAAAGAGGGGTGGTGATTTAGATGAGATGTAGTTTACACTTGAGGTGTGGGTTGCAGCAGAGTTGAGGTTGTTATGATTGTTATGTGGAGATCGTGGAAACAATTGAAATGTTGTGTAAAAAGTATAGATTTGTGGTAATAGTGGATATGAAAGAATACTGGTGTTAACAGTAGAAGTAATTAGGAAAGAAGCTGGAAAGCAAGAACTCTGATCGAGATGGAGATGCAGATAGATTTAAATGAAGAGCACATATTGCACCCCATTCAATTCAAACAGAACTTCATACACGCCGGCATCAAAATCTCTATTATCATGTTCCAAAAACTAAGCATTGCGTTTTAATTATCTTTTTGATTTGTCCATTTCAAAGATTGAATTCGGTATTATGTACAAATTACTAATTGATAAATGCTCTACAAAGAGCGAGATCTCTATGTAAGTTTATTATTGATACATGCATTTAAAAAAATGACACACGGGGAATAAGATAACCAGTTGAAGATGTTCCCTGATAAATTCTACTATCTCTTGTTGTCAGTGATCGTTCAATGTGGAAATAGAATGAGATAATCTGAAGTGTGAAGCTGATAACGAGTATACAAGACATATTTTAGTACAGAGGTCTAGTCCATCTCGCATTTCGACAGATGGCGCCTTGAGTGTGTGATGTAGAGAGTCTTTAGATACTGAAAGTGACGCATTCTTTTGGACCACCGACTTCGCCATTTTATATTCAGTTGTCAGAGAAATTCGATTTGTGCAGTGCGTGTTGAGAACAACCAATGTACCCAACACCAATATTACACTCGAAACTCTCTAAGATACCTTGAAGTGTTACATTTTGTCGTCAAAATGAATGCTGAATGCTGCCTGGCGGGGTTATAGTGTGGAAGTATACTTGAGGAGCAACTAATCAAAACAGATAGTGTCCACTGGTGGAAAAAAGTGAGTTTGATATGAAATAGTGTAGTTTTTCATACGTTCTATACGCTCCTGCTTTCAGATTTCTTCAAAATGCATTTAATTTAACGTGTTAAAAAGCGTTCTGAAGAAATCTGAAAGCAGGAGCGTGTAGAACGTATTAAACACTACACGATTTCATATCAAACTAAATGTTTTTCACCAGTGGACAGCATGCATTTTGATTAGTTGCACTTCATTGAATGGTGGTCGCCGTTCGGGTTGTTACTCTGTATAGAGGAGCTTTATCAAAGTGTACGTAGTACAGTTTTCGTCGGGAGCGCTTGGAGGGTGAAGTGCGAGCAGTTCGGCGAATGCTGACGCTCGGTGCTGCCGACGCGGCGGCGGCGCTGTCAGGGAGGCCAGAAGCGGGATCGGGAGAGACGCAGAAGGATCGTGCGGCGGCGGACGGGTGGGGAGTGGGGGCGGGGCGCAGGGGCGGGGGCCGGGGCGGAGTGGGCGGAGCGGGCGGTCGCACCTGGGCGACGATTGCCGCGCAAACAGATCCTCGTTATGACGCAGCCCTCCTCCTCCTCCTCCTCCTCCTCCTCCTTCGCCGCCGCCGCCGCCGCCGCAGCTGCCTTTCTCCGGCGCGCAGTGGCCGCAGGTAGTAACTGCGTGACCACGCGCGCGAAGGCTCGCCGGCCAGTGCGGATGCGCGTTCGCCGACGCACGCAGGACAGTCGCTCGCCGGACGCCGTCCGTCGCTGACGCCCTCGCCTTCGCCATCGCCCTCGCCCTCGCCATCGCCAACGCCATCGCCTCGGCGTCGGAGGTCTCAACCGGCGAACAGGCAGCGAACCCTTCGCGCGACGGCCCCCGACCCACGCAGTGCTTGGACGCTAGAGCACTCTATGCAGTCACATGAGCAGCCCTCCATCAGTGCTCAGTTGCTGCCAGTGCTCTCCAGATCCGGACGTTTCCTCATCAGGCATTCGCATTCTTGTAAGTAACGCATCTACGCAACAGTGGCAGCTCCTTTCTATGTAGTAGTAGGCATTGCGGACAGTGCCTACCTCAATATGTACAACGATACATTTCACTCATAAAATTTAAAACACTTTCTTTGTAATTATATCAACAAACAAACATGTTTAGACATTGTTGAATTTTTCTCCAATGTTACTGTAGAGTTTTGTGGCGGTTACTCGATCAGAATGTTGAATAAAATCGGTGGTTAAAGGAGATATCTTGTTGAACATATACAAACTGTAACAGACTGTAACATTCTAACGAATTAATTTGCAAATAAACAATTTTTGTGGGCGATAAGTTTCGTTTTCTCTCTCCAATATTGATTTCCACACGATTTTTGCGGCGTCCACCGATTTTATTAAACATTTCGTTATTGCGTTAAGAGCTGTATTCTCAGTTCAAGCGCTTCATAGCATAAGCCCTGAAATTCTGTCTCGTTTCCTCTCTTGCTGCATTGTCGCACGCCTCTCCGGGAGACCTGGGTAGGCACGATCGGACGTAGCCTCCCTTCACGCCGTATTCTGGAAAAAGTTCTCGTAGAGTTTAAGCATGCGACATCTTCAACAAAAAATATCGATATTTCCAGACATCGATGTTTAAAATTTAACCATCTACATCAATTATATTACGCCCAAAAACCATAAATATTTTGAAAACTTGTTTAGAAACATTTTCATTAATCTTGACTCGGAGTGGGGATTTAATTTTACCGTAGTCCTTTTATGAATTTATACTATATTCATGGGCGAAAATTCAAAGAACTTTATTATGCTATTAATACATGCAATGCAGAAAAATTGTAACTAAAATAACACTTTTATCGCGTTGTTATTATCAGAAAGGTGGCATGTTCACCAATACTTACTAGTAATGAAGGCTATAAATTGTCGTGCAAAAATGTTAAATATGAAAATTAAATAAAAAATGTCTCTTCAGTTGTGGTTCGGCAGGTCATTATCACAACAGAGTTGTTGAAGTTGATAACAAGTGGCAATTGTGGACGCACTTGCTGATTGTCAGGCACACTCCTTTGTGGAGTGTTTCGATAAGTGATAAAATGAATATTTCGTAAAAAATGGAATGCCAAATATCCTGCTGACTCTAGAACTCATTCGAAAGCCTAGTGAAACGAAATAATTTTAATATTTCTTGAAATATGTTGTTTTTGTCTACATTAGTGGTTCATTAAGTAAATAAGTTAATAATTCGTCCGATCCATTGTTGGAAAAGAGTTCGCCGTTTGTCCTTAAATAACTCTTTAAGCTAAGCAAAGCAAGTAACACTTGCAGGCGAAACCGTTGTGAACTCTGCAGCCAACCTTTTGTGAATTGAATTCCTGGTGTACATACTGTATTGGAAAGAAAAGCAAAGATTTTCTTGCATTTTTGAAAGTTCGAGGGAAACATCGTAGAAGAATCTGGAGTTTTTAGCTAGTAGAATTCTCCTCATAGTGGAAACAATGAACGCATAGGAAAAGTTTTTCGAAATATTTTTATATAATTTGCTTATCTGAAGTTAAAATACACAGAACTAATTTACGAATAGTACTGCAAAATGTATCTCCAAGAAAATTCGAATAACTTACATTTTAGTAGTCACATTTGATCACATTAGTGTGAAAAAATATTCAATTTACTGAAATGTGAAAATTAAAACAGTTTTTTTGGTCATTAGAATATTTTATGTAAGTTCGGAACTAGACAGTTCAAGCAAAAAATCGAAAGAAATGCAGAGTTGCAGAGAGGAAGGCCAGAAATTTCAGAAGTGTTGTAGCGCCTAAAAAGAAGATAATTCCTTTATCATTCAAAAATAAATCAATGACAACGGAAAAAATCGAGCACAAAACATCGATTTTCAAATAAAAACTCGGCTTAATGAGTCGATGTTTAAAACATTGATGTTTTGAAAACATCTATATCCATGTCGCTTCACTAGCAGAGAACACTGGCCCAGCTGAACGCTTTGCTCTGACCCGACGCATGCGCTATATGCTTACACAGGCGAATTGTGACACTGCTTACCTTCACAGTAGTGATGCGACATCGATAACAAAACATCGATGTTAGCAAACACCGATGTTCAATATTAAAACATCGATTTTAAAAAGTACATCGACTAAGAACAATCTATGTTTTTCATTATCGATGTTTTTCGATTGGTTTAGTAATCTCTGACATTAAATTCGTGTGTAAATTTAATTTGAGATTGTTCGTGCTTATGAATTCGCCGAATAAGGGTATGAGAAGAAAGGGGCCGACCCTACGCCCACAGCGTATTTGTTCACCACAAATCAACGAGCGAAATGAATATGAAGAAAGAGGAAATACGAAAGCATAGAGGTTATCTTGGGCGCGAGTTTTTGGTCGAAGAAGGCAGTACAAACAGCGGTCCGTTGGGTCGAACACATGAACTAACCATCACTTATTATTTCGAATGTTAACTTTTCAATATTGTGATCATGAGAATTTTTCATTTAGAAACAGAACATCGGAAAAGGAAAAATATCGATCACAAAACATCAATTTTAAAACATCGATATATTAACGCCGATATAAGAAATATCATGCAGATTATTTTTTCGCATTACTTAATAATTTTATTTTTAAATCTGTGTGTATGTTGATATATGTTTCGTGAATGAACTATTACGTTCACCTTCTATAAACTTAACGAGAGATATAATCGATTATTTTTGGACAATTGACTGTCTACTCCTATTCTGAATGCGGTTGAACAATGTGCGGGCAAGAAAAATACAACAATTATTATAATACAAACACTATTATTATTATTATTATTATTATTATTATTATTATTAAATAGGGAAATCTTTCAGAAATTGATTTTTCAATGTCAATATGCACTAAGAATTAATGTTTTGCAGTAGACAACATGGGCGACATTTTATTGTGGGCAATATTTCATAAGCAATAAGGGTATTGCGAAATATCTTCAGGAAAATAGTCTTCAGTGTATGTTACTCAAATGGACGAACATTTTATTGCCGCTTCTTAAAAATATATTCACACAAAATTATAACAGTATTCATGTGATCGTGCAGATAAATGACGCCGAAAAATACTGCTTGAACTGTTGTTGATTTGTACTGTTTGGCATTTTAAAACAGCAAGTTCCTTAGAATCATCTGATTCTCAAATTCATGCTATGTGTATGCCAACTTCTGAACGATTTCATGTCCTTCAGATGAGTGAGTAGCACTTTACTTATTTGCTTCTTTGATTGTCACTTGGTCTCGTTATGAAGGTTTTTTTTTCCTCGGCAGCTACCAGTAAATGTTCCTGTTGTTACGTAAAGATGCTTAACATTGGGCCAAACTCTGTAGCACCATTGCCAAACTCTGTAGTACGAGATACTTCATATATTATGAAACAAAACCAGATGCTACTAACGTCCGTTTTTTCTTTCGATTTTAGTGAAATGGTCAAAGATGTATAAATAGTACAAATATTCTAAAATTGCAGAAGAAAATTATAAGAAGTAGAATTTAAGTAGTATAACAAATTCCATTTTTTGAAGAACAGTATTTTCTTAACAGATTTAAACTGTATAGTCAAACTTTTGAATGTATTTAGGAATTACAGAATACCGAATAACGATTTTTTAGGCTGAAAGAGGGAGGGAGAGGCCACAATGTGGAAAATAGTGAACACAGATTGCAGGTTTGCAACAGACTCGTCTCTTACTCTCTCATTGGCTCATTAAAGAGTCTAAACATGTTTGAATGTGTTTGTAATAAAACTCGATCCTAAGTGACCGTGCTCTCTCTCCCTCCATCTCTCTCCTCTCTCTCTCCCTCTTTCTCCGACCTTTCATTCGCATAGAAGACAACGTACTTTTACACGTTTATTGATTGTTTTACTGAACATCAGGAATGGTGGATACATTTTTCAACACTATTTGCACAGGGTGTTGGATAAACAATATTTATCCTCCCGCCAGTTGACCCGGTGAGGAAGCACTTTATTTTGACTATTCCACTCGTGAAATTAAAACCAATAGTTTTTAACTATGCATGCAAATTGTCCCAATCACAACGGCGTATCTAAAAAAAATTAACCGATTTTTCTTACCGTTTCTCCCTAATGGCCAATCATAAACTATGGCTCATCTATCTTAGCAGGAGGTAAACATCGATCGCTAAGTTGATTTCCAATAAATCACGTATGTACTATAACATAACCTCTTTGATTTTAACATAGTTTTCGGTTACTTTCAATATTTGGCGCATTTTGTAACTCTGTTGGACGTAATTTCACTCGTGGAATAGTCCTATTAAATATCACTCGTGCTTTGGAAATTCTCAGATAAATCTCTTCCTCGCTTCGCAAGTCGGGAATTTATCGACAATTTCCAAAGAACTCGTGGTGTTACCTATGATTAAGCGGCATAATTCATACCGCATATCTCTTCCTTGTACCGGGAGAAAAGGCTCAGGGCATCAACTGATGTCACTGCAGCCCCTGTAACCGGGAGGTCCGAGGCTCGAGTCCCGACGGTGACAGGGACGACGGTAGCTACATAGCTACGTCGAATTCAGTCGCTGTCTGGAGGAGAATTCTAGCGGCCGGCTACTCTGATCGGCAGATTTCCATGGTTTCTCTAATCAACACGAGGCGAATGCCTCGTGTTCCCTAACAAACGGACCACGGACCGCGCGCGATCTTCCCTACCTCTTCCTTGTCCTATTCTCTCCCCCAAACACACTTTTACACTCACATGAACTACAGTGCTTACACATGCCTGGAGACCGGTCGGGGACTTAGAGATTGTCCCGGCTGGGGAGGTTCCCCGTGAAGGGAGAAACCTGGTTGGGGAAAACCTCGCTAGCCTACGGTAGATCGGTGCCGGATCCCGCCATCAAGCGAGGGGAAGACCACCGCCATTTCCCGAACATAAACATATACTACACTTACTTGGACTTGTGCAATTAAAACTGGAGCAAAACTTAAAGTTTCTTATATCTTGAAACCAACTTAATCCATTGTATTGTAATAGTCAGCTCTCTGGTCGGCGATATTCAATATAAGTGGTTTTCTAACTTAGAGTGCAAAGTTCCATATGTAAAGTGGAATCAATACAATTTTAGTATTGTCTAGAGGAAAATTCCCCCTCACCAAAAATAGTATCTGAAACTTTCAAATACTTCTGTTTAAAAGGGCGGACTTTCATCTACATTTACAGACGGAACGTTTGAACTTAACAAGCTTATCGTGACACATTTTCCTAGTGAATTTAAATTCAAAATATCATGGTGAATCATTTACTTATTCTTATTTTTTGTAATCATTCCACTACAAATATCTTTATTCATTATAAGTATGGCTTCTATCAATTACAAGAAGGTACAAATTTAGTGATCGAGAATGTGTAGAAGAAACAAAATATAAAAGAAACACATAATATATGTAATATAGAATTTGGAATAATCATTCTTTAAAAATATCTATTATAAATTTTTAATTCAATTTTTCTATTTTAAATATTTTTGATATTTACTTAAATTTTAAATAAAATACGCTTACAATGAAATATATTCATAAAAAATTATAAAATAGATTATATGAATGCAATTCCCGAAAGAAAATCATGAATATAAAATTAAGTTAGTGGACGTTGTTGAGAGAGTAGCAAATTGATTGTGAAACCGCGAAGACGTTTCTTGATTGCGTTTTCTGATTTTACCATTTTCAAGGAAAATAATCTCGATAAGAGGTTTTATCAAATACTGAAGATAACATAAGTAACGGAATATCCTTGCTTCGCGGAACAAGAGATTGAGAGATTTGTTAATTCATTTTAATATTGCAGGTAGAGTAGAATATTTATCATGCAATAAAATGTCTTTAGATATCAGCGTTAAGTATTCCTGGAGAACTAATTTTCTTCATTAAGGTGTTTTGAAGAAATCCTTTAACTTCTAGCGAGTTTTTGAAATAAAGTAGGCCTGTAATGTTTAAAGCGGCGTACCAAGAAACGTAACACTATCGTGAATTATTCTTTTCATTAAAGAAATTTAATTTCATTCGTTAATTAGGCAAAACTAACAGAAATTATTATTGATAAAATAAATCTTAAATGACTGCCGACCTTTCAGAACTAGTAATTTTTGTTTTCCTTCCCTAAAAATCCATTCATTACAATCACCAGGCGAATGCAGATGCAGTATTCTAACAAACAGACCACGGATAGCGCACGATCTTTCCTTCCTCTTCCTTATTCTATCCTCACCGCTTACTTTCACACGCACTTGCAGGCACTACACTACCACACACCCCGGGAGACCAGTCTGGAACACAGAAGTTGCCCTGGCTGTGCCGGTACCCCGCTGGTGGAAGATATCTGGTTGGGGAAAACCCCCTAGCCAACGGGTTGTGGGTTTACTCCAGTCCGGGTGGCGAGTTTTCCTCGTATCTCGCCATCCAGCGGGGGAAGATCACTGCCACCTCCCGAGGTAAAGACATACACTACACTTATGGGAATAATTACTTTAACTGTTGTCGTGTCCGGAGTCACTGATCAATCACTCTCTCATTGTTTACCTTTTGCTACTTGGAGGGAGATTGTGGGATGTAGGTATTCGTGTTACAGTAATCAATAATAGCTCACTCACCTAAATTGCTTACGTTACATTTTACTAAATACCATAATTACTTTTAATTAAGGATTGTTTGTGTGAAGTGTTGAAGAGGATCTCACGACATGCTAATAACCAAGAAAACCTTCTTTCGATTAACATACGGTAGCGCATGCTTGTAATTTACAAGTCGGACTCTTCTGGATATTTCTTATGTTTCTTCATCGAAACGGATCGAATTGATTCATATATGATTAAACACACACTGTTAATACTCGTAAGTTTCAAGGAGTGTGTTCTTAAATGAAGCACATCGTTTTCAATATTTCCTTGAAAGAGAACCTTAAATTAAGACAGAAGAAGTGGTCGTTTGGAATCTAACTTGATCTTGAAACTTAATACATTCATATTTCAGAATTTATCCAATAAAATTATTCCTGATAGAATGCAATGATCCAGGCTTCATGTTTGAGTGATATTTAAAATTATTCTTGTTTCCCTACCAAATCGTGCAACCTGCAAAACATGCAATAAATCGTGCTTTGCAAAATACAGTAATTCCTCGACATTCGCGGATTCGCTATTCGCGAGTTTCGAACATTCGCGATTAGAGAAATGCTCCCGGTTATAACATTCGCGACTTCGACATTCGCGAGTGGGTCTTTTGGTCGTACATTTTCTCTGAAAGCGACCTCATTTCATTTCCTTTATCATCATCTGGGAAACGAACTCGGCAGATCTCGGAGCTTGCAATACAGCTTTCTTTAAAAATTACACAGATGAAATGTCAATTCACATTTATACAATAACACAATTGTAAAATAATTCAATTCAGTTGTGCCAAATTGGGGGTAAAGGTTTTGGCCAAATGAACAGAAAAGCCATTCAGGGTCTGTGCAACTCTCATGATAATGAGCTCATTGTAGAGGAGCTTCGGGAAATCATCAGTGAAGAAAACCTCATCGACGGTAATGATGAAGTAACGGAAGCGAAACTGCGTCCTGGAGCAACTTCAATGTCAAAACTGTTCATGGCGTTCTAAAATCAACGAGCTCTAGGGGAACTGGCATTCGAATGTGATCCAAACATGGAAATAACTTCGAAATTTAATATTAGGATATTAGAACAGCAAGAAAGGTGATGAAACAAAAAAATTAGCAAGTCCTATATCCAATCATTTTCAACTTCGAAATAAGTTTCAAAGATTATTTTATTTCCTCATTTTGGAATGTTAATTGTGAATTGTGTTTGTAGTAGCGCTTAATCAGTTGTACTGTAATTGATTGTCAGATTTTTTCTTTCTTTTTTAAACAGTTTCTCGATATCCAAGAACCTAACCCACCTTTCTTCATTAAAAGATAGACTTAACATTCGCGGATTTAATATTCGCGAGTTTTTTGGGGAACCTATCTCTCTCGAATGTTGAGGGATTGCTGTAGTTATTGTAATATAACAAATGGAACGCTCTTCTCTTTGTTTTAACTCGTGCAACTTGAGACACCAGTGCTTGCCAATGTGTGTGTGTGTGTGTGTGTGTGTGTGTGTGTGTGTGTGTGTGTGTGCCTTCGTGTTGAAGCTCCTATTTCTGATTCTATGGTATTAGCGGGTGTATTATTAAAGTGAGGGGGTGAGGAAATTATACTTTAAATCTTATATTATCTTGTTGTTTGAAGTATAATTTTGTTTGGATTGAAAGGAGTTTAAGGTTAAGTAAGTTGGAGGTTTTTTTGACGAGCTAATTTGAAATATTTTATTAGGAATATGTTGTCGAGTTGAAATCTTTAATTGCTTATTCTTCCGCTGTTCATATGGAAATGGCATTACGTGGGAAGATATCCTTAAATTCTTGAAGATTTTGTGTTTGTTATATAATAATAATTGGACTTGGTGTATGGATTGTTTTGTTTATCAACTGGATTGTTTTTGTTTACGCAACCCCGTATTTAGAGGTACATGAAATCTCCTTGACTACCTGAGAACGCGACCTGCCGTACATCCGTGCATTAGGAGATGCCTAAAAACCAGAGGAAAATATCACAGAAGTACAAAACTCCGACTTTAGTTCTCTTCGTTATTTGTAGGCTTTCCTGGTTTTAGCATGGATAGGATTTTGCCGACTGCAAGGAGCTTTACTTCAGATTGTGTCTTACTTCGAGCTCCATTACATTAAAAGGCACCAATTCATATATCTGTTTCTCCCACGCTGCTTACGTACTCATATATAAGCAAATAACTGCGATTTTTTTTACAGAAAAACTCGTTTTGTGGGTTGAAAAAGTTGATGATTTTTATTCTTAAATGTAGAAAATATAGGTTTCTGTAACTCTTGCAGTCAGAATCAGAGTCCACGATTGTAGGACCTTGATACCGAAATGTTGGTTTGCGACAAAACGTCTGATTGTCCGTCCGTCTGTCCGCCCGTCTGTGAACAAGGCTAGCGTCCAAACCGTAGGCAAGATTTTCACCAAAATCGATATTCCCCGACCGATCTGGCTAATGTAACCCTTTGAATTTGAAACGAATATTTTGGTTTTGAGGAGCGGTGCTTTGCATGAAGCTTCACGGACATTTTCACAATTTTAGCAAAGGACGCTTACAAAAATAGTGCAGGACTGAATTTTGTTGAAATCTCTTAAGTTTCAAAATTAGCAAAACCTTAAATTTTTTCGGCGTCTTCCTAAAACTACAATGTAAAAGAATGATTTATTTTCGTAATGATAAATATTCTTCAAAATGCACCTTTAAATGTAGTCATGTGCATTTTTTCAAAATAATTAGTATTTTCACGTAATTTTCTTAAAACAAAGGAAATTTTTAAAACATTATTCTCTCAAAAACAGCTTCAAATATTTTCGTTTTTTGCTCGGAAAGTACGAAGTAAGCTTATACAAATAGCGCAGGTCCGATTTTCGTTGATAGCTCTGAATTTTTGAAAATTGCAAAAGTTACGAATGATGCGAGAAAGTATAGTGTTGTAGCACCACTATTCATAAAATAAATAATTAAATTTGATATTAAATTTTTTGGGTAGTTTATTTTTTATTCTTTTTATAGTCCTTTCAAGGAATCACATGTTGAATTTGATGATTTTCTAATTGGAGCTTACATATTGTGAGACGTTTCATGGAAACATTTATTAGTCATTTCGAAGGCAAATGATAAACTTTAAGAGCAATTTCTATCATTCACAGTGTCTGTGGTAACCATCTCTCCCCATAGTTCCATTGACAATATGAAACGAAAATAGATTTAGTTTCTAGTAAGAAAATTATAACCTGCTTGTGGCCACATGAGTACGTGAAGCCATTTTTAAGATACTCTTCAGTTTGTTCGCTGAACAAAATTCTCTGTCAACAAATATCGATAAAGTTGAAATTTTGGTAACGGCTGACTTAAGACATTTATATGTTATCTCTGATGGAAAGTTTCTCTCCCAACAGGAAATCAGAAAACTAACTTTTCTGATTGCAATTTGGTATTTTCCTTGATCGCACTACGTGTCGTTCATTTATCACTTTCTATTATCTTCAAGCTGGATTGATGTTTGTTGTAACAAAACTTAGACCGTGTTTTACTTATCTACTCATCTGTGTATCATAATTTTTAAAGTATTTAATATGATTTTCTTGAATTTTTAAAAGGAGAATCAGAAACGATCCTTCCCATTGCGACCAATTGCTTAATGAAGGAAAAGTGTAATGAACCAGAAAATATGAAACGAGATGAAAGAAGGACGTTGGAGTGGGACAAACATTGTATCAAGGATGAAAATGACTGAAAGATTAGTACGAGCCAGTAACGATGAGAAAACTGCATGATGGAGCCCAGAAAACCTGAGAAAAAGTGCAATATTCCTGAAGAGAACATGCTGTAAGTCACTTTGGAATAAAAAAATGAATTAATATTTTAAATGATAATTTGCTTTCTTTGTCAGTTTGTCGTCACCACTGACCTACACAAACTCCTCCCGAATACGTCAGCCAACGTTTGTGAAATGGATGCCCATCATTTCTACATCTATGGGCGCTCCGTCAGAGGAGAGGGGTAACCCCCCACCGCCATCACCCAAAACGTCCTGAAACTGTAGTCTTAAGATGAAATAGCTTGTTGTTTACGGAGAAGTACCCTGAAGTTTCCTATAGACTCATGTTTTTAAAAAAAATTCACGGTACGTCCATAACTACTTGATACCCACCGACCACGTCCCCAATCTAATTTGTCGAAAATGAGCGTGAAAATAATCGCTCCCGTGTGTGAACTAGAGATTTCTTAAAATGAAAACCTCCATGCTAATAAAATATCGACCCATAACCATCGATGTTATTAAACACAGATATTTTTAAAATTGAATTAGTAACCAATGAAGTTCACGCTTAGGGCGGATTTAATTTGAAAGCGATATCGTTTATTAATTTTTAACAGAGATTTAACTGACAAAACAAAGTCAAGAGATCAGGACAATTAACCAAACATGGATTTCGATAATTCAGAAATTACTGAGGCTTCTTTAGTGATGAAAACTCGATTGAATTTATTACTTTTTCGCCATGGAGTAGAGAGAAAGTTATGTAATGCTGCGCGAAAAACCGGCGAATTTTCGGCAGAAGAACTCTTTATTACAGGGCCCTGGTAACGAAAAAGTGGATAAATCCAGTTGCTAAATTCCTAAAAACCCTCTAACACATGTAGCCATAATCCATGTTTTGTGGGTCCTTGATACCGAAAAATCGAATGACGGCAAAACAACCGTCCGTCTGTTCGACTGTGAACAACGCTAGCGGATAAACCGTTCAGCCGGTTTTCTCCAAAATTGATATTCCTCAATCGATCCGTCGCGACCCCTTGAATTTGAGAGCGATATTTTAATTTTGGGTGGTACTTTACATGAAGCCCCCATTTTCCCCCATTTTCCCCCATTTTCAAAATTAAAAAAGGTCTATCGTTTGAGATTAAATTTTATTGTTGGATAGTGTAAATGGTGCAGGTCTCATGTTCCTTAAAAACCCTGATTTTTCGAAAATTGCAAAAATTCAAATTTTTTTGGCGTCCTCCTACAACTACAATTATGAAGATAGAGATTTTTCCCTTAATGAAATCTGTTCTTTAAAGATTGATTTTGAAATAAGGGCATGTATAATTTTTCGAAAATTTGAGTACTTTTCTCACAATTTTGAGTGAAAATTCGGACGGGAAAGTAAGTGTTGTTTTAGTACCAGTAGTTTTTATTCTTTGGTCACATTGGTCTGAAGTATATCCAATTTTTTGATGTCTGAAATTAGTTATAGGATTTTTCTATGATAAACATTTTTCATTTAAAAGTATGGATCTCATAAAAACACCGAACACAAAGCATCGATGTTAAAAAAGCAACGGTCTCAAAAATAGATGTTAAACAGGTTTCATTAGGTCCACGGACAAAAGGTCTAATACTTGTTAGGTCTAATGAACAGGACGTTTATTGCGAACCAGGTCTAATGCGACATAAGGTCTACGCGACAGATATCATCTCGCGATCTTATACCAACAGAGGTCTACAATTAGAAGGTTCAATTAAGAACGTCTAATTGACATAAACACCAAAGTTCTAACAGATATACAAAGGTGTAATTGCAAAGTTTCTACGAGTATTTCTTTACTTGTAAACGCCTAAGAACCAAAAGTCTATATTTTAACAATGTCAATTAAATTTTCAAAATTTTCGAATGGTAGGAAATTACCAAAATTATAAAGATCGTGGTGATATCGACTTATAACTTCAGTCTTTGAGCTACAGACTGAATATTTTAACACATGTATCGTTGTATGTAGATACTTCCTGAATTAGAGTGTATCATTCCTTTAGTAATTTTATTTCAGATTATAACATACTGACGTAATGATATATGAACCACATTTTGTTACGTATCTGTTACAACATAATAGATTCGACATTCGTGTCCGATGGACTAAGTTTATTAGACATTTTCGACAATCACACAAAATATTATTAGACAATTTAAAAAATTAGACTAAATTTTCATTAGACGTGTTTTCATAGACTTTCTTACATTAGACTTTAAAAATTAGACTTTCTGTCATTAGACCTAATATCTTTAGACGTAACGACCTCTAACAGTTAAACACATCGATGATATTATAACAACATCAATGTTTTGAAAACACCGACATCGATGTCGTATCCCTAGTCTGCACAGAGTCAGCGGCGCATCTAGGTATTCGAGCGGCCATGGCAAGGAATGGCATGGCACGGAATTTGCGCCCCTGTCAAGATACTTCAAATTAGGGGTGTTGTTATTTGTTTTAATGTGTGTACTCTAAATAGCGCCCCCTGTGTCAGTGATGTGCGTCTACGCGTAAAGAACCATAGCCTACGTCTACACGTAAACAACGCGTAGACAACGGACACCGCGTACACAAAGGTAATCTATGTAGACAATAATGTAATTTACCTTTTTTGTGGGGCAGGAGTGAATCTAAAAGGGCCAGGATCCGCCCCCAAAGCCAAAATTTATTTATAATCATTGGATCACAATTATTGGAAATTGATTGGATCACATCTAAACGAGTAATAAAGGAGTGCAAGTTGGAACAATCTCCTACTGGTTTCTTGAGATGGATACGAAGGTTGTCTTTTATTCATCAGGAATGGTATATTTTGTTTGACTCACTGAATCGTTATTTTTTTTTTATATATTACATTAAAACATTCTTCTACTATTGCTACTTATTATAAACTTTTTTAGGGTTATTCGATGTGGAGAAATAAATAGTCTACATGGAATACATTGTCTACGTAGTCTACACGTAAAAAGAGTCACGTAGACTACACGTAGATTACGTGTAGAAAACATGCGTAGACGTAAAATTATAGTCTACGGCACAACTCTGCCCTGTGTATGGCGCCCATGGCACGTGCCATGTCTGCCGCACCGTAGATACGCCACTGCACGGAGTATATTCCACGCGAGCCGCAGAGGGGGGAGAAGGGGGGGGTGTCGCGGAGACCGATGACCGCGGAGGCGCGCTGTTGTGACGCACGACGCCTCCCGGGCCAATGGGGTCCCGTCACCTCTGTCCGCGCGAATGATCGCCTCCCGAATACGGCCGGCGCAGGGTCGGCCGCTCCACATCCGGAATAGCGATGCAACACCGATGTGGATGTTTTCATGACATGGATGCTTGTTTGTGGTGATGGCATTTTCTTTGTGAATGAAGAAGTTCCGGAATCATAGAGGCCCATTCACAATGCGATCATAAACATAAGCGTAACGCATAGACGTAAACATCAACCTAAGTGATAGTATTCACAATGTCTAACATAAACGTAAGCAAAATAAGAGTTTCTTTTGGCTGTGAGACATTCGAATTTACTTTTGGTTGGATATGAGAATCGATTTCGAGATATCCACTGCGTCCATGACCCATGGGTTCAATATAAACTAGTGGCAGAGACAAATAAGAGTGTATGAGTTCTCTGTGACTAGTGCGAATGTATACGAATCTAATGTGAATCTACTTCTGTAGTACTGTTTGGTATTTTGTTCGTCTACCGACTTCAATCCTATTTCGATACTCGATTTTGAATACTGTACTGTGATTGGTTCATTTCTTATGTCTTTCTTGAGCATAAGCACAGAAGCTTGAAGCTTGCAAGCTTTTAAGTTAACGTCTTACGTGTTATGCTTATGCGAAGGCATTGTGAATGAGTCCGCTTATGGACGTAGTCGTAACTTTTGTGTTAACGCCGTGCTTATATTTATGTTTGCATTGTGAATGGGCCTTATTTTTGTTAAAGTTAAAATATGAAATAACTGATACCTCTGAGTTTATGCGGCATAAGCGTATGACATCTTCATCTTACCTTATCCGTACATACGGCAATTGAGAGCTCTCTGACCCGCCCCCCCCCTTTTGAGATCACCTTGAGCGCTCAGGCTCACTTAAAAAAAGAAATTATTGAAATTGTTTACTTTGTTCTGTCAATTAAATCTAACTTAATTAGTACATACGTTCGTGCCATCGTGACGTAATTAATTTACTATTTTACACATTTTGCTTACAAGTAATCATTATTTCATTTCTTTCTTTGAAATTAAAATAATAACGTTTTTATTTCAATATTTGAGTGCTCAAAATTACAGAGTGTCTTTAATTTTCATTTTATACTTCATGGTGTGTCACTCAAACATATTTCTATTTAATATTTTAATATTAGTTTCTAAATGATGTGATGAATTTGATTTGATTCATTTTTATACTTTAAGAGAGCCTTTCGTTAATATAACTTTTCTATATTGTAATTTATTACAAAAATAAATAAAATTGTAGTGTAACTAGATTCAACTTTGTGAGATTAATTTTAGAGATATTTACAAAAAAAAAGTTACTACTCTTTTCTGGTGGACGGAAGGTTTGTGGAATGGCACATAGATTTTCCATAAGCAAAATGCTTTGAAGAAATGATCCTTTCAAATTTTATTTATTTATTGGATATTCTCATTCTATTTCAATAGTTCGCGACGGGAGCTGCCGACCTGCGCGAGTTCAACAACATTTAGCGTTCGCAACGCGGCGGTCATGGAATACAAACAATCGATTACGTTTGTATATCGTCTTTATTTATTTGTCTAAATTGAAGAAAGTGCATTTGTAAATGTGACATAGTTTAGGATTACATTGAATCCTCTGAAACTGTGGAAATTGCAGACAGAGGCGTATCTAGGTAATCCAGCGCCCATGGCAAGCATAGAATCTGCGCCCCTAACAGATTACTTCAAATTAGGGTTGTTGTTATTTGTTTTAGCAGGTATACTTTAAATAGCGCCCTTTGTGAGTGGCGCCCATGGCACGTGCCATGTCTGCCATACCGTAGATACGCCTCTGATTGCAGATGTTAAAATTTATTTTCCAACGTCTCCGATAGTAAAGCCAACGTTTCCTTTCTTAATGCAATTAATTCCTTTATTTAATTATTCAAATGATTTCATGTCGACCTGGTGGTCGAGGTGGCTAAGAGTGTGTATCGACTCAGCGTTTCGGTCTAAAGAGTCGCAGGATTGAATCCCTCCTTGTGCATGGTTGATTGTCTCTTGTCTTGCGTGTAGTAGTGTTGTCGCGGAGGGCCTCACGTTCTGCTGACCCCAGATCAGAGGAGCCATCCTGACCAAAGGGGCAACCGGCTGTCGGCTGGATAAAAGCGTGGATAAATAAAAAGTCATGCACTTTTTTAAAAATTTCAGTAGTTGTCGAGAAATAACATTAAGAGGAGGAGGCATTTCGGTGTGTTTCCCACTACTTTCCTTTTAGTTACAATCTTAATTTTTGTCGGTATGTTTTGCTGTAAGATAATCGTGTGTTTTTATGTCAAGGCAACTTGACCAAGTTCCTTTTTTGTTAAATTGTTAAAAATCGTAAAGATTTGTCGTCGGAATTGCCTTCTAAAACGCGAAAAATAGTTAAATTGTACAAATGGGGAACAAAATGTTTTGAATGAAATAAAGCGTCTCAAAAAACTCGATCCTTTAATGTCAAAGATGGTAGTAGAGGCAAAGACGATGTGTCTGAGACAATAATTAGGGATAGGATCTAATATTACTAATATTATTCGATTAAGATTTGAAAAGGCCAGTTTCAGTTAAACACGTAAATTGACCAAAAGAAATATTTGTAGGAGTAGGTAACGATTGGATCGTGTTGAATAAATAATACTAGGCATGCCAACCCTACCACGCTTGTTTAAAAATTCGATACCTGTAACACGCTATTGTTAGATGCCCGGTAATCAAGAATTATTTTCATCAGGTTTTTTTTCTCATATTAAGGCCTACTATTTATGAAAAAGAGAGAGGTGTAAAAGTTTGAAAGTAGTATAAACTTAAGCGTATATTATTTACATTTTTTGTAGATTGTATAATAAACATGATGAAATCAATGAACTAATTTCGATCTTCATCAATGTTAAAAATAGTACGTGCATGGTTCTCGTACTACATCTTTCCTTTCTTGTTTCAGAGTCAAATCCTTGCCGTGAGCAATTCATTCTGCCGACATCAACAGAAGTCAACGTCAGCAGAAGCAGCAGCAACTCATCAGACACTCTAGTCGCAAGTGTCAACGTCATCTGCTAGCGACGAACTCATGGAGGACGCACTTGGCAAAGTAGGGTATTACTTTTGAATTGGGACCAGGCAGTGATAAAAGGGGAACGAATTTTATTGTAAAAGCATATTTTCCCATATAGTCAGAAAAAAAACTCTTAGTAGACGCATAAAACACTAAATTTTCAATCATGTGAACAACATTTTATGGTGCATATAATTCATATTTTCCTATTTTCTTAATAAGCATTATATTTCTGAAAATTGCTAATTATTCTGCATATTTTAAATGAAAACGTTCATCGTTATTCATTTATTTCTGTGTACAGCAAAATGCATTATGGATTATATTAGAACTTAGAAACTCGGTCCCCAGTATGAAATCATTATACTTGAGGCGTAAGTATACATGTAAGTATTACAACCATTACCCAGCATGACGTTTTGGTCAATCTTTACTACTTGGTGAATCTATGTTTGCCAAAAGGACCAAAATCCAGATTCAAAAATGCAGATCTTTGAAAATGTCGTGCTGCTCATTTTCGGAATTGTGCAAGAAACAGAAATTTACAGAACGCACCATACTTTTTAGAAAGAAACTTAAATATTGTATGTAGTGCTTTTAACTCTTCGCAACTTGCATGTAATAGTCTTTATGTCTCACAGAACCCATTCCTTTTTCACATTAAAACCTGATCGTTACACCCATTGTATGGACTACGGAAGCTCTTGAGAGGTATCTAGCAGTGCACAATGTACGTACGCATATTTCTATCTCATTCACCTCACGTTTCTCAGGAGTATTGGATATTCAAAAATACAATTATCGATTTATTATTAACAACAAAATAATTAAGTTAATGCAAGATGTAAAATCAAGACATTCGTAATGGCATAATAATTGATGAAATGTTAACAGTTAAATTAATGAATAGTAAACGGATAATACTTAAACTATTCATTGCTACATTGATTAAAAATGGTCATATTTGCATTCAGTTAATTTTGCAAAATATTGGACGTAATAGCGGAGGAAATACTAAAAAGATTTGAATTCTCTCTGCAGTTTAAGAATATGGCCATTGAAGGTTCCTTTCTGCCTGCTGTTTGGCATTCCTGCCTTGATGGAATGAGAAGAAATCGCGTGCGAGATCTATATAGCCTGTCTCTTTAACACTGCTGATTTGAATTGAAATAGCTTCCTACGTATACGGCAATACACTGACCAAACGACGTGCTCTTCTATTTCATTTTCAATTCGTGAAAGAATTGGCCGTCAAATCTTGCAAACAGCAATAGCACATGATAGCACCTGGAAGTTCCATTTCTTTTTTGATTCGCCATGAATCTTCATGGAACGGAGGTTTTGGCTTCCGCCGAAGAAGTTCTGATGGAAAGACCATCCTTTGAAGAACTTGGACATCGTGCACGGGAATCGAACCTGATAATTTTACTTGACCTAGCTCAGACTTGAATGACTAATTCACCAGGTCATCCAAACGTATTATTCCACGGAGCTCCTAAGGGAACTCTCTCGAATCACGAAGCCTTTGCTATACTAAATCTTCCCCTGTTGGACGTTGGAGAAATAATATTATCCATGCGTGAATGTATAAATACGTATGGGCGTAAAGTAAAATGAACATATTTTCGTATTAAAATTGTACTAATTGTGAATCAATAGCTTAATATTTATCAGTTGATACTTAGAATCGCAAATGATTAGTAATTTTTTAAATGAAATGAAATCTTCCTTAATTTTTCCGACATAAAAATTACACTTAAGCGACGAATGTATCTATTCTAAATCCATGATACTTACGAGTATAACATCGTCTTATTTATTGAAAATGAAAACTCGATTTTGATTATTCTCACTCTTGATCAAATTGGCCTAAAGAATGCTTAATTTATAAATATTAGAAAATGATTAGGGGCCGTCCATAAATTACGTAACGCAAATTTCGAGTATTTTCAATAACCCCTCCCCCTTGTAACGCACTTCCCTATCTTTGTAACGCGGCGTAACGCTGCCTCAGACCCCCCTTTAGCGTTACGTAATTTATGGATGACCCCTTACAAGTTTATATTATGATGATCCTTTTTTCATTAATAAATTAAAATACCAACCACGTAAAAACAACGATGTTAAAAAATCATCAGCTTAAAAAATTCGATAATTTTATAAAAACCTTGATGATTTCAATGTACGAACATCGATGTCGCATCCCCGTTTGGAAGCAGCAACAGCACGTATACTTCGGTTTTTCTTTCTTGGCGCACAGGGGGGGGGTGTCAATAAAATGGAATATCTCACGGTATTTCGCGTCGTTTTCGGTTGTGCCGCTAGGAGTCGCATGATCGCTACTGTGTCGAGCAGTGCTGGCGATCATGCGACTCCTGGCGACACGATGGAGAACGACGCGAAATACCGTGAGATATTCCACTTCATTGACCCCCCCCCCTGTGCGCCAAGAAAGAAACACCGAAGTGTAACTCGCGGGCAGGGCTAGCGGCGGCGCGTCAGCACTCCGCCAACGGTCCGTGCGAGGGGGCGGGGCCGGGGGCGGAGGGGGCGTGCGCGGCCGGCGGCGGCGCCGGAAGGGCCCCGTTGGCGGCCGCGCGAGCGCAGGAATGTCACACCGCCACCTGGCCAGCGGCGGCCAGCGACGCGCCCATGGGCGGGCGGGCGGGCGAAAGCAGGCGCTGGCGCGTGCCAGGGTGGGTGGGGGAGCGGGCGGCGCCGAGCACGCCCCGCCCACCCAGCCAAGCCCTTTCACCTGCCGAAATTCTGAAAGAAACCGACCGTGAACGAGCCGACCTGGGGGCAAGCAGATCGCTCCGGCGGGACCGACGGAGGTCTGTTGGCGTCAATTGGCGTCAATTGTTGCCGCTGCAGAGCCTCTGACCGGGAGTTGCTAGGGTTAGAGTCACGACGATGGCGGGCTTTCGACACTATACTGCGATTTTTCTAAGAGCGACCCTCAAGGCCACTCAAATCCCATCTTCGCGATGGAATATGTCACGGCATTTTGCGTCTTTCTCAGTCGTTCCGCTAGATTTCGCACGATCGCGACCGTATGAAGCAGTGCTTGCAATCATGCGACTTCTACCGGCAAGACCGAGAAAAGACGCGAAATGCCGTGACATATTCCATCGCGAAGATGGGATTTGAGTGGCCTTGAGGGTCGCTCTTAGAAAAATCGCAGTATAACTAGGATCCCATGTTCTAGCGGGGGAGGAGCACCGCCACCTCCCAAGAAATACATAATGTACACTTACGAGATTAATAACAACAGCTTTTGACGCGCCGGGTAACAAAATATAATCAATCTAAGGCCGACGTGCGCTATCAATCTCAGTTCGAAGGACAGCGAGTTCGAGTCCGACTCGGGCATGGATGTTTGCTGTGTGTTGTGGCATGGTGGCAACCACCATGTAGAGAGGAATTACTCTAAGAAGGGACCATTTTGTCAGGCCTGAAAACAAATGAACGTCACGAAAGGTGATGGCATTACAAGAGATGATGATGAAGCTATTTACAACTAAGCTGACGGTAAACGAAAGCACTGATAAAATGTGTGCATGGACGTATATTGCCAGCAATGGCCAAACAGTAGCTGTTAAAGCGGTCCCTTCTTGTAGTAAAATCTCTAGATCAATTTCCAACCCTCTTCCTTCCTAGCTGGTCTGGTTCGCTCATGGTTCCCTTAACCTAAATACGATTCCTTGGACTCAAATACCTTAGGACAGTGGAGCAGATTTTGGACGAAGATTTCAGTCGGCCGATAAAACCAAACGAAGCAGATCTTTGTCCGACTGCCGAGGTTTTCGGGCGCCGTCGCAAGTGGTCGTTCGGGTTCACCATGACCATTTCTGTTTACCATCACTTGTTTGAACGAATCTAGAATGTCGGACAGAAAGGTCGATCAAAAATTTCTGCCCAAATCAGCTCATCTGCCACTGCCGCCTTAAGTTATTTGAGCCCAAGTACGCTTTGCATTCGGGCTAAGAGTTCGAATCCCACATTGTGCTCATATGTATTAGCAGGAGAAGAGACGTCTGGAGGCCCAAAGCTGCATAGACGTACACATACATACGAAGATCAACGCCGCGGAAATAATGAAGAATCGCAGTTTCATTGAGATTTACTGTTAATTGTGCAAGCTGGAAAATCTTACTACACATCATAAGGAAATAGATAAATTTATTGTTATTTGGATTGAATTTCGGCGATCGTTAAAGCTCTAGAGAAATCGATGGGAACTGTAGGCTTATAAATTGAACTCAATTGCTCATCTTCCAGAAATCATAAGAATATCGTGGTAAATGGAATTTTTATTGAAAATGTGAGTCAAAAAATTGCTTTGTCTTGAAACGCAGTGTTCCCAACTTCGCCACATCTGCAGAATGTTGTTTTTGGGCAATCCGACGTCATCGTAGTCTCTTATATTATTTTAGTAATATACATACCTTTTGCGGGTCTCATAGATAACCAATTTTTATAAATGAGGTCTCTACAGAAAGAAAATTTCTCGGACACGTGACTAATTGCACATAAATGAAAAGGATTTGTTCAAATAACGCATCTAAATATTCATGCCAAATGCAACCCGCAACACTCGACAGCGCTGTCTAAATCTAGATAGTTAAATAACTAGCGTTGAAGGGCCTTAAAACTTCAAATTTTGAGGCCTCAAAGAAAGGTTTATCAGACCGTAATCTACAGGATATTCTTGGACATTCTATTACATTTTTTGCAGGTTCGGCGTTTATCGATACTATCCAATGCCAACTGTATTCCAAGCCTCGGCGCTGCAGGCCATCATTGTTTGTGACGTCACGCTTAGAAGGCTTAGATTCCTCCATCTTATTTACATATATGCTTTCTGAGTACACCGTGGTTTGCACCGACTAATGACATTTATTTTGTGGTGCCTGTGTCACTCGTATTATATCCAATATAATATAACCCGCCATAGATAAAATGGTCCATTTTTGTTCCCGATGTTATAAAGGAAATTGCAGAATCCAATGTATTACCATTAATCATGTAGGCCTCTGGGAAGATAGAAGCCATCGGATATGACACACTATTACGCGTGGATAAAACCCCATGCTGTAATTCATTCGCATTACTGCTCTCGTCAATTAACAACGAATGTAAATGGTCTCTTTTAGCCGCTTGTAAAGTTACTAGGGAGTTTTTGCCACCTCGAACGTTAAGCACTATCGACCTTCTGCGCATGCGCAGATGCACTAAAGTGATGCGAAACTGGAACTGCGCATGAACAGAAGATCGGTAGTACTTAACGTTCGAGGCTGCAAAAACTGTCTGATAACTTAAAAAAGTATTCCGTTCGGAGCCTCCAAGCAATGCGTCACCCCGAATCCGATCCTGCATAGGGGAATCCGCAGGGAGCCCCGAGCGGATCGCGTCAGGCGGGGTCGGGGAGGGGGAGAAGGGGAACGGGGGAGGGGGAGGGCGGCGGCGGCACGTCGTGCGGCGGAAGCACGTCTCGGGGCGTGGGCCGTTCTGGGAAGCGCGCGCCGCGCACCCGGAAGCAGCGGCCGAATCAACCGCCGCCGCAGCAGACGGCGCTGCGAGGGTGGCGAGACAACCTCTCTGAAGCTGGCTAGCCACCTATAGCGGACCACAGTAATCTATATGCCATCATTTACTACTAATTAATTACTCTTAAATTATCATAATTTTAAATTAATTACGCCAGACATTTTCTAAAAAATTGAGGGTCAGCTAGCTTCAGTCTGAAGCTAGCTAGCCACGCAACAAAATAGAGCAAAAAAAAACCTAGAAAAATTAACAATAAAGTATTAATTAATTACTATTTAATTACTCCATTTGAACATCATTACAACAACAAATTGTTTAAACAATTTGAAAATTAGAACCAAAACACACAAAAATGAAAAAAATCGTAAACTTTTTCCTTACCGGCAAAATACTAAATTGCTTCTGGTGATTCCTTCACAACAAATCATTTGTTTTAAAAACAATTTGTTTAAATTAATTACTCCGGACAGTTGTTAAAAAATCGCACAGAGCTTTGAACCAAAAACTTCTGCTTACCGTCACAAATTTCAAAAAATCATAAAATACCGGCGCACTACAGATTTATTAACACTAATTTGTTTAATATACATCATATGTATTAACTAAATGGCTCACGAATTAATTACTGCATTCAATTGTTTATTATGAGCCCTGATGCATCACAAGGACATACTCACGTTTATCTTTTAAACAAATATCCACAGAAAAAAAACTATTCGGCGGAATACAGAAATATTGGTCTAGGGCACATTACAGGATAACCACTAATTTAGAAACAATTTGTTTATATTAATTACTGTGCCGAAAATGCTCTAAAATAACCCTAACTTTTGCACCAAAATCGCATTTTCTACAAACATTTTTAAAAAAATCAGGAAATAAAATTTCACCGGCGAACTACAGTATTACCAACTGTAGTTTGTTACAAACACTTTATATTTCACGATGAAATTGCTCCAGAATTAATTACTGCTTGCATTTGTTTATAACAAGCTTCCAAACTTCAGACACATAAACATACTGACACGGCGGCAAAGGGCCTCGTCCTGGCGGTTCCAGCTAGGCATGCGAAATAGGGAGTAGAGAGTTTTTGCACTCTCAAACGTGAAGCACTAACTACTGCGCATGCGCAGATGCACTAAAGTCTGGCACTAAAAATGGCAGTATCGTAACAAACGGACCACGGACTGCGCGCGATCATTCCTTTCTCTTTCATGTCACATCCTCACCCTTTACTTACACGCACTACATTACCACACACCGGGAGACCAGTCGGGAGCTTAGAGCGGCGTGTTGTTCAGCGATGGATCTCGCCCTAATGTTGAGGGAGACCATCGCCACCTCCAGCGGTAAAACACGTACTACATGTACAGAATTGCTCTTAGCCGTTGACGGCCCCCTGAATTCGCTAAATCGGTCACTGGTTCGAGCTCGACTACGGTACGCATTTAACGACTAGGCGTGAGCGACCTGGGGCGACTAAACCTGACCATACACGGGAAAGGTGGGGATGTGAAGGCGGTGGCAAATGGTGGAGATTTGAGTGAAGGAGAGGAGCCGTTTATTGAGGTGCCGCAACATCAGCCGAGGGAGCGCGATCAAGGATGGCAGAGATGGCAACGGCGGGGATATTGGCGGTGTGTGGTCCGAAGTGGCGGAGGCAAGGGGGGTGGTCAGGAACGGTGGGTACGACGAGCGGGGGCGGAGGTAGGAGCGGCAATGGGTGGAGGCGGAGATGTGGGCGGCAACGGTCAGGGGCGAAGATGGCAGAGGCAAAGAGTGGGGGGCGGAGATGGCAACGTGCGGAGGTGGAGGTGGCGACGGCAGCTGGCAGAGGCAGAGACGAGGACGGCAACTGTCAGGGGCGGATATAGAGGCTGCAACGAGTAGAGACGGCAGCGACAGCAACGGAGGTGGCGACGACATCGAACGGGGGCGGAGATAACGGTCAGGGGCAGAAATGACGGTGACAACGATCAGTAGCGGAGATGGCGATGGCAAAGGATAGGGGGCGGAGATTGCGGCGACGGCAACGACCAGGAGTGGAAGTGGCGATGGCAACGAGCGAAGGCGGAGTTGAGGGCGGTAACGGTCTGGGGCGGAAATGGCGGCGGCAACGACCAGGAGTGGAAGTGGCGATGGCAACGGGCGGAGTCGGAGTCGAGGGCGGCAATGGTCAGGGGCGGAGATGGCGGTGACAACGACCAGGAGTGGAAGTGGTGATGGCAACGAGCGAAGGCGGAGTTGAGGGCGGTAACGGCCTGGGGCGGAAATGGCGGCGGCAACGACCAGGAGTGGAAGTGGTGATGGCAATGAGCGGAGGCGGAGTCGAGGGCGGCAACGTTCTGAGGCGGCGATGGCAACGGGCGGAGTCGGAGTCGAGGGCGGCAATGGTCAGGGGCGGAGATGGCGGTGACAACGACCAGGAGTGGAAGTGGCGATGGCAACGAGCGGAGGTGGAGTTGAGGGCGGTAACGGTCTGGAGCGGAGATGGCGGCGGCAACGACCAGGAGTGGAAGTGGCGATGGCAACGGGCGGAGTCGGAGTCGAGGGCGGCAATGGTCAGGGGCGGAGATGGCGGTGGCAACGACCAGGAGTGGAAGTGGCGATGGCAACGAGGGGAGTCAGAGTTGAGGACGGCAACGGTCTGAGGCGGCGATGGCAACGGGCGGAGTCGGAGTCGAGGGCGGCAATGGTCAGGGGCGGAGATGGCGGTGACAACGACCAGGAGTGGAAGTTGTGATGGCAACGGGCGGAGGCGGAGTCGAGGGCGGCAACGGTCTGGGGCGGAGATGGCGGTGGCAACCGGTGGGTGTAGGGATGGCGAGAACGGAAGTGGCTGCGGCAGGATCGTGCAGAGAAGATGCCAGCGCAGTGAGAAGCGACTTGCGGACCTGGCGGCGCCGACTGTAGCGGGCGGGAGCGGACATGGTGGCGACGGCGGCGGCGGGGGTGGCGGGGCAGTGTGTGGTCTGCGCACTCCGCCTTTCACATCAAACGAACGCGTGACTCGATGGAATAAACTTTGGCTCTGTATGTGCCTACCGTTTTATGATTCGGCTAATAAGGTGCGGCTGCGTCCCCCTGCCTGGGATGACGAGACTTTTATACGCGCAGTACATAGCTGCCATGCTTTGTAGAAAGAGCCTCCCTAAGACCTCCCCCTCCAAATCCTCGTATGCTCTTTTTCCGTGATATACAGGACATCCTTCGGAACCTTGATTTATGGGTAGGACAGGCTGGCAACGTGCACATAGGTTAGCAGGACTGGCGACCAATGATTACATTGACTCCACGCTCAGCAGTGTGATCTAATTTTTGAATATAAACATGAACGTAACATAACTGAGGGTCATGTTATGATGTATTAGGTTTTTGTATAAAGTTTTCAAAATGATAGGCAATGGAAACGAATAAGTATCCCCGAAAATGCAATGGCGAATATGGGGAAGGATGGAACTATAACCAACCGCTGTCAAAATGTGTTTTGCCATTCTTACTCAATTTAGTGAAAACAACTATTATGTAAGAATCGCATCACATCCAAAATACAATTTTCATTGTTAAATTACATTTTTTAATTTTAAGCTAACAACTTCATTCATTATTATTATTATTATTATTATTATTATTATTATTATTATTATTATTATTATTATTATCCATATTTCAAAAATATTTGTGAGGGGGATGTCTGAAATGAAATTGCCTCCGAATTACTTGGCTCCTGTGTTCATGTTTTTCCTAAATGAGCTCCGGATTGTTCTAACAGTATAATCTACCAACATTTATTATGAATATGGTTCCACAGGTTTCTAGTTCTCTTACAAATCGTCACGAATATCAAAGGAACTGAGAATGAAATAATACGATTTAAAAAATAATAAAGCAATTTGGATCGACAATAACTTTCGACGTTATATGCCATTCAAATATACTTAACTTCCTCCCACACTTTGCTAAACTCGTATAATAGTAGGTGAAGGGCTTTAGGTTATTCTTTCAGAATACTCAATTAATCCTCATCCATTATATCGTGTTTTTTATACAATGCCTCATACCCCACCCCCGGAGACAGAAAAAAAAGTAGAACAGTGTTCCACGGTCACTCTTGATATCCGTAGCTGAATCTGAAAAGGATGTAATTGTCAACCTTCCCTTTATTTCGATGAGACGCTTTCAAAGGCTTCGCTATTACCGCCAATCAGACTTTGGGCGCCCGACAATGCATTATTGATGTATTGATACCCTAGATCAGATGACAAGTGTCTTCTGTTTGTCTTATTTAAAAAAAAACACTAATTACAATCGAATGAATGTTTAGTATAATAAACCATTTGATTAATAATTATTTTACAGATATGGTATTTTGTTACTTTTTCTCAAAAATTTCGTGACTTTTTCGGGGCGCTAGCTCCCCCGTGGATGGGTGTCTAAGCACCTGTTTCTTTTTCTCGTAGGTAAACACGACCCTGTTGAACAGCAGCGCTCGCAGGGACGCTGGAGATGCATCGCCGCCTTGCCGGAAGCGGGAGGGGAGGGGCGGGGCGGGGCAGTGGCGCGGCTGTCAGCGCCTGACACTTGGACGGCAGTGACGTAACGGCGGCCGCGCGGCAGCTCCGCTGACGTCAAGTGCGCGGCCAAGGAGGCGCCCGCCCGCGCTGCTGCGAGGAACATAGGGCGCGCGACGGCGGCGGTCATCGGACCGGAAGAGGAAGCTTCCGTCTGCACGCCGGCGACGCGGGCGGCTCCTTGGCGCCGCGCCGTGCCACGCCGCCGCCTTACGTAAGGAAGGCCCTCTGGCCGCGGCGCGGCGGGCCGCTCCGAAAACACGCAGCAGGCGGCGGTGGCCGTCGCGGGAGACGAGGGAACGCAGGGGGCTGTGATAATAGAAACGCGAAGAGCCTGACTAATCGTGCGTGTTACGAACGCCGAGCACGCGGCCCGCGGGCGGCGGCGGGGGCGGACGCGCTAGAGGAGGAGGAAGAAGGTGCGGCGCGGGCGGGGGCGGCGGCGGGGGAGGGGTGAAGGCAGCGACTACCTGCCGCTGTCGCGCCGCGTCGCGTCCCCGCCGCACCGGCGAGTCTCCGCATGGCGTACGCGGGCGACGGCAGCAACGTCGTCGGCGAGAAGACTCTCCAACCCCCCCCCCTCCCGAGGGGGGGGGGGCTCGAAGGCGAGGGCGGCGGCGAGCGCGCTGCGCAGCGGAAAGTCGGTTTCCAGAGGTAGAGAAGGCAAGATGTTGGCATAGCTGATGGCCATTCGATATCTCGGCTGTGTCACATCGGGCCAGCTCTCGCGTCTGGAATTTCAACGTCGAGGCTTCCGACTATCGTGGGTCGCTGGGATCCATCCATCGCGTATGAGAATCTGCTCGGGGTGAGTTTGACAGCAGTGATGGTCCATTACGAGGCCCGATTAAACACCGCCTACTGCAGATTGAATTCCATACTTATTTAAGTTCAGTCACTGTTAAATATAGATGTAACAATACTGAGTCCCATCATATTACTCGAAATTTACAATGAACTTTGAGTAAAAAAATGAACCATTTCGTAAAAAGTTGAATATACACTTTCTGATTTGTGTGTTTCTTTATATTTATTTTACATTTTCCCTAATTAATTGACACAAAGTAGATTTGAGATCTTAACGAAAACAATCTTCCTACACTATTTCTTTTAAACTTTATGGATGGTGATCGGCGGGCTACAATTTTGTGATACACAAAACCGCATGTGTAGTGCCCCAACCACCCTTCGTCCGAAACGTGTCTCAAATGCACTGTTTACAAACGGTCTTCAATAAAATCTAAAAAATTCAAATTAGAATTCCGTTGAAATTTCATTTTCATATGCAATATGTATAGTATTTCGACTTTTGCCTAGCTAGGGATTCCCGAGCCTGAGCCTGGGGCGTAAGAGAAACATGTGGTGAGCATGTCGTATTCCCATTGCCTTATTTACATTTTTTTACCTGCATTTGTTTTCTTTCATCGTATAGGTATATAAACTGAGACAATTTGTTCAAGAAAGCTTTGGGAACGGGGATCATAGATTTTTGTTAAATAATAACAATACTTATTATTTTTTATATTACTTTTGGAGTGTAAATCTTATAGTATACAATATTATTGTTTAAATAATTTTATTTTAATATAAATAAATATTTAAATCAATTATGCCATATAAAGGAAGGCATTACCCCCCCCCCCCTGGATCCGCCACTGCCTCAGGGAAATGTGCTATTGCATGCTGTCCCTGAGCCATCCAAAGGGTTCATAAGCAATATGATACAAATTTATACAAGCATAAACTCAGAGGCGTGTCTAGGTACACAGGCGCACGTGGCAAGCATAGAATTTGCGCCCCTGTCAGGATTCTTCAAATTAGGGTTGTTATTTGTTTCAGCAGGTATATTCTGAATAGCACCCCTTGTTCATGGTGCCCATGGCACATGCCATGTCTGCCATACCATGGTTACACCTCTGCATAAACTACAAAAACTAGTACTGTTGAATCTACTGACTAGGGTGAGGATTTTTATGCCCTAAAAAATCTTGAAATATGTTTTTATGACCTAAAAATTCTTAAATATGCACTTTAATATGCAAATAAAATTAACAATGTTTCATTGCCTCTATAAACCTTCCTTGGTAAAACTCAGGAGAAGTGTGCTTGGAATGAAAACATGTATTTTTGTGCAAACATAATTTAATCTACTTGACTTTGCGAGAGAAATAATTGAAGCTGAAGTACATTGTATATCTTGTTGTATTTCTTCTGACTGGTTTAAAAAAATGTTATCAAGAAATATCCTACATTTACACAAGTATTTTATCATCTACAGAAAACAAAAAAATGCAAACTGTGACCAGCTGTTTTGAATCAATGAACGCCCATAAATAAATAGATTCTATGAAAAGATGAAATGTTTTATAGATACATCTCTATTTTAACATAGTTGCTAATAACTCTATGTAGTTGATGCGACTAAATAAATCAAATCAAAATCAAAAATCAAATCTATTTTAACAAAATACGCAAAACATGTGCCTTAATTACACAAATATGCATCAACAGGAAAAATCGGCTAAATGGCACAAATATGCACTAACATATTACTCTACACAGCATCATATTCTAATCATAAACCAAGAAATTGCACTTAGGTAAGCACTGAAGCAACTGAGAAAAATACGCAAAATCAAGAAATCCGCTCCCTAGTAATGACCAAAGAAAAAGTCCTTGAAAACTACATAACAAATTTTTTTTTGTCAGAAAACTTCACTCACTGAAGCTTAAAATTTTATATTTTTGGAAGGAAGTGCTAATTTGTTTTTACAACAAAAGGTGAATAAGAAACTAAGAAGAGCAACCTTTAGGAATGTACACGAGATGAATTCCTTGTTATTCACTTTTCTTTAATTATTTATCATCAAAAAATAGTAAAATCTGTATGTGACTGCTGGGAGAGAAGTACAATATTTGCAGGTTTTCTGGGGGCTTCAGAATCCCTACCCCACTATTTTATTGTACATTTCAGAGAAGGAAGTATTAACAAAATAATGAGTTACATTATAATATTTTCAAATGATATATATTATAATGATTATAATTAATTTGCAATTGCATATTTAATATAAAAATACATAAACAAATTTATAATTATATACTCTAGCATCTAATTATACATTATACATATAATTACATATTTATTTATGTAATAGTAAGTAAAATGTTTAAGAGTTTGTAAAATATATCTTGATTTCAGTTTAAATTTGAGAGAACTGAATTTCAGTATGGTAGAATGTGCAAGTGCTGTTTGTCCTGAATGTAGCATTTCAGATTGAGGGCCAGAATGTTCTTCAGGAGGCAACCAATTTCAGTTCAGATCCCATACATTTTTTTGATGTATTAATATTTTTGATTGGTATCTTGAAATTAAAAAATGTATGTGTATGTTCATAACGGGACTACTGTTTTGGATGTGAAGAGGTCCTTATATAATTATTATTTTGAACAAATTGAGAAAAACTATTAATTTTTTTTGAGTGGGAGGGAGAGCACAACCCTTTTGGCCCCCTTGATCCGCCTTGATGTGAACACTGTTACAATGTTTTATTTTATAAAATATAGAGGCAGGAATTTGAAGGATCATGAAATTGGATTTTATGTGAAATTGATATAAAAATTTAATTTCTTCTCATTTATTCCATATAAGATTAGCATACCTAACCAGTTCATAATGGCTAGTAGAACAAATAAAATGTCTTTAATACTATTATTTTTTTCATTTCAAAATTTCCTTTGTTATAAGTAGGGGGCAGATTTTGATAACCTACAATATCGCCAAAAATGATCAATAAAATGCCCTAAAAATAAAGAAAAATGACGTTAAAAATTTGATCAAAATCACTTCAGATGAACAACTCAAGGTGTTGGATATGTTACAAATGTAATCGAGGCTTCCTTTTGTTCAAATGAACTCAGCTGGTAAACGTTTCGTTTAGACTGTTAATTACAAGAAAATCTCTGCTTTTATTTATCGCAAAATTGGACGAACCGACAATGGAGATGGTAGATGTCACAGGAACCTTATTTTACATAGTACTCACAATGGTTGACATTACAATATATGAGTGAAGAAATAGAATACGCTACTCAGAAATTCTGAGGTGAATATATGTTAAATTTCGTAAATATTGTTTGAAGCAAGTACTATTAAAACGATAATAAAATCTATGAAATCTGCAAAAAATGCATTCAAAATGACTTCAAAAGGTAAACAATGACTTAGTTGAAATCAATGAAAAATGACTTACAAAAATGGGTAATTTCCTTCTGTCATAATGTAAAATTAATTTCTATACTCGATGGCGTCGTCATAAAGAGAAAAGAAAAAAAAAGGACATTTCATTAAAATCCGCCCCCTGATTATCAGCGCTTCCCAATCCAGGGTCTGTGATCCTCTTGAAGATTATAAAGCAAGAGGCATCCTGAAAGGGGCACCATATGCAGGGTCGGATCCAGCTGATCATTTTTGGAAAGGGATCTTAGATTTTTATTAAATAATTAACATGTTTGTTACTGTATTGTATATAATTTTTGTAATGTGTATATGATACTACACATTATTATTTTTTAAATAATTAAAAATACTAACAAAAATAAATATTTAAATCAATTTTGCCAAATAAAGGAAGGTAACAAACAAAACACTAGGCACTAGGTCAATGGCCCCCTGGATCTGCCATTGACCAGGTGAAATGATGGAGCATTTGCGATTGTTTTCACTGATTGCCACATCCTAAAGAGAAAGCCAATTTAGTTCCTTTGATATTTGTTATAACTAGAGACCGGAAAAATATATAGTATTAAACGTCAAAATATGTACATAAATATGTAATGAAAACAGTAAGAATATCGGATATAATATGTAATATTCAAATTCTCTAATTAAAAACCATTTACATAGGAAGAAATTACATTTAGAAAAGCTGCTCACTTTACATCATACAACTTTCTCGTCAGTCAAGTCAGAAAAGCTTCATCTATTGTAATCCAGGACCGTAGTTTAGCAGCCGGACTAATCGCAATAGAAGCCATTGCACAAACTGGTGAGATCTACAACCAGGAAACATACACTGTAGCATCTTCATCGAAGTGATACACGACGGCGATCACAAATTTTTCTCGGAAATGAAGGTTACAGATCACAAAACGCAAGTGTCAATGATATTTTAGATACCTAGATTTCCCCAATAATGGAGAAAAAAATGCTGATTTTAATAAAATACATCTTTTCATAAAAAATATGAAATTAAATTGAAGAAAACTGATAAAATAAGAAAATATATTGTGAAAACAGCAAAATATGTAAAATATGTAATATAGTACCAAATATTTAAAAATATGTAACGAAAAAATTAGATGTATGGAAAAATTAGGTGTTAGGATGGTGATGATTCGTCAAGATTACAATTTTGAGAAGGGTAAGAAGAAAGACAAAAAATATGTAGTTACATAAAAATGGGTTCTCTAGTTATAATGCACTATAGTCTCAAAATTCAACAGCATGTGCATTGATAATTAGGTCACTGAGTTTCCAGAAGTTATTCAAACTTTGTGAAAAGGAAACTATTGCATTTTGGTTATCAACCTTTATGTAGTATCTATTGTATTTTAATCTCTGATCTCCAAAATCAAGAGAGCCACAAAAAAATTAATTTAGAGATGCCTACTTGGTGTTGCTGTACTTTGCAAATTCAATTTCCATGCATAACCCCATTTTCACTGAAACCGAAAAACAGATTTGCGCATTTCAGAAACTTTCTATGAGATGCACCATATTTTTTTTCGCAACCAGGATTTTGTAGTTCCAACAGCACCATACTTGTTTAGTGACCCAGTCAGTTTTTTAGTATTTTAATGCATATGGAGACATTCTATCTAAAACATCTTTTGGGGAGCATATCCTTCATATTTTAAGTAATAATATTAAATAAAAAGTTTCTATCTTCATCATGTTGCTCAAACTTTACGACACAATCCCAGGGATAATGGAAAAAGATATAGAAGATTATTGATTTGTAATGTTTCTTCAGTATTAAAAATAAAAATTTTGAAGGAAAACACAAGAATAAATTGTAAATAATTCTGTATTATAAGGCTTCATTGTAGACTTTGTATGGTTAAAGAGAACTAAGAGTAATTAGTTGCTAATTATCTGTAGTTATGTTTTTGACACAAAATTGCTTATTAATTAGTGCCAGTGTGAAGTATCTGGATAAATTAATTTCATTGTACGAAGTATGAACACAATAATTATTGATCAAACTGTTTTAAATTAAGTTTTATAACAAACAGATATTGACAAATTAATGGATATTCATTCTATGAAAATGATTTTCAATGCTAAATTAACTGAGTAATTGACAATCACATTAATTTTTGTAATTCCTAAACCAGTGTTTCCAAGCCTGAGAGTCCTGGTAAAACAAAAAGATGGTTAGAAAATTAGCCTACAACTTCAGATGTAAACAATAATGGAATCATTTTATGACAAAGTTATAACAAACATTTTACTTCAATTTGCATGTTCACTTGGAAAGAACAGAAATAACTGACAAGGTTGCTTTGGTTTTTGTTTGAGTTTCTCTGTAAGTGGATCTACAATTAAAACATACTAAAGCGAATTGTTTTTAAGCCACAGAAGAAGGGTATTTAGTTCTTAGTGCAACAACAGACAAGAATCCATGTCATGAAGGTAAGACGAAACAGGGGGAATTGATATTTTAAATGCTTGTAAGAAAAAATTTCCATTTAAACTTAACAAGCAAGACAAAATGCAAGCTTTTCAAAAAATTCATGGAACTTTTATCTCAACTTTATAAATTCACATTCAAGTCAATGAAGAGGAAAAATTCATCAGCTAAGTAGGCTGGTAAATTAGGGTTGGAATGCAAGGGGTATAAATATTCATTATATTAATTCTTTGCATGGGGCTGTAAATGTTCAGAATCAGTGTTCTGGACTAAGGATAAATCCTAAATTCTAATAACAAGATGTGAAAACACGTTTCACTAGAATGACTAATATTCTTGACTTTATCTAATATTTTAACAGTAAGGTAATCTATTATCTAATAGTATCTGTATTCCTCATATGAACAGAGGAATATTTTCTCATTATTTACTCCAAATGTGATGCTCATTTGTATAATCAAAGAAAGTCAAGTGCTTTGAAAAGGATCTTACAGAACCTGCACCAGTCATAACTACATATGCAATTCATAGCTTTGCTAAAGGATGGCCAACAGGGAGTGAATTTTCAATCAAGTCATTTCATCAGCTTTAGGAAACAATTATTGTAGAGTCATTTTGGGGATCAGGAATTTTATATTGTCTTTGTTGAATTTGCAAATTTGAAAAAGTACTGTGGCTGTAATTTCATGTCCAATATTTAGCACAAAATTCAAATTCAGCTTCCCTGTTCCTTGAAACAGAGTAAGTAGTTCAAATGAAATTGGTACATGAAGTTTTCTTAATATATAAAATAATATCTTGCTCAGAGCAAAATTATAAATTTAAGCCCTTGACGATCAACCCAGAGGAGGGTCACAGGTAATGACCACCTCACCAGAAAAATTGTTTAAAAAAATCTTTATCTTTTGAAAGAAGAAATGCAAAGCATACTTTAGAATTAGGCAATTAGAGAGTTAAATAAATGTTATAATAACTACATTGTTTGAAACTGATGAAATTACCTTCATACACATGAAAAATTATTGAATATTGTTATTCTCAACTACAAGAATACAAGCCCCACTCCCCCTAACTAATTATCTAGATATGCATGTGCACATGAAGCTGGTGAAAGAAAATGAAGCTTAAAGGAAGCAATAGACATATTACAAACAGGGATACTTCCCTCCATAATGCTAACCCGCTACATTTCTATTATTCACATTTTTAATACTAGAAATGGAGTGTGTTATTAATAAGTATTTAAATATCTTTTGTACAAAATTCTCATGCAAAGCTTCCAAGTCTTCGAGTAACAGGTTTGAGATCTCATTGAGATTTGTTGTCATTTACTTGAAGTACATTGCCATCCTTGTTATTAAAAACAGCCTGGGACATTTTGTGCATGTTGTAATTCCTGAAATTCATTCCTATATTTTATTTAAATAATTCGTTCCCACGCTCACCTATCCTGCTAATTATTGAATACATTGAAAGGTTTAAGATAACATGCACACTAACAAACAGTTTCCTTGAATAATTTAGTGGATAAGCTGTATTGCAACCAAATCAGATATCCATATTTGAAATTGCTTCACCTTGCCCAATATTCTTAAATAATATTAATAAATCACTAATAATACTGAATAGTATTATTATGACTTCTTTGTCATTAAGAAGTCATTACTTGTAACCATTTACAAATACATTGTACTTCTTAATACTGTAATAGTGCATTGTTTCATAAAATTACAATACACAGATGAATATTAAGATGTTTATGAAGAAAGAGAGAGAGAGAGAAAATTAAAACACACTGTAAATAAAAATATAAGAAGACAGATAAAATAACTGTATTTTTTTTTTAAAAAACTGTGAATACATTTTTCATATTCTATTTCGTATTTCTCACTAGTGACTGTATTGCACAACTGACTCTTCACAAGTAGTACAAAAATTTAATGTGCCATGTTTTCATTTTGAATGACATCATGAATAAATACAAACAAATAAACTGGTATTTTCATTAACTTTTTATAAACAACGCTGGGTTGTCATTTGCATTAGGTATGGAAAAATATATAAAATTTCTGCTAGAAATACACATACATAATTGAATAACAATGATTAAAAAATCATACAGAAAATATATATAACAAGCATGTATATAACATACAATGTAAGAATTTTGGTTCTTCAACAAACAATAACAGCATATTTGTCTGTGATGCCATGAATTCAACAACACATTAAATCCATTTCCACAACAAAGCAAATTTTTTAAACCCTTTCCCATGGATTATATTTTTCAATAAAATTATTGACTGCTGATCATCCCATTTGTTACAATTATTTACATTCTCTGAGATAGGGTTAACAATTTTGAGAACAATATACATTCCACTCTTTTCGTTTATTGGTGAGGCAACAAACTATCTGTAATGGCAGCTGAATTGATAAATTTTTAACACACCACTGCACTTTAGTGGAATAAAAAAACACTTTATCAATACACATAATACAAAATATGTGAATCTACAGCATTAATCACATAAAAAGGCACATTATTGCTTTGCTGATTTAAAAGCACTTCAATAAAGCTCAACAAAACATTCACAGAACACCATAAGAAATCACAGTGTTTGCAACAAGAAAACAAACAAACACTTAAGCCATTAAATATCACCTGCTTTTGTTACTAGTCATATTTGCATGCATAAAAATTATCTTTTTTTCAATTTACTACAATCTTTGTAACAAACATTCATTTAATACTGAGATCAGAAGAACTTACATTTTCTGCAATATTCAGAAAAATTATAGCTTTGGAAGAGGTAAAAGATCTTCATTTAAAAGAAAATTTGAAATGACTAGACCCTTTTAGTATATGCCCATTTGTAATATTTGTATGTGCGTATATCAGATTCTAATATTATTACTACTCTTGATACCATAACTTAGCAAACAAACATTACTGCCAGCAAACACTTCCATTGTCAGAAAAGGGTGCTACATTAAAGCCAATACTCTTTTTTCTCTAAAACAATACAGTTCTAATTAAAAGTGTAGATTATCATCTTGACTGTTTTATGCACCATATGTATCCAAGCAACATAGTTCTGTATCATATTCTGAAGGGAATACTGAAAAACTATTACAAGAGTAAAAAGCATGATCAATTTTCTTTTATTGCAACTAATGTATCTCTATAGTTTCTTATTACTATATTTTGTGAAGTAACTATTTCAATAACTATGGAAAGAAGTATAAGAACCATGCAGATGCTATATGTTATCTATATTCTCATACAAAGAGAGAAACAGAAAACAAATTTTGGAAATATGAATTGTCTCATTTACTATTTTGCCAAGACAAGTTTTATATTATTTATAAGGGGATTGCTTGTTTTTTTAGAGCTACTTCACTATAAAAAAATCCAACTAATTTATTGGTAGAGTATAATATAATATTATTAAATTTCATATAAAACAAAAGAGAAAACTGATGTTTTTGACTGTTCGTTAATACTACGTTTATAAGTTTTAATATTTGTAGGAACAAACTATAATAAACACAGTGAATAGACACAACATTACTTGACAACAAATGATGCATATGAAGTTAAGGTCAGGATCAAATTTTCATTCCCAACTGTAAAGTCTATCCATAACTACCTACATTTAAAGGTGAACTTTAAGAAATAAATAAAAACCATTAGTGATTGAATTTTCAAAATTCTTGAGTTTTAAAATAATTCATAAAAAATTGCTACAATGATTAGATGTCAGTAAACTTCACATACAACTTAAAAATTTATGGGTTATTTTTTCCTAGAAGAAATTCTTTTTAAGACCAATTGGATTTAGTAACTCCTTAACAACTTTGAGACTTTAATTTAAATAGAGAAATATCAAAACCACATTCTGTAGTTTATACAGGTGCAAATAATGTATTTTATATTCAACTGATTTAACTACCCTGTAAATACAACAGGTAATATTAAAAAGGTAGAAAAACTATTTCTCTATGCACTATCACAATAGTGATCACTTACTCCTAGATTTGATTAAAAAGGAAAGGCATTTTACCCTTTTTCCAGGCTCTTCTGCCTGATAATGGGCACTACAAAATATAATACACTCCTTTCATATTAGGAATATCAATCTCCTACTACAATAAATACATTGAACAAAAAAGGAAAATGTCACCTCATTTGTGAGTGGTCTCAAAAATATACAATTACAAAACACACAAATAAATAATTCACAGGTTGAAGTGTCAACATGTAGTTGGGTGACATCTTTACAGGGCAACACATTCATGGAGGAAACTAAAACTTGATCAAACTTTTAGCAACAAGAATACTGAAAGACATGAATTAATAATGTTCTTCACAGGTTATGTTTAATTACACTGTAAAATATCATAATGTTGATTTCCACTTTGAGTGTTAAAAGAAATTGGAATGAGCTCTGCACTGCTTAGAAAACTACATTGGTTGTTTCAATAAATATTAAAGGCTCCAATAGTGCACTAATCAATGCATACAGTGGCAAGAAATAGGACTGATCAATGTTTTTATTAATGTACATTATTAAAGTTAAGAATTTACAAAATGTTTCACTAAACCATATCACCCAAAAAAGTTACAAAGAATACATAAATGTACACCCACAAATACATGCAAGTATGCTGAGATGAAGCTTCTCAATAAAAAATAAGTACTGTATTCTCAACAAGGAATAAAACAGAGTAATTAAGCTTTAACAAGAATTACTGATAGCCACTCATCTCTAAAAAGGATCACGAAGATAACAAAACTTCTAGTTTCTGAGCATAAATGAAGAGCTTTGATAAATGCAGAGGTTAGTGTCATTTGATATGTAACATCTAAAAGGACTACTGATGAGAGACCAGAGAATACATGCACCATACATTTGAAAACCCACATATGCAAATGCAGGATTAACTTACTGCTTCAGTGTGCCTTCAACATTGTTGAGAGTTCAATATTCCCTTACAACAATAACTGATGGCCATTATAAAACTCTGCACGAACCTTAATTTGTCAAACTATCACTCCATTATGTGAGAGCACTAACGAACTTTTGAAGTTCGTAATAAGTTCTACATAAAATAATTGTAGGTACTAAATATGAATACTATTCTCATTCACATCTTCATCTAGATGCCTATAATATCTAAAGCAATATTCAAAGAAATGGTAGTAACTTTACACTTTCATTAATTTGTTCACACTTATTCACTATAAGTGTGAACAGGTTTAGTACTTCCTAAAGGAATTAAAATAATATAATTTTTAAAAGTGTAATGGTTACGATGATGATGATGGTGATGATGATGATGATGATGAAAGAACTCAAACATCACAATTAAACAAATAGGTTATATATTATGAAAATATACCAAATAAAAATTTCACTCACAACCCAATTCTCAATCTGAAAATAATTTTCAATGATGGAATACAGAATAATCAATACCCATAAACAAAAAGAAGAGACAGCAAACTTGCCTTAAAACAAGAAAAAGCTCTTAAAAAAATTACCAAGAAAGAACAATAACAAAATCAGAACATACATTTTCCATCATTCGTCAATAATTGGGTATCATATAATTTTTCAAAATACACATGCCAAGTGTTTTCAACAACATACAATAATGTCACTTTCCTCAATGATTCATAGACAAATGCACAGAATAAAAAATAAAACAATCTTAAAATTTTCCTCAAGTACAGTACTGATAATTAATTCCCCCAAACAATTTTAGAAAGTAAAAGACAAAATGTCAAGAATCAAACATATTTTTACATTTCATAAACAAAATAGTATAAACACACATTAACCTTATATGAGTTAATAACACACACCAAAAAAGGAAATATTGTCTATTTCAAACATGCCTCCTGAGGATGACACTCTTTAGTGAATGCAGATAACATTTGATTAATGAGACCATGATTATATTTACAATTGAGATGCCAAAGCACTTCACAATGTAATTCTGAAGACATGTAATACTGCTTAGAAAAGGTCTTTCATTTGAAACATGAAAGTAACTATTCACACACATGCAACTTTTAAGTTCCTGTATTTAAATATTCTCGATATGTTTCAGTCATTCATACCATCATAGTTTTATTCATTCTCCAGAAACAAAAAATTAATAGGGAAACTACTTAAAAATATTCCATTATTTAAGTTTGTTTTAGAGACACAAAAAACATATTTCCAATACTGATTGCAAGCTTGTCTTTCATGGGTTTGTAAGATGGAATGAATTATTGTATAAAATAATATGAAGATTACAACAATAATAATAACAATAACAACAACAACAATAACAGAAGGGAGAAAAATGAAAAAGATAGAGGAATATATCCCACCACAAAGCTAATTAGGTAACTGAGGTCAAAATTTCCACGAAGTATACGATGCAGTCCAGGAGGTTGCAGTAGTCCATGGCGGAAAGTTCGCAAGTAGCTCCCGTAATTCAGAGGTAATCTTGTTTGGACCATGCAAAAAATGGCCTGAAAGAGCTATGTCTATGGAAGTGTTTCGACCACTTGAATCCTGAAAATGATACATATCACTAATTATTATGTTTAATGTTGACTAATTTAAAGGAAAATTATCATCAGACACAAATAAATGTAAATAAAAAAATGTCAATAAATCACGCTACAATTTTAATGAGTTCATTTTGGTTTAGGTTCACTGTCATTGTTTGAAATAAATCAAGTGTATTTCTTGCATTATTGGCAATTGTCAGTTGAATTTTGACTTTCTCGTATTCATAGTATATAGAAAGTTATGTAATGCTGCAGCAATAAACTATATTTTCTATACGAGAAGCTCATATTGTGCCCTGATACCAAAAAAGGGGGTAAATCTTTCAATAAATCCTCTAACAAGTTGTGTAGTCAGAAACCACAATAAGTGGGTCATTGACACTCAACAATTGTTTTACAACAAAATGTCCATCTGTCATGTGTGAACAACACTAATGTCTAAACTATTTATGAAAATGTCAAAATCAACATTCCCTGATCTATCTGAAGTGGCCCAAGGCCTGTGAATTTGAAAAGAATTCTTTGAATGTTAAGAGTTACTTTACATTAAGCCCCTGGGACATTTTCAAAATTTTCTCAAAAATGGCTCCAAATCTTTTCTTTAAAGAATACAGTGAAACATGTTTCTAAAGATGGTGTAGGTTCAATTTTCATGAATACCCCTGCATTTTCAAAAATTGCAAAACGTTGAATTTTTTCAACCTCTTCCTACAATATTAAAGATAGACAGTTCTTCACAATTAGTTGCTTAATTAGTATCATGTACATTTTTTGAACATGTTAAGTTGTTTCAGTGTAATTTTTAGTAAAATATGGGATATATTTAGTGGTGTAGCTAGGGGGAGGGGCAGGGAGGCGGTGCGCCCCAGGTGATACCGTTCTAGGGGTGACACCAATGATATTATTTTAGTTGGAAATATATAATTTAAATAATTTACTTAAATATTTAATATGTATACATTTAAATCATAAGTATAGATTACAATTTAATTGCAATTATTCTTAATTACATAGATTTTTTTAATATATTATAAATAACTATCATGTGCAAATATGTTTCTATTTTTAATAAAATAATGTACAATCTATGCAGCAATAGATATTTTTATACTTAATTTATGGGGGGTGACACCATTAGCTTTGCCCCAGGTGACACCAACTAAAGCTACGCCACTGGATTTATTAAAAAATATTACAAACATTTTCACAAAAATGACTCCAAACTTTTTACTCTCTCTCTTATGGATCCTAGAATCAAAAAAATTGATTTCCAGCAAAATGTCTGTCTGGGGTCAATGCTACGACCTAAGCCATTCAGTTGCTTTTCTCCAAAATTGATATTCCTGAATCAACCTGCTCTGATGTCACAGCCCCCTTGAATTTGATATTGATATTTTCATTTTGAAGGGGTACTTTAAATGAAGCCCCTGAGACAATTTCAAAGTTTCAAACAAGTGGGTCCAAATTTTTTGATTAAATTTTGTTGACAGTTAGCGTAAAAGATGCTTAAGAGAATGGTGTAGGTCCCATTCTCGTTGAAATCCCTGTCTTTAAAAAATTGCAAAAGTGCATTTATTTTGGCATCTTCTATAATATTAACTATAATATTAAAGATCAGTGTTAACTATAATATTAAAGATCAGTGTTAACTATAATATTAAAGATAAAGATTTTATTCCTTAATGAAATCTGTTCCTTAAAGACAGATCTTCAAATAAGTTTATGTTCAATGTTTCAAAACTATGAATAGTTTTTGAGAAATAAAGGCTTTTTTTAAAATATTTTTTTCTCAAAAAAAACTTAAATTTTTTTCTTTAAATTTTCTCCTCGTATGTAATAAGGGATGACAAAAAATATGGTACTAATCCTGTTTTTGGATATTGCTCTTTTTTTTTTAAATTGCAAAAAAATATTCAAAACTACAAAACTGAAGATAGAAATTTTTGCCTCAGACAAAGTCTGTTGAACAAAATTAGCTTTTTTAAAAAAAGTCAAGTTTAAATTTTGAAAGAAAAAGGAAAGAAAGAAAAAAAAGTAGTTTTGGGGTAATTTCTGCTTGAGATTATTAAAATATATTTAGGTTTCTCACCAACTACGGACTTAAGAGAAAAAAATTGAATGAATGATATGAAAAATAATTATTTTAATTTTAGTTATAATTATAATTTACTATTGAAAATGCCAAAATTAATTCGATTTTTACTTTCTTGCACTTTAACTTTTTACTCAATTTGTATTCTCAATGTAATGATGTATTACTTTTTAAGCATTTGCACAGCTCAACTGAAATTTCCACAAGAATACTGCATTGATATTTGAGAACCTCCTTATTGTAGAATGTCAAGATGATGGTGGTGATAAGATACAGCTGTTTTATTTAGTTGAGTTGGTGTTTCCAAATATACCTTTCAGAAATGATTGGAAACCTATTTGAAAATCCATATTTTTTTTGTTGTGGTTTTCTCTCGTGCCCTTAGAGAGCCAATGCTGACAATAGCATGATTTGTACAGTGTAACTCCTAGGCCGAGAGCCAGTACTTCCGTTTGCAATTATTTTTCAGTAGTTTTTTATAAATTACTCCTGAGAATGCCCAGTGAGGTATGTTATATCATTTAATATCATCTGATCCATAAAAAATTTACTGCATACTAAATAAAAGGAAAAGGTACATTAACCATATAACTTCTTCAATAACTTAAAGAGAACAATGACCGCGAACGTTTTTCCATAAGAGCCTGTACTAATTTAAACTTCTTTTATTACAAAATTGTTTCAAATTATTCAAAAAGGGGCAAATTGTTTCTTACCATCTTGAAGTATTGTTTGGGGGAACTTCACTGTGATCGATCTAACAACAATACTACCGAAAAGTTATTTTCCTGTGCTTCGTTTGAGGTGGTGTCAATATATAAAAAGGTGGTAATACATTATAATTACAAATACAAATTACAATATTACAAATTATACAATATTATTAATTTAAAGAGTTTATTAGCATTGCAGTTATTTATCAACTGTGTATGATGTACTATGACTAACCGATAAACAAGTTGAAATCTGGATACAGATGGAAATTTTTGCAAGATTTGATATTATTCGCCAAGAAAATGCACGTAGTTTTGACATTGCTGCGCTGGCAACAGTGCTTCTGTGTAATTTGCTGTGAATACTGTGTCAATCAATTGCTGTTTCAATTGTCAATATAAGAAATAATTGCTGCTCCTGATCATCGAAATGAATGCAGATATGCTTCACAGGCGCTTTGTTTGAATTGGATGTTTTCAAGTAATAGCTGAGGTCTTAGTAGCACAGAAAATACAATATTTCAATATTACATAGCCGTTTACAATAACACGAGAAAATATGTGGTGTTGAAGCACCACTAGTTTGTACGTAGCATTTTTAAGAAAATAGGTGGGAGTGAAATTGGAATCTCACAGGATCACTTCCCTGCAATGATTTTTTTTTATTATTTCAAATATTGTTTGATACCAAAGCAATACATTGATCGACTTCATTTGCATTTACATAACAAGCTCCATTCAGGAGTAGTTTTTACAATGGGTTTGCAAAATTTCAGCAATTGAAAGTGGACTCATCTCAATGACAAACCTTACGAGGGTCGTCCTCCAACATCTGTTGTTGCAATTAATGTAAATGCTGTGCGAGAAATGATAAACGAAGATTGGTATGTGACACACCAAGAGATTCAAGGTTCCTTGGGCATTTACATGAAAGCAATACTCACGACATTGCAAGATCATTGGAATGTACAGAAGCAAGCTGTTGGTTTCCAAGCAAGTCGACAGAAGCCAAAAAACAGCAGTGTGTCAACTGGTGCAAAGAAATGCTCAAGAAATTCAACAGCGGTTGTTCAAACTTGGTCTACAACATCATTACTAATGACGAAACTTGGGTTTATTCCTACAAATCCAAAACTAAAAGCAATCTACCATTTGGGTATTTCAAGATAAGCTCAAACTAACAAAAGTTGTCCTTTCAGATAGTGCTGCAAAGCAAATGGTCACTTGTTTCTTTGGTGTAACTGGACATAAAGCAGTTGTGGCATTACAGAATCATAAAACAGTAAATGCTGATTGGTATATCACAATTTCTTTGCAGGAAGTCGTCAGTGGGAAAAGAAGAAATAAATGAAATAGGTGAATCATTCTCAACCATGGCAAAGTCAGTGCTCCTTCAAAGCATCATACCCCTGAAATTTTAGCAAGTCAAACTGTAGACATTTTGACTCGTCTGTATTCATAGGATTTATCATATAATGACTTTATTCCAACAATCAAAAATAAAACACGCGATGAGCAATTTTCGTTGTCTGCAGAAGCGGTTCAAACATTCTGAGTGTTGGTTTCTGCAGAACCTACTGTAGAGTGGAAGAAGTGCTTCACAAACTGGTTTGAGCAGATGCAACCAAGTATAATTCTAATGGTGAATACTTTGGAAAACAATCAAGCCATTTACCAAAATGTCGTTAATGATTTTTTATATCGTTTCCATAAACTTTCCCAGCAACCCTTGTATTATAAACAATAAACATTATATACTCCATACACAACAGAAATTCTCTCTGTATAAAGTTGGTTGTTAATATAATACACGAAGTTCTATTTTTAGCTTTAATTTTTCATTATGCTGCCTTTTTAAAATGTTATACAGTGATTTTTAAAAATATCAAATGTATCTGCAAAAATATAAACACTGTCCAAATGCAAATGCTTATTATGAACCGAACTGTGATGAAAAATGATTTTTCAAAGAGTAATTCTTGAAATAAATACCTTAACATCTATCCAGAACATCCATGGCTCTGGATCTGATGCACAGCCATAAAATACAAAGTATGTTGGACGGCCTTGCCAAGTAGGTCCAGCCAAGGGAGCTCCACTAACAAAACTCCATTCCAGCAATGAAACTCCTTTGTAAGGAGATATCATTAAACCCATATGACTTGGACCTTGAAACAAAATTGAATAAGAGTTCAATACATAAAAATTAAAAGAGAACAAACTCAAAAAGGTGTACAAAAAGCACATGTAGGAGAGTTAAGTATATTGTAATTAGGATGTCGAAATGTTAAAGTAGCTCACTTCTCAAAAAAAATTCACTTCTTAATAAAAACGAGAGACAGTAGAAAAAGGAGGAGGAGGAGGAGAAGGAAAGAAGAAAAGAAAGAAAGGAAGGAAGGAAGAAAGAAAGAAAGAAAGAAAGAAAGAAAGAAAGAAAGAAGGAAGGAAGGAGAGAAAGGAAGGGAAGGAAGGAAGGGAAAAAAGAAAGAAGGAAATAAAGAAAGAAGGAAAGAAAGAAGGAAGGAAAGAAAGATAATAGGTATTTCTGATGATAAGATGCCAATATTTGTTATATTTTTAGTAAATATTTCTTTTTTCATAATACAATACTTAATATACTAGGCCTAAAATGTGCAATTCAATTCTAATACTAATTTTCCTTCCTTCATTTGCTTGAATATATTGTAAAAAAATCTGAATTTTCAAGTACATAATGATTTCTGAATAAACATTCAGAAATGAACAACTGAGCAGAGGTTAATCAACTTTACTCTCAATTGCATTCCAACTTAGCTTACAAACAATATACATCCACATTGTTATAATTAAAGACCGAATTCCCATGTAATTGCATCTTTTTTTTTGTTAACTTGAAATTGGATGAAACCTTGACAGAAATTTGAATCATGAAACAGATACTATTTTAGTATTTGTTTTATTTCGCACAAAACTGTACATTTTGAGGGTTACTGCACGATATTGTACGTTTTGGGTAATACTGCCTAAAAATTGCACCTTTTGGTATTTTACTGGATGAATTTGCAAGTTTCATAGTTTTATTGTATAAAATATATTTTTTGTATTATCAACTTGTTTTACTTTCTTTTTTAAAGGTTTCATTTAAGAAAAAAGCTTTTATGATATAACCCAGCAGTGCATTTGGGTGGTCTCTAAATGGGTTTCCAGGCTCGAAGCTTAGTGGCAAGCATACTGCATTTCATTTTCATTGAATTTCTTGGAAAAGACGTTGCCTTGTGTAGTACGACACAGAACGAACAGAGTTTTTGACCGCTTTTAGCTGCATGCAGACATACGTCAGTGTGAAGCTCAGTACACAGGCAAGTGTAAATGTAGAATGAAGTTATTTCTGTCTGAAACATATATTATTTGATAGAAGATAGAGTAATTTCTTAGGAAATAATTTGGAAATATACATAATTGTAAATTATAATGAAAACAATTAAGAACATTTCTTCTGTAACTTAATTATTTTTTATTTCTGAAGGTATATTTGTATTTTAAAATTTTTGTAGTTACTTTTTTGTATTTTTATGCTAATTTAATTTTGTGTGCAAATAATGTTTAAAATGTCAATATAGTTAGTTTAAACAATATGCACAAACTTAATTATAATAAAAACACAAAAATTATATTTCATTCACCTTAAATATCACATTCAAAATATAAAATAAGTTGATAAGTGGATTAATTTGAGTTTTTAGGCTATGTTAATCTATGTTGCATGGTTTTGATCTTTTTATTGCACGTTTTTGTCTGTTTTGATGTTTTTACTGCACTTTTTAGAGAGTTTTACTGCATGAAAATCTGGTCTTTAGTTATAATGTTAGATAATTCAACTATTCTAAGAGGAGCGTTGAAAAAAAAGAACATACCTGTGACATTAAATGACATTCTTTTAATAGAATTGGCACGTTTCTCAACAGAAACCAATTCCAGAGTGGTAGGTGTTCCAATGTGTGGAGATGGTGCTGGCAACCAATGAGTTCTCCTACAATTAAAAGTTTACACACAATCATGTGGTTCTGATTCATTCATGTTCATTACTAATAAACAATGCTTTCCAACATTCATACCAAATAAAAGTAGACACTGGAATAAGGTATGGCAAACCACAGTATAATTCATTTCTACAGTCTTCCAAAGTCAATTGTGCTTTTTTTATTTCAGGAACTAAAGACTCTACACTGAAAGGACTATTCAAGTCCATGTCAACAAGCCAGAAACCAGACTGCCTATTCCTTTCTCTTCCAAGTTCATCATGGAAAACTCTTTGTGTGTGCTGAAACATATCAAAACAAATTAGGTTGCTGTTTTTTTCCCTAGAAAATTTACCTAAAACTTCGAGCTTTTAATCCATCTGACAGTTACATAACTCGATACCTCATTTCACATATTCCAGACACAATGGGCAAGTATACTAAAGCCTGTATTAAGCAACCACTGTTGGTTCCATGAAACAGCGGTCTTTTGGAAGGGTGGTTGCTTAAAAGGGTGAATCTTATTTATTGCAGAAGAAAATGGTCTATTATGTGTTCAGAGAAGACAATATGGATCACTACTACTTTCAATGTAATAAAGGGTAGAGCCAATTCAATACCATTAATAATACAGCCATATTTGGAAAATTTGAAAAAGACAATCGATTACATAAAACATGTATAACATGACTTATCTACATTTGTATCAGCAATTACACACCAACTCTGTTGTGCTCATGAATAATCAACCCACTTTATGGTCTCCATTAGTCAATTGTAAGATAAATAACTATTAAAGAAGTGAACAGTCAAAAACACAATCGGAAATTTGATTGTTTCGAAATACATTTACCTACTTGAACAGTAATTTTCTAAAATATTATCAATAATGAAAAGCACAAACTTTTAAAGTTGCAGTTATTACACAACCTTTTTTAAAGATATGATTCTTCAGAACAGACTACGCAAGACAAAAATCTTCAAATTTGTAGTACCCTTGTTGTACTACCTTTTCGCAATTTTCAAAAATTCAGAGTTTGCTGGAAATGAGACAAACTTTTTTTTTCTGTTCTTTGATACATAGTGAGAAGAAAATTTAAAGAAAACACTGAGTCTGCTTGTGAGAAAATAAATTATTTAAAAATTGTCAATATTTCATGCAAAATTACACCCCCCCCCCAAAAAAATGACAAATTGTACATGACCATATTTAGAGATCTGTATTTAGAGAACAGATTTCATTCACGAAAAAAAAAAAATATATATATCTTCAATATTGTAGTAGTAGAAAAGATCCAAAAAAAATTCGGGCACACACAAGTTTCAAAAAAATCAAGGATTTAAACGAAATTGAGACCCACGCCATTTTTTTAAAGCATTTTTTACATTATTCGAGTACAAAGTTTAATCCAAACATTTGGAGATGTTTTTGAGAAAATCATTACTAGTGACTGGAAAAATATGTAGTATGAAACGTCAAAACATGCACATAAATACGTAATGAAGACAGTAAGAATATGTAATAAATATGCAAAATTGGATGTAATATTTACTATTAAAATATTCTCATTATAAACCACATTTATGTAATATGAAATTATATTTATTTATTCCTAAACAAATTTTCAAAATAATACAAACATTTAAAAAATCATTTGGAGAACACAAGTTGATGCACACTTTACACCATACAACTTTCCTGTCAGAAGTAAAAGCTTCATCTATTGTTAACCAGGACCTTAGTTTAGCAGCCAGATTAGCCACAATAGATGCCATCATATAAACTGGCAGTATCTACAACCAGCAAACAATCACTGCAGCATGCAGCATTCTCATCAAAGTGGTACACATTGGTGATCACCAAAGTTTTTCGGAAATAAAGGTTAATGGTCACAAAATGCAGCGTCAGTGATACTTTGCACATGTAATGGTGAAAATTATCTCAGTCGCTGATGCGCACTTCCCCCACTGAGATAACTGTGAGTGTCTTCACGTAGCGTACCTGGAGTAGACAGCATGCAGTAATAATGTAGGAAAAAATGCTGATTTTTTTAAAGATACTTTTTTTTCATAAAGAAGTGTAATAAAATTGAAGAAAATTGGTAGAATAAAAAAATATTTTGTGAAAATAGCAAAATATGTAAAGCAGTACTAAATATGTAAAAATAAGCAACGAAAAAAATTAGATATTGTGTAAGGTCAGAGATAATTTGCCAAGATCATAGTTTTCAGTTCGGTAAGTAGAAAGAAAAAAATTGTAATAACAAATATCTGGTCTCTATTCATTACAAATCAATTTTGTGCAATTGCATATGAACTGGAATTCAAATGTCTGTCTACAGTGATGACATGCTGGACCACTAAGTAGGCAGAAATTCTATCAGAATCCTCCCTTGTGAAATCAAGGGTACGTATGACGTCAAAGGTATCATACTTCCATTAAATATTGGGTTTTTCTCTCTCTCTAAAATTTACTAACAAACTGAACAATTGAATTTCCTCTCACCCTAAAGTATCACAATTGATATCATTTGAAGACACATGTAAAAATGTTATTTTGTCCATCTTACTCACCGCTATCATAAATCGCTGAGGTGCAGGAGACTTAGGATCCCCAGAATATGGGAATCCTAGGGGGGTAAATATCAATAAGCCCACAGCAATCAAAAACATAGTCCCCAAAAGACTCAATATTTTCCGTGGTTGTTTAACAAGTATTATAATAGGTATCTGTGAATAAAATAATTGAGTAATTAATTTTGCATTTTGAAGTGTCACTTTGCAAACATTATTACAAAACATACTTACAAAGAAACTAAAGAAAAAAACAAATATTATGGAAGTCAGGAATGCTAATACTATTTCAGCATGATTTCCACTTCCTGTGCGACCCATTATGGGAATATATAAATTCATGGCCCCTAACATCAAGTAAAGGCTTTGACAAGCAGGTAATAAAAGAGCACCACAATGATACAGAATCCATTTTCCATCTAAAACACAAAATCGAGAACAATGATTGAAACAACATTAAAACATCGCATGTTTATTATTTTCACATGGCATAGTAGTTAAAATTAGAAATAGAAAATAAGAATAGATGATTCAGTAGAATAGAAATAATCATCTAGTGGTGTTTCAAAAACAATGTTCTTTAGTCCTGCAACACGAAACCTAGGTTAGGCATGTTAGCATGCCAATACAAATGAAGGGAGAGGGGCTGTGTGCATCAGTGGGTACTTGGATTATTTTTTATAGTGCACTGTTATGGCAACTTCCCATCCCATCTCATTCGGCCTCCCCCCAAGGAAAATATTTAATGTCCACATTCGGCTCCTTGTGAATAGAGGTGGAACACAAATGGCAAATGAAAATGGCATTTTTTGAAGGGTTACATTGCAAAAGACCCAGACCCAGTGATACAGAGGAGTTAGTCAAAGGAAGTGCTGCTTTGGCTGCCCAGGAAATAAATGAATGTCTTTTGAGTTATGACCAGGGCCCTGAAACTCTCCATCAAAACCGGGGACAAGCTCGAAGGTGCTACTATAGAAGGCGCTTGTGTCGCCAGGTACAGGCTTGCCAACATCAGCACCTAAATATTGGCTAAATTGTGAGAAATACGAAAAGTTTCTTCTAAATGTTCAATTATTCATAATATAAACATATAAGAAACTGCTGAAGAAAGCGCGAACATCGACGCTATCTTTTGTAGCATTACACGCCTGCTTGAGCGTAATGCGAACCTACATAGCAGCCACGCACGTTTGAAGTATCGTTGGCAGCAGTTCGTTTGAAGTATTGTTGGCAGTATTTTAGTTCCTGTAAGAAGGTGCTGCTGGAGAGGGCGCCACGGTAATGGTCTCCACCACGTTATATGGGAGATGAAGGGCCCTGGTTATTGGACATTGCAAGAGATAGTGATGAAGTCATTTACAAAAGAGCTAACTGTAAATGAACACACTGAGACAATGAGTGCACAGACATAGCCAAAGCTATGTTGCCAGCAGTGGCCAGGCATTAGCTGTCAAAGTGGTTGCTTCTTTTATCTTTTTATTTTAACTTGCAACCTATCATTAAGACCACATGTTTTTGTTTCGGGAATTTGGCAACTTTGCCTCCTTTCAAGACAACTGTGGCTAGCAAGTCGAGACAGGAGAGGAGGTGAGCATCAGGTCATAAGCTGTAGGAACTTTCCTGTTTCTGTTTTTCCCCATTCACAAGTTTAGGCAGGCAGGAATGCGACTCACACATTGGAATCTTTTCACACTGCACAGGGTGGATAGGGTGCGATGAAGTGGGATGGGTAGAGATATGAGCGGAAAAACAAAACGTCTCTTTAGGCGATTCTGATCAATATGTTTAAGAAAGAAAACTGTAAAACTGAAGATGTGGAAGAAAGTTATGACTGATTTATTGATTTATTTATATCAATGTAACAATAATTATTATCATTGTTGAATGAAAGCCGGCTCAGAGAGAAATCAGAAAGAAATCTCATGAAACATTACTGCCAAGCTCTTCATTATTTATAACAATAATAATATATTATTATTTATTATTATTAAGGAACCTGCAAATTAAACAAATTAGAAAATTTTAATAAAATTAATAAAAATATTATAAAAATATAAATAAGTAGTAAATTAATATTAATGAAAAATAACAAAAAAATTGACATTACAGTAAATGCTCAAAGTGACTACCATTTGCCAAGCGGCCTGGCGTCACTAAAAGTGATAGGAATGCTGAAGGTATTTCATGCATTGCCAAATTGCCAAAACAAGAAGTGGTGTTCCCAGTGGTGAAGTTAAAATAAAGACTTGGTCGTAATCTCTCTATACCCACACTCCAAATTACAACCAATTACACCAAATTGATAATATGGGACAACTCATTATCCATCCAACATCCCATTATCTACATAGAAATAAGCAAGTATACTGTTAATTACAAGTAAAAATACAACTAAATTAATTAAGAAATGCTTATGTTAGACAAGTTAAGAAGGTAGTAAATTCTGTTATTCATAAAAGAGATGAACATTTAAATGAAATAATAATCAGATACTCAGTAAAGAACTTAATCTTACCTCTCCAGTGCTTGTACACATAACTTTGCACAAGACTCCCCACACATGGGAAGAAAGTCCAGAATAAAGCAATAAAACCACTTCTTATTGAAAAAATTGTGCATACAATCAAGAGGAAAGTCCACATGAACAAATAAGAATCATAATAGATTTGGAACAAAATCCAAGGGGAATGTGATAATGCCTGCAAAGAATATGAATAGCAAAATCTTTTGTAACAAAGCAATATGGTACAAGGAAAAACTTAACTATATAAATTTTATCCTTACCTTTCTCTGCCATTGTGAAACAAAAAGAACCAAACCCATTGGTACAAACAGTGTAGGACAAATGTAGAGAAAAAATATCCATGTAGGTCGGGCAAACCAACTCATAGTGCGACCTAAAGTTGTAAGCACTGCAGCTATCAACGCACATGACAAAATTGTAACAATCCATGAAACCACAACAACCAAACATGACAACCCGAACTGCTTCAGATACGTGCCATACTTCACATCTACAAATAAAAAAGGTCATTAGCCTTTCAACAAATTAATAAATTTTTTTACAAGGATGTGAAAAACATTTTCTTACCACGTAATGCTGCAGATTGCATACTCCGCAACATTGAAAATACAGACAATATGGCTGCAGATACATTAAAAATAACATTAGCATTTTCTGACCACTTGACCATAAATACTCCGAGAAAGTCAAAAAACACTATGTTTCCTGATTTATACAGACTAACATTGGACAGTTCCTTCCCATTTGCCAGTCCCAACACCAACGCCAATATATTAGAACCGGTGCGTTGTAAGGTGCCAAGGGGAATCTGATCCACATTATCAAATCGTGTATGGTACACATATCCATTAGTTGCCCATGCAAAATCCAGACCTAAACAAACAAATTAATTTTCACCAATATTTAATACATTATCCTGGAACTTAAAAAAGTTTTAAATCTCTTTTAGACATTCTACGCAATTGGCAAGTCATTTAAGATATGAAAGAAAAGGAAGACAGAAAGGAGAAAAAACAACAATAATAATGTTAATAATAACAGATCTTAAAAACAAATACATTGAAATGTACTGAAATCTTGAACATGCAGATTCTTTTTTAGTCTTTTCAAGAGCTGTCAAGCAAAATCTAAAAACTATTGACTATAACACTGGGCAAATCATGTTCATTACCTGACAGACACTTCCCGTAAATAAAAAATAATTTCTTCCACATAATTTCCTACATTTTTTTATGTAGAACATTGATCTACATGGCTTTGTTCATTATCAACCAATTATTCACAGTGCTATTCCAGGTAACTCATGCAAATTTTGGTAAATCAGATTTTTCAGCACTTTGAATTAACATCACAGGAAGGCAGCACATGATTAGGCAACTGAGCATTCACGGCTCACATTGCGTTAAAACAATCATGATCTTTCTTTAATTTTAATGCAAATGAATACTGTATTTTAAATATCTGACTGTTCAAAAACAAGTACATTGTTTACTTAAATTTAGACAAAATTATTTTTTATATGATAATAAAGGTACGTAAATACAGAACAATCGAGTTTTAGGGCTTCGTATTTTGCAGCAGATCTTCTACCAGTAACAATTTATTTAAGCACACTTCACAGATTGCTGATCAATGTACAGATTAAAACTATCTATTAAAGCTTCTTCTTCCACACCTCACTTGTATTTGTAGTAATCTATCATTTTAAAAATACTTCTTATAAGATATTTTATGTCATTGATGATGATGATGTATAATTATAAAATAAACAAATAAAATAAATGGTACATAAAGTAATAAATAAGAAAAAACAACATTTTGTAAACAAGACTTCACAGACTGATACAAATTCAACACTTTGTTTAAAAAGTCACATTGACCAACCTGATATATTTCCGAAATCCCTGAAAATTCTAAAATCAGTGTCTCCTGGAATAACACCACTTTGAAAAATTTCTTGGGCAAGAGATGATGCATAAGGGTATGGCACTACTTCTGAGTACCTCTGAAAATAAAGACAAAAGCTAAAGAAATGTATGTGAACAAGTTAGCAACGATCAACAAATAAAAGAGAAATGTATCAGAAATAATCTATTAGATGTTTACCTCCATTATCCATGGATGATTAGGTCCTGCTTGGAACAGAATTTCTTTACCTCCTGCCCCACATGCCTCCATGTTGACAAAAGTCCTAACTTCTCGAGCCCATGGGTGTTGAGTAATGAAACCATGAGAAGCCTGCAACATAATTAAAGCAGTGTATTAAATCCAGGGCTGGGTAAATTTTTCCCAAACCCAAAAAATCCTACTTGCTTAAGAACTGATTTGTCTTGTTGAGAGGAACTAAATGAGCAATTGTTCACCTCTGTAGGTGCCGTAAGTCAGACAAAATGTGCTGTACTTGCTTTAAAGAAAAAACAAACACATTTTTTAGATACATTTCTGAGAATGTTTTGGACAGATGTGAAAAAATAAATAAATTTTAAAAAATCTGATACTCATCATGAGACTGAAACACACTGAATGACACCTCATTTGTGTCGATTTGTGGATTGGAAGAGGTCTAACATTGAGTAGCAATCAAATTGGATGAGCCGACGCAGGTAACATGTATACTAGGGAGAGGATTTTTATGCCTTAAAAAATCTTGAAATATTCTTTTAAAAATATGCATTCGTGACCTAAAAATTCTTAAATATGCAATTAAAATTAATGCTATATCATTTCCTGTATAAATCTTTCTTGATCAAATGCAAGAGAAGCACGCTTGGAATAAAAAGATATATTTTTGGGCAAACATAACATAATCTATCTTTAATTTCATGAGAAATAACTGAATTAAACATTCACCTTTGTATGTCTTGTTTAAAAAAATTAAATCAAGAAATATCCTACATTTGCACAAGTATAATATCATCTATAGAAAAGAAAAAACACACACCCTATGACATGCTCTTTCTAATCAATGAATGCCCACAAATAAATAGAATCTATGAAAAGATGAAATGATTTAGAAAAAAGTCTCTATTTTAATGAAATAAGCAAAATATGCACCTATAATAACGTGAATATTCCCCAACAGAAAAAATTGGCCAAACATCCATTGACATATTAATCTATAAAGCATCCAATTCTAACCAAATGTCAAGAAATTTCATTTAGCTATGCCCTGAAGCAACACACAAAACCATGAAAAATCATAGAAATCTGCTCCCTATTGATTACTATATCGATAAGAATTATTATATACGTTTGAAATCTTCAAACATGGTCAGAAGTGGCCGGGGGGGGGGACCTTGGATGGACAAAATATATAATACTTGGCAGTACTGAATGAATTTTAATTTGACGTAGACAAATGAGGAAACTCAGTATTTTACATGACTTAAATTCACAAAATAATTTTCCTCATTAAAACCTAAAAATACCCACTGGGTGTCCTTTTTCCCCCTTGGTGATTGAAACCCCACAATAAGTTGTAACCTATTAAACTTTGGCACAATAATAAACACAAAGTACATCAAAATTATATTGGTGAAATATTAATGACTTTAATAAACAGAACACAAATTTGTAAGAGTTCAACAGTTCTTGCATGCAGCATTGACTTGAGAGATTTACATGTGATTAGCAAATTTTCTTTAATAAATGTTTATTAAATTAAAAAAAAAGTATTTTGAATCATTAGGTTCTTGGTAACAAATTGAAGAAATCTGGAAAATATTTGACCAGATTGTTTCTATTACCATTCTGACAGCTGAATTCAATATTGGTCAGCTAAGAAAAATGTATCACATCAAAAACCATGTAATATTGATGTATGAATAAATGCATTTATGAATGTTCTGACTTGTATTAATATTTTTAATAATTTATCATTAATTTAGTAAAACTAACTTTTTATCTCTCTCCTTTTCTCTCTTTTCCAGTGGTGAAGGTTCTCTTTATTGTTAAAACATTACTTTTCAAAAATTATTTGCCATTAGAGACAATTTATATCAGTATCAGAAATAGAAAATTCGTCTGATAGAAATATGAAAACATTAATATAAAATTTTATGTGAAAGCTTTTCTATAATTCTGACCATATATTTCCACTAATTCCTTTTCTTTTACTTTTGAGACAAATTTATATCAAAAGACTTCAAAGTAACAAAAAAAGAACTAATGAATTTCATTAATGCTATGTTTCAAACTTTTTGTTTTTATAGCTAACGTTCTATCTAAAGGGAGAAAACTGAGTACTGCTAATAGGATAGTGCAATGCTTGAATGTTTGCACACATACTCAGCACATGACAATTAGAGGGTCTGCTTCTTTTATTATCATTTATTTTACACATCTACATTTGTATCCTACCTGTAGGAAATTTTCTTCTGCTCCATTAAATAAGAAAATAATGTTGTTATTAAGAGATGAATCACTTTCAGATATTATCTGAAAAATCTCCAACATTATAGCACAACTTGCTCCATCATCACTTCCTCCTAGAAATTAGTTTCAAAATAAATTTTCTAATTAACCAACTTAAATCCTCATACTATTTACAACTTAAACTTACCAGGGCTATCTGGAACACTGTCAAAATGGCAGTTCATTAGAACACTGTGACCTGGATCATCATGAGGTCCAATTTTTACAACAATATTATGTACATTTCTGTACACATTTGTCATGCCATCCAAAAAATGAAGAGGAAAAGCTCCACTTGGTTTTTGAATGTCCAATGATATTTTATGTATTTTTTTGGCACTGTGTGTAATAGCTGCAATTTTCTTTTTAAATAAATCAACAGCAAGCACTTCGTTTTCATAACTTCCTGCTGAGCGTGGACCAAGTTTAGTAAGTTCAATGAGATAATTCATTGCTCTCTCAGCAATAAATCGACCAGGATTCTCTGATGCATCTTTCAACATAAGTGGTGTGGGTAAATTATTATTTTGAGATATCAACCCCACTCCAATTAATGTAAGTCCAATTAAAACACATATTAAATGAATAGGATGGGTTGGTGAGAGATATCTTTCAGGTCTAGAATAGCCAGGCAGTTCACTGACACTGCCTGGATCACTTTGTTTGATTCTTTGTCGAATTCTCTTGGCATCCTAAAAGAGAAAAAAACATTGATGTTTCAGAATTCAAGCTCTGAATAAACTTGACAACATGATGATAGACTATTTCTTTGGAGGATATTTTGCTGACAAGTAAATACAACTGATTTTGAAAGAAAATTGAAGGAAATGGTATATTTTCATATTAAAACAAGAAAAAACTAAAATTGATTGTGTTCAATACATAAATCAGGTGACAATTGCTTTTTATAACTCACGGCACAAAAATTTCGAACTGCCACCTTTTAAAGAATAATAGTATATTTCCATTTACGAAAAAACCCTTTGCAAACTTACCTTGCAATAGCGTTTATCGTACATCGCAAGCCAACGGGACAAGGAAGAAAAAGAAAACACCATACAGATTTAATGTTCGGAACTTATATCCATTGAAAAATCTCCTGTTAACCCTATTAATTTTTCCAAGTGGAATTACCCCCTGATTAACATACTAATTTGACTATTTTTCTCGCAAGTTGTAAGATACAAGTCGTAAGTGGCAACCGGTGTACTCACAAGCAAATCGAATAAGAATATCGATTATTTTGTTGGCACTTTATCGATTACGTTTACGTATTCTTTTTGTAGGAAGTTTTTACTTTGGTTGCGTGATATTATTTGAATACGTTCTATAGCATTGAAATTAATGCATATGAACTATTTCATGCAAAAATGTTCCTTAATTCTTTTCGGCACAAATTTGTTGAATGAATTCAATAACAGGCCTTTTGAAAAAGTATCAACGATATTTAACTCGTATATTTCAGTCCCATTTCTGTACTGCAGAGCATCAGTAATGTCCCTGCCCGTCCCTACAGTCGCAGTGAAGAACCAGTGAAGAACTGGTGTTGGTACTGACAGAGTTAAGTGGACTGAATTGGGAGCCGTGATTTTCGTTGAGCAAACTCCCACTCCATGCAGTAGCGCTCCTAGTGTTTATAGGCGCAAGCGCCAAGACTTTGCTGCGGCAGAGCCCAGCTACAGTGAAGACAGGTTGGGTGTGCTCCGGGAGGAACTCCGAATTTTGGCGGTTTTAGGGGGAAACCGCAACATACAACGCCATGGATCCCGAAGCATTCCTCGACCTGGCCAACCAGGTGGTCAAGCTGAAGATGTTTCCATATTTTGACATCGCGCACAGTCTTCTTTGCGCTCTCCATGTGCGCGAAGACCTAGGGCCTGGTAAGAAAGGGCTTCTTCTGTCATGCAGCTTAGACTATTGTTATCACGTAACAAGTGTTATTTAAGCATATATTGCATCTTACTGTTATTTTAGTATTGTTTGAAGACATACATCTTGCGAAGAGTACCGTGACCGGTTTCTCTTTTGTGAATTCATCCGTAGCAGTAGAATCATTCAAGCACAAATACCTCTAAGGCCTTTGGACATTTTCTTTTCTTTACCATTCACTTTGTCACGGTTGCTCTGTGTCATTTGCGTCGCTTTTGAGTAATTTTAACCGAGTGCAGCTGGGCCACGTTGCTTTTACCTGTACGCGCAAGCGATTTTATTGATTACAGAAAGTACTGTTACGAGCGGTCTTTTCGTACATTCCGAAGCGCTCGCCTCTTATTAAACATGTAAACTATCGATCAAAGGTATTGACAAACGTTAGCTGTAAGTGCGAACGGATCTGACAGCGATGTCCCGATGTCTCTTCGCGAAAGTGCGGCGGAGACGGGTCCCAGCTCCTGGTAATTGAGTGGCTTCCTCGTGCATTCCTGCGCGATGTCGCCCTTCGGTAGGCCTTTATTTCTGGGACCGCTTGGGCTGGCGGGACACAGTGAGGTCTCGGGATATTTTTGATCCTTTCCCCCGGGCGACCAGCCTCGACTGTTGGAGGCGACTGGCAGACTAACGAAAGCATGCCTTAATAGCTTAGGCGCTCTCGTATAATTCGTTCTGTACGTGCTATACGCCAAATAAAGCTTCTCCGCGATACATGTCTATTTTTATGCCGTTCTTCCATTTTTACCGTAACTTGAGCAGCTACGAATATGATAATCCTTGAGAAACGGTATTTCTGAAGAGACACATTTTAAGTACCGAAATGTATTTTACTACATTTAATTGTGAGATTTTTTTTATTCTGAAACGACCTGTTGCAAATTTATCAGCAGTAAGTTTTGAAAACAAAAAGCATTGCCTAGCGCACTGCTCTAATGGAGAAAGTGCCGTAGCGATTGCCTCCCAGAGTCAGTTGAAAAAAGTATTCTACTTTGGGACGGCCACTGAAGGTGTTACGTAAACGTGTTGATTCAGCTCGAGAGGCGATACTTTTATCAGACAACACACTCGCTATTTACAATCACTTTTCTTGTGCGATTGCGAAAAAAACAAAGTCACTGCAATTTTCAAAATTAAGGGAAGGTAAATTCTATTATTTTGAATACATACTGTCAATCCTATCAGGCAATGAAGTTATTTTTTAAATAAAAATAATTCGTAGGTTTCACATTCGGAATGCTGTCCGTTTTCTTTGTAAAACTGGAAAAGGCCTTGTCTAATTTAGGAACTCCTGATTTACAATAAAGAATTAATTTTAACTTCCTTATGATACTTCCTAAATTTATCTCAACACTCTTTTACCATTCGAGTACAGGATGACGCGACACCGTCCGCAGATGCGCTCTCGTCGATGTCCAAAGCCAATGACAATTCAAAAGTACCGCTTCGACCTTGCTGTATGGTGAGCCGAAACCTGCAACCCGCAAAGCACTCTTGTCACACTGCAGAAATCGCGCACCCGGCAAGGCGCCTGGTCTGCGCACGCAAATCCTATCCCACCCCTCTGGCGGATCCGAGGAGGGGGAGGGGTTCTTAGCCCCCCCCCACCTCCAGGCCAAGAGTTTTCGTTTGTTACCTTCCTTTATTTGGCCAAAAAATTGATTTAAATATTTATGTTAGATCTACGTAATTATTTAAAAAATAATGTATAATATCATATATACACTATAAAAATAATAACAAATATGTTTATTTACGAAAATATATGATGGCCCTCCCCAAATGATCAGCAGGATATGCCCCACCTCCACCCCATCTCTCTTCTTGTCGACACCAAGCCCATGAGGTCCAAAATACTATGCTCCAAAACGGCCAATTTGGAACAAAAAGGGCTTCCCAAAAGTCCTACAAAAGTATAGTAAGAAAAACGAAGTTGATTGAGGCAATAACATATAGCTGCTTCCTTGGATAAGTTTTATTGGATAAATTATCTGGCCTTGTTAGTGTTCCCCAAACATTCCAGAAAAGGTCATTTAAATTATATATTTATATACAAAAGTTCAAAACAAGAATTTATTCCCTCTACGTTATATTTTTTGAATGACTAATATTCTAACAAATCTCATTTTTCTGTTAAAAGTTCCATAGCTTTTATGGATTTGGCCCTTCAGAACAGAATTATCATCCAATCACTTTTATGAAACTGAGGATAACTAAATAATCATATACTTTCATGAAGTAATTATTTGAAATTATGGAAAAATAATCATTAATAAATTAAAGCAGAGTATTGCTGCAAAGTTTAACACATTTTGGGAAGTGCTATAACTAGCAGTTCTAAGTAATTTCAAAAACCACTTAAGTTTGATATTAAATTTCTAATCAATAGTTTTGCATACGTTCTTAACAATTGGAATGACATTAAATTAGAACAATTCAAGTATAAGTAGTAAAGTAGTAGAGTAGAGGAGTAAGGCCACGCATTAACCTTAGCATCTATCACAGCATCCCCTTAGAAGCATGGCTTCACTTACTAAATAGACCCCTCAGAAGCGCACCCAGAATTTTTCTTGGGAGGGGGGCTACAATTATAGTGTCCATTTAACTGATGTTTTCTTATAAAGATTTTTTCATTTATGCTGAATATAAAATATATTTGTATTTGGATACTTATAGTTAATATCTATAGTATAAACAATTGACACATTGAATAACTTTCGTTAATGTAGAAAATGAGCAAAAGCTATATTTTTTTAATATGTCATTAGCACCCTCCCCCTCCCCGTGGACTTGTCAGTGGAACCCAATTGGTACAAAGTACATCATAGCTACCAAGGGGACCTTGTCTGCCAACGGCCCTTTTCAACCAAGGGGTTCCCTTGATCATATTCACAGCCCTCGTGTCCCAGCTGGATACTGTCACTGAAGGAAAATGAAGTTGTAAAAAGTTGTAATTATTAATAATTTTTTTAAATTTTCCTGTGCTTTTTTCTTTTTTAAGTATTCCTATAAACGGAAATAATCAAAATAATATAATCATGAAATAATATTAATCATGAAAGAAGAATTCACATTTGTTAAAAGAAGCATTTTATACCTTGTGAGAGGCATAAAAATTTAGATTATATTTCCCTGTAGATATAAATATTTGCATGTATTCGTAGAAAAGATTCATTGTTGCACTTGGCTTTCATTTTCTAGGAGCACAAGCTTTCTCCCGGAAGCACCCCTTGTCTTGCTGGCTCTCAACAATGCTTGTGGTGTTTGCTGGAGGCATGTTGTGCAATGCCCTCCTGGGAGAACCCCCTTTAGCTCCTTTGAAAAACACACCACAACTTGTTGTAGCTACCATAGTGTGGTAAGTTTGTAAATCTCTAGGAACTAACACAGTTTTTGTTCTTCACATAAAAGCAAAGATTTCCACTTGATATATTGTACTTAGTAGAACTATATATCAAGTGGATCAATATATCAACTCTTTAGGCATATTGCTATAGACTTGAAAGTTCTTGTTATTTGAAGAAATTTTTTTAACCAGTTTTTATTCTTTCAAATAGGTACGTGGTTTTCTACACTCCTTTTGACATTGGATACAAGGCAGCTAAATTTTTGCCCGTAAAACTTGTTTGCTCTGCCATGAAAGAAGTTTACAGGTAAGATCACTGGCTTTGGAGAACACAGAATGATATACAAAGTTGAGTGTGTGCATAAATCATGTCCAATTTTGTAGGTGTAAGAAGGTCTATGATGGTGTTTCTCATGCCGCAAAACTGTATCCTAATGCATATGTCATTATGATTCTAATTGGTACTCTGAAAGGTACGTAATGTCCACATTATTAACAATTTAAGCAGGTAAGTACACAAGTGTGGTAATAATATGTAAATAAAATTCATTATTACAATATTTTTTTCTTAAAGGAAATGGAGCTGGTTTCCTCAAACTGTTTGAACGACTGATCAGAGGTGTTTGGACCCCAACAGCCATGGAATTCATGCAGCCATCTTTGTAAGTACTGAATATTGTAAAATATTGAAATTATTTGATTTTCATGATATGTTCATTTTTACGCACTACTCTAATAACATGTGAAGAGTATACAAGACAAACTAGAAAATATTATATTTGTGATAGGAAAGAGTTACAAGGTCCATATTTGTTTAATCATTGTTATACCTATTGTATTTTTTTTTAAATATTCATTTTGATTCAATGCATTCATTACAGTCAAATTCAGTTGAGTTTGCTCATAATTTATTTGTTTTTGCAGCCCAACAAAAGCCTGCATTGTTGCTTCTGTTATCTTTGTTCTTGACAAAAAGACAGATCTCATTTCAGCACCTCATGCACTTGTTTACTTTGGAATTGTCATCTTCTTTGTTTACTTTAAGGTATGTATCATTTAAAAAAGAGTGATATTGAATATTCTAAATCAACAAATTTAAGCTATTAATTTACATTTAAATATATTGTTTAATTACATGAACTTTTGACAAATATGTTATAATTATATCTTTGTGTTTAGAATGTATTAATGCTTTTTATTTTTCCAGCTGTCATCTGTGCTGTTGGGTATTCATGATCCCTTTGTGCCGTTTGAGAACCTCTTCTGTGCTTTGTTCTTTGGTGGAATTTGGGATTCTCTTGCTAAGATCTTGGGCCGTGGTGCCAACAAAGATGAAAAAGGAGATACAAAAAAGAAAGACTAAACTCCACACAATTTTCTCCCATCAACTGCTAATTTGGTGTGTAAGAGAAGAATAGATAATCAAACATTCACCACTTGGAATATATGCTGTTGGTAAAAAATGGAATTGACACCCTAATCAGCATGCTTGACTTTGACTTAGAAATATTTTGTTATTCATCTAATTGGTTTTAATCAAATGAAACTTACAGAACTAAGTGCTTTCTGTAATGCATTTAATTTTTTCTTAACCCATATGCATGATGTATAGAGAATCTATTTACTTTACTACACTACAAGCAAATGTTTAGAGTTTGGAAAGAGTCAAGGAAACACAATGGTTTTCACACCACAAGCATGATTTTAACAAAAAGTCCCTTTTACTTTAAACAAAATGAAGTTTGATTTATCTAATATTGGTTGTAGTGTGAATGCAATTAATTTCTAGTGTCTTTTTCTTATCATTGAAATGCTTTTAACATAACTGAATGTTTCAGTTCACTTGCTTTAGATTGTAGTATGAAGGCACTTTATATTCATATTATCAGTATTTCTTATCAAAGAAGACTTTTTATCTGTGAAAGCTGTGAAGTTCTATATTAAGTTTAGCTGAAAAATATTTTTCAGGCAATTTTTATGTAGAGTTCTTCTGACTTTTTAAGTTTTATCTTGAGTTTTAACAGTTTGATTTTAAGTTGCAAGTTTTTATTTACATAAAATGTAAATTTTTTGCAAGTAATTTACTGTTGTAAAGTAAGTTTCAAATGACTTTTACCCGCACAAGGCAAAGAGAAACAATACATTTTTGTATTTGAATTTAAAAAAAAAAAAAATAGTCTCAAGAATTTGGACATAACTAATAATTCGTTTGTAATTTTTTTGACTATTCTAGTGTTTCCTATAGAGATCATTAGCTAGTCCAGTTTAAAATTCCTAAAACAATGTTTTGGAAAAGAACATTTTAGTCATTTTTTAAAATTAAATTTACATTAAATATTCAGAGCCCCCATCTGTATTAACATATCCCTACATTACAAAAGTAGCCAAGCCAAGAGAGAAATTTGTGAATGAATTTGTTTGCAAGTTGGTATCTTTCAAGTTTTCAGAACAGGAAACTTGGAAAAGATTTCCATGAAGTGAAGAATCTATACAGAGCTTTATTAATGATTAGGCTGAACTCTTGCCTAGTGTGTTATTTTCAAGTAAATGTATACAATTTCAAAGTATATCAGCAGATAGGCAAACATTTTGTATGAAATTGCTAGTTGTTTATTATGAAATTAAATATGTGAAACATTAACATACTTTAACATTATAGTTAAAATAATTTTTCCAGTTTTTGGCATAGTATGTTCGTAACATGTTTAAATTTCAAAACATTTTCTGGTAAATAAAAAATGGTATGTATATACAACAAAAAAACTTGCTTTTGAATGTTTGCAATAGATTTTGTTTTAATCTGAAAACATAATTTTAAAGAAGGTTTTTCCACAATTTTGATTGACAAGTTCAGTATTCATGAATTTCAAATTATTTTCATTTCAATCTTTAGTGTTGTTCAACATCCTCTTAATAGTGACAGTTAACTCAAATTAGAAAGTTATTAAAATATTTAATTAATGAAATGATGGCCCGAGTCTCGCCACGTAAAATAAGGCATTAACTATAACTATAACTATGATTGAACAAAATTGATAGACTTGTGGTCATTATGAACTTGAAATTATGTAAATAAGATTAAAAATAATGTTTAAAAATGCTGTGACAGTTTTCAAGAAATCTGATCCTTTTTTCCCATTGGATAATGGGTTTTTCATGATCTTTAAGAAAGCTCTGTATTCATTTGCTTGGTCATGAAAGAGTTCAAAAAACTTCCTCAAACTTATTTTATCTACTGCCTTAATCATGAGTAGGGAGCAGATTTCTATGATTTTGTATATTTTTCTTCATTGCTACAGGGCATGGCTAAGTGAAATTTCTTGACTTTTGGTTAGAATTGGATGCAACATAGATTAATATGTTTGTGCATATTTGGCCAATTTTTGCTGTTGGTGCATATTGCTGTAATTATAGCATATTTCATTAAAATAGAGATGTATCTAAAATGTTTTATGTTTTAATAGAATCTATTTATTTGTGAGCATTCATTGATAAGAAAGAACTTGTCACAGTGTGAGTTTTTTTTCTAGAGATGATAAAATACTTGTGCAAATTTAGGATATTTCTTGATATCATATTTTTTAAACCAGACAGAGAAAATGAAACAAGACATACAATGTACTTGACTAAGGTGCATATTTACTTCAATTATTTCTCCCGTGAAGTAAGTTAGATTATTTTATGTTTGCAGAAAAATATATATCTTTTCATTCCAAGCAAGCTTCTCCTGAATTTTATCAAGAAAGGTTTATACAGGAAATGAAATATTGTTAATTTTAGTTGCATATTCAAGTGCATATTTCAGAATTTTTAGGTCTTAAATGCATATTTTTAAAAGTATATTTTAAGATTTTTTAGGGCATAAAAATCCTCTCCCTAATCATGAGTAATCTCACAATAGTTAAAATCTGTTAATGGGAAAATAAAGGAATTTTTAAGCAAAACAAAGTTGGTCAAACCTTCTTTTCTATGGTGTAGGAGAAAAGTAATATCTTCAGCATGAACCAAAGTATGTGTGCATGAAAAATTACTCTTGTAATGAAATATATACAAAATGTTTAAGATCAAATCAATGCACGTGTATGTCAAGTTGATATTGAAGGAATTGAAAAAACTGATGTGAAATGTTGGGAATATTCTGATGCATGTTTCAATAATCTCTTCACATTTTATCCTTATATTTGAATATATTTTATACTTGTTAACAAAATGTTAAGTTGCACCGCTAATACAGTTTAGATTAAGAAAACATGTACTCATCTTTTTTAATGAAATATGAATTAGTCACACTTTTTAGTAAATATAATGTAATATCTATTTTTCTATGTTATGCAAGTTGTACATCTTTAGCTCAACAAATCATTTATTCAAATGTAAATCAAAGAATTAACTTTGTCAGCTTTACATTTGAATTGTTTAGCTGCAACATTTTGGATATTATTATGATATTTCATACAAAGAAAATAACTATGTTGGCCCAACTTGTTCTTGCAATCTTTCATTTCTATTAAACTAACCTTTTCCTTTTCTTCGCCATGTCATATTTATCTTTATTTCAATGATGAGTTTCTAATTGGAGGGAAAAATTTGTTTTTGTTGTTTAAAAATAAAAATACGATCTTTTAAATAAATATCTTATCATTTTAAAAATTTAAATAAGATTTTTGAGGTAAAGAATATTTTTATTGCTTTGGTACTTTTTGAATGCATAATTTATTAAATTGTTTGCTTGTTGATATATGTAATGAATTAGGAATGTTTATACCACATAATTATTATTAAATATATTTGATTAAAAGTAATTTCTTGTTAACTTTTAATCTTACCTCATGATCATAAATACAGACTTGAGTAAGATGTAATATTTGTTGGCATCTAGCAACAAAAAAGATTTTGTAAATTTCTTCATTTTTATTTATGTTAAAATTGTAGTTCTTTTAAATTTGTCTCAATAATTGGAGAGAACATTTGTTTTACATTAATGAGTATTATCCATGTTTATTGTATTTCAAAGCTATTAGGTTTTTCAGAGGTTCAATTACTATTATAAAATGCAAAAGTGCACTTTTGTTGTTAATTACTCTGTGCATTTTTTAAGTGAAAATAATGTCAGGCCATACAAAAGGCATAAACTAGGTAAGTTTGATGAAAATCAGGGGGAAAAAGCTTGCTGATGTAAATAAAAGATTTTAAAACCATTTATTTATATCACTAGCTCTTTTTAATAATAAGAATTTTCAAATGTTGCATGTAAATTTGCAATGGCTACATACAATAATATTAAAGGAGTTAAATGACAGTTTTTTTCTAACCTCTGCAATTGTGTGCAAACTTGTGTATTTGTTTATTTGTGTTTGTGCTTTATTCTTCCTTATCCCAATCATTTTGAAAATTCCATTAAAATATTGTTTTATTTGAATAATGACACATATGTTTGTCTTTGAGAAGTAGTTATTCTATTAAGAAGATTTTTCTTATGTAAGAAATAATTTTATTCCGAGTTCCTATTTTGTGAAAACTGAATGATCCCTAGTGACAGGACTTTTTTTTATCCATTTCAGAAGTCAGAACCACGTACAACATTTGAGGCAAGAAGAATGAGTCATCAATCTCTAGTCAGCTTGAATGAGAAAAACATATTGTGAGAATAAGTGAGAAGATTTGATACGTACAAGAACAAATGACTTGAACTTTTCTGCTAAATTGTTTTACTATTGTTGAAATTTCACAGCTGTTGCTGAGATTTATAAGAGTTCAATTTTATATACATTATTTTTAAAGTATAATTAGAGATAATCTACAAATGAAGTGTGTGTCATACATACTGTTATGTACACATTGCAAACTCTCATAATGAAATTTGATTGTGAATGATTTCAATTAAACATCAGAACATTCACTTTTTACAAGATCTGACACCAGAATCAAAACAATTAGCCAAACTTATGTGGGTGCAGTTTGGCCATGAAAATTGATTACGCTGTCTCATCTTGTTCAATTTTGCTGTGTGGTGTTTATACCGTGTGTTTTATGTCTTTTTTAAATATATTGTATTGTGAGAGTGATCAATTTGTATTCCAATTAGTACCACATGAACAACAGGCTTTTCAAAGCAACTTTTATGTACTACAGGCAATGTTGATTTAATAATCTGTTACTCTCTGAATATTTCACCACACTCATATGTAATTACAGATTCATTTCTGTAATGCAGTTTGAGGAACTTTATGTATGTATGACAGTACTACAAGAAGTAGACACAACCTAATTTCCTACAAAATATACACCAATAAAAGGCACGACACAACTGAAAAGAGTGTTATTAATTTTTCCTGCCTTAACTTGTGAATTATTTAGAGTTTTATTTTATTTTATGCAAGATTAATTCCAACTTTTCAAATTATCATATTTCAAGCAAATCAAATTTGCATAGATCTTTAATAAATATGCCCTTCTATTTTAAATTGAAATATTTCGTAGAAATTTATTTTATTCGCTAAAAAAATAGTTATCACTACTAATTTTTCATGGCCGAGCAGGAATGAAGATTTCAAATGTGGCGCTGTGTATTGACCAGTCGTGTGCCGCCATTTTGACACATGCGCAGAACCACCAGACATTGGCTCGCGCCTGCGGTCTGAGATAAACTGAGTGGCCCACGCGAGCAGTGGTCGTAGCGTTTGAGGCATTTACAGTTTCACGGAGTTAGTAGGACGTTTCAACCTGTTTCCTTCATCTGCCAGAATCGTATGACTGGGAGGATATCATCTGTTGACAAAGTGCCCCGGGGGATTGCGTGCCATACTTCCTGTCCTCGAGATTGTCGGTGTCTGTGTCCCTGTTGTGCCCGGTGGATGTGTCGATCGTCAGCTCACAGACTCGTGCATCCCGAAACCGCCAACAGATAGCATGGACGGGAAATTTGTGGCAGCTCTGGATGTCGGAACTACAACCATCCGATGTTACATTTTCGACCAATCTACTATAACTGTGGGGTCAGCATGTGATAAGGTTGGTGAGATAATCTTGTATGTCCGTAATAATTTGACATCCAAGGAATGTTCGTAATTGAAATAATAAGGTTTCATACCAATACTGTTCCCTTAAATTACAATATTTCATTCTTGTTTTGGTAGTAGTGCGCGATATTCTTCACGAAATACAAACTGTTTTCGGTCAATTACATTATTTCTACGTCTTGGAATGCGCAGTGATTCCATGTAAATCACATTCGAAAATTTGTTTAGCAATATGAAATATTCAACATTGTAAAATTATTTTTCATTTTTTTCATTTTGTGCATATTAATCATTTTAAATTGCGAGCAATATAGCCGAAATCTAACTTGCCTGAATTCGTTTGCAGGGTATTTAATTCTTACTCGAATTAAGTAGTCGCGAAACTGGAAGAGTTAACAAAATCAACTAGTGCGGGAAATTCAAGTTGTAAGGACAAATGGAAAATCTATCCAGAAAAGCTAATTGCTATCCAGAAAGACAATGCATTTCTAGATGATATAGGACGCATGAAGAGAAGCTTGCATGCAGAAATTGGCATTTAAAACAAACCATTAAAATATGTAATTTGTTGATATCGAATGGAAAATCTTTTTGGAAAGGGAAAACTTTTTCGTGTTGAAAAAAATGGTTAAAAATCAGTCGAAGCTATGTGACATTATTAGAGAGCTATTTGCTCACAATATTAACGATAAACTAGATAGTTGTAGTTAGAGATTGCAATTTGTAAACAAATATCTAGAAAAGGTCAATGCCAAATAACGCGAAAATAAATATTAGATAAATTGTAAAAAATAGATGCATTGATGATTGCTCAATAGATGCATTGAATGCTCAATGTGAACGTCGATATTTTTTTAATAAATCAGATGTTTTTTTAAGTAGCGTAATTTTTTAACTAAAATTCGTTAGTTTCGTCCCTCTTCAGTTTCGTTTCTAAATTTTAGATTCCACTTTCCTGGCTTTCTGCTTGTAAAAAAGTTTCGCATAAGTTGATTTTAAGTTTTTTTGAGCATTAATATGCATTGATGCATTCATTCAAAATGCCATTCTTTAATGCAATGCATACATATGAAATGCACTTATCCAATTGTAATGTAATACATATGAAATGCACAATCCAATGGTAATTCATAACATGGAAACTGAAAGGTCACGATCACATCAGTGTCACATGGAAGATACTGAATATTGCACGTAAAATGCGTTTTTTTCATCTTGGCTTACGCTGTGATATTAAGATCATGCTGAAGAAGATCGTAATAATCTAGGGTCGAAGGATTAGGAGAAGTAAATTCAAAAATAAAATAATCATTACAACGTAGTTAAGAAGTAAGAAATTTTATAAGTGGATGTAGTTAACTATTTACAACTGGCTCCGGATAACTTGTAAAAATAACTTGGGGACTGTTATATGATATAATTTTATAGTCAAGATGTCTGCTTGGGGTTGACCTACATATTGACTTCTGCAATGAGATCTAGTCACGGTCGCAAAGTTTTGACGAAAAAATGACTCACCAGAAAATTGAGAGGGCCGATAAATGAACTTTCAGATGACCGATGATATATTTTAAGATGACAAACGAACCTGGTAACTTTGAAATCCGAGAAAACTGGAAATTGAAGTTTAACAACAATAAAAATAATCAGGAATTTTATATGAAAACCTGGACTTTTTTGTTATTATCCGACTGCGCGTAGCAGAAAGGAGGGTTTTGTTTTTGTAATGGACTTACTAGCTGTGGTCTGACTGTGACTAACAACTATTCTTGGTTGGTTAACATAGGGACTTGCAGTGGCGTCACCAGAAAATGTAGAGGTACGAATGGGCCTTAAATGAACTTTAAGATGTTTTTCAATCTGGTCTGCGAACCTAGAAACTTGAAAACCGGGAAAAAGAGAATTTGAAGAAGCCTACAAAACCGGAAAAAAAAAAGAAAAAAAAGAAAGAAAGAAAAGGAAAAAAAGAAGAAAAAATAAACGAAAATAAAAAAGAACTTCGGGAATTTGACTTGAAAACTTTGATATTTTTGTTATTACCAGAGTCCGAGCGAAGCATAAAGGAGTGTTGTTTTTTCGTGATAGTGCATCTTTTTTTTTTACCATCTATCGTCTAATTGAGATGACCAATATATGTGACGTATGCTTACATTAGACTTGTCAGCGTTAATTCCTAGGCTGTATTAAAGCCTTCATACTATGAAGTACCTAAAATCCAATATGGCGGACACTAGGCTCCATTTGCGTTTTTCTTTTTGATCTGAAAGGTTTGAAGAATTAGTATGGTTTTTGCTCTCTTAATGATAAAATACATAATTAGGACGTAAATTATCGAGTATTAAATATTTTAACACTTCAAAAATTAAACATAATGACAATGGATAAAAAAAACTCACAATTAGATCTCTTTATCCATATCAAATGTGTTAAGTATAATAAACAAACTCCTATTCTGCAAAAATCCGGAACTCCCGTAACTTCATTTAAGAATGTGCGAAAACTATTAAGATCCTAAAAACGAAAACTGAACATCTTTTAAAATTTCTGTATTTAAATCTTAATGTTAACAAAATTACGAAAAGATACTCGGGATATTTAAAAAAAAATTGAAGATTTATTAATTCCGATAATTAAAACAATTTGATGAAAATAGGATTCTACAGTATTGGGAAGAGCATTTTCCCCGATTCCCGAGAAATACATTAAAGGAAAATTTTCACTTTTTGCAGAGGCGCAACCCTGATTTTTCTTGTAGAATGGGGGGGCTACAGATGAGTGTCCATCCAACTTCATATTTTTTTGTAAAGTTTTTTTCCAACTATGCAGAATTTAAAATGTGAATTTGTTCGTCGATGTCTATTTAATATTTGTAACGTTTACACCTGATACATTGAAAGACTTTCGTTAGTATAAACTAGGGGTGTTACAATGGTACATACTTTCTTGCATTATTTCTAACTTAGCAATTTTCGAAAATTCAGGAACAACGATAAGAAAAAAATATTTTAACCGTCCCTTATTGGGTTCGTGGAAAAATTTGAAGTAAAAAATTGGAGCGGTTTTTAAGGAAATGTTTTTGTTATAATTTGCATTAACTTCAAGCAGAAATTGCGCAAAAACTACTCGTTTCTTGAAAAAAATTGGACATGACCATTTTTAAAGAGCTGATTTTTTTAGAACACATTTGTTTAGGCCAAAAGAATTTATCTTCAAATTTGTAGTTTTGCAATTTTCGAAAATACAGGGAGTTCTCCGGAAATGCAATTAAAGTCATTCTTTTACAGTTCTTTAATATATACGAGAAGAAAATTTAAAGAAAACATTTGGAGAAGAGTGGTGGGAAATAATTGTTTTAAAAAATTGCTTTATTTGAAGCAGAATCAGGCGAAAACTCAAGATATTTTCAAATAAAACTGTACTAGATGTTATTTCAAAATCTGTCATTAGAGAACATATTTTAGTGAGAATAAATCTAACTTCAGTATTGTGGTTGCAGAAAGAAGCTGGAAAAAAATAACTTTCGCAATTTTCGAAAACTTAGGGATATCAATGAAAACGAGACCTGCGTCGTTCTTTTAAGCGTCTTTCACACTATCCGAGGACAAAGTTTAATGTAAATATTTGTAGCCATTTTTGAGAAAATTTTGAAAATGTTGTGACGTCATGTAAAGTACGCCCCAAAATTAAAATATCCGTTTCAACTCACAGTGCCTCAATTTCCTGTAAATCGATCTGGAAATATCAATTTTGGAGAAAATCAGATCAATGGTTTAGGTGCCAGCGTTGACCGCAGACAGGACAGACACATTTTGACATCAATCGATTTTGCGATATCAACTACCCACAAAACAGTGATTCTAACTACACATTGTGTTAGAGGAAGTAACTTGAAAGGAACAAGATTACTCTTTCATTACCAGGGTCCAGCAATAAGAGTTTTTCTGTCGAGAATTCGCCACACACGTCTACAATACGTTCCCTTCTTGCAAAGTATGGGGTGTAAAAGTAAACTAGTGATGCTGCAGAATGGCACATAATTTCTTGGACTTGTTAATTTCCTTATCACATCAGTCTGGGCTCTCTATTAGGGTCTGATCTACCCTCTTCTCAGCTGCCATCTATTGGCACCTGAACTATTTTCCCATGTTTTCTTCAATTTTTCGGATACTTAATAGTAGAGATTTTAAAATATTTTAGAAGGGTAGAATATGATCTTATATGCTCATTTTCATTGAAAAATTTAGAGCAATTTTTAAGAAAATGTCGTTTAAGCGTTTCTGAAAATGTAGATTTTGAAGCTGATTTTCACCCAAAACGGAGAATGTTGTCAAGAATCTTCATGTGAAATGATTTCTAGCAGTTCTCACCAACACAATAATGCATGAAAATTCCCTTAATGCAAGTATTAACAACAGTAGCGACGTTTGAAAAAATTACATCTGTGTAATTTTTAATAACACAAAATAATTAATCAAAGAAGAACACACCCCTGGGGTGAGGCCATATTTCAGAAAATACGGAGGCTTCCGGAAGTGTACTCTCAAGTCTTCGGAATATGGAATTTGAATCGCAGGCAAGTGCGCGCAGTAGTTTCAACGTAGTATATTATCTCTTATTGCTCTGTTTTTTTTGTTGTTTTTTTGCATTCATCTATTAAGTAATTAATTTTTTTAAGCATAGTGCAGTTTGTAAATATATTATATAGAGTGAATTATCAAAATATTGGCGAAATATGCTAATTGTCATTGAACATAGTGCAGACATAATGAATTTGCGTACCTTTATGAGATGGGAACTCACATCCAAAATGAATGACAAGACTTTGGTGGGCACGAGAGATGAAACGTGTGACTCGCAGAGAGAAGCCCAGTGAGACGGTGGGCTAAAGAAGTTGAAAGAAACGTCGCTAAAACAGAAGAAAAGCCTCTCAAGGGAGGACACCTCAGAACATTTTCGAATCGTATTGTACTGCTTAAAAGTCCGCGATGTTTAACGCTTAATGAAAGGCAGCAGAGAAGAAAATTTGCACACCAACAAAAAATTATACATCCTGAATTATCTACTCTCCCATGGATCATTACACTTGCACGTGGTTTTCAAGCCTGTCTTGGGAAGAAAGAAAAAAAACTGCTACACTACTGTTTAAAATCATATATAAGACCCGATTTTGACGATTTTCTGAGTTTTAGCCCACGCGCGTCTGCGCAGGCGGCAGAACCACTTACGCATGAAGCGATCGCTGAAACGCACGAAATGGATCGTCAAAAGGAAGCGCGTAAATCGAGACTAAAGTCTATTTATAGTTTTTCGAAGTCTTTTTGCGTAGGTCTAACTATTGTTAGGGGGGATATTCTTTCTTCAATATTGCAATTGTAAGAAAACGCAAAAAAGCAACTTTTTTTGCAGTTTTCGAAAAATCAGGGATTTTAACAAAAATGAGCTTAAGCTTCCTTTGCGCTATACCAGGACAAAGTTTAATAAAAAAAACTTGGAGGCGTTTTTGAGAAAATTTTGAAAATGTTGTTGAGGCTTCATATAAAGTACCCTTAAAAATCAAAAGATCCATCGAGGGGGATCTCGAGAGCCTCGATTTTATTTAAATCCGTGTGAGGATCTCGAGTTTTATTAAATCCATCGGGGAATATCAATTTTTGGAGCAAATAGATTGAACGGCTTAGGATTGACAACACACGCACGGACAGACAGACGTTTTGCCAACAATCGATTTTTCGGTATTAAGGATCCACAAAACGTGGATTCTGGCTACACCACGTGTTAGAGGAAGTAATTTACTATATATAGGAACAAGATTTATCCATTTTTTCGTTACCGGAGCATTTCAATAGGAATTTTTCTGTCGAAAATCCCCCGTTTCACAGCGCACGATTACTCTATTTTTTTCTTACAAAGTAAGGGTGAGAAAGTAAAAATCGTATCCCTAAAAAAGATAATGTGCAATTTTTTGAAAAAACGAACAGTTTTCGCCCGATTCCTGCTTGACGTTAATGCAAATTATACATTTTTTCACAACTGCTTCAAAATTTTCTTTTAATTTTTTCATCGGATAGAAAAAGGAACTCTTAAAAGAATGGCCCAGGTCTTATTTTGTTGTACACGTGAATTTTCGAAAATTGCAAATTTTATATAATTCGAGAAAGTATTGCTGTTGAACCATCACTGGTTTTTGAAATTAGAAATAGGGAAAAGACTATTTGAAAATGTGAAGCACTAAAGAGACATCAGATTTTGTATCATGACATGCACAATGCCAATAACACATTACAGTGTGGACAAATATTAGATTTTTGTATCATATTTACGTCTATATCATACATAGGGAGAGGATTTTTATGTTCTAAAAATCTTGAAATATGCTTTTTAAAATGTGCATTTATGATCTAAAACTTCTTAAGTATGCACTCTAATATGCTATTAAAATTAACAATACTAAATTTCCTGCATCAGTATTTCTTGATAAAATTCAAGAGAAGCATGGTTGGAATGAAAAGATACATATTTTGTACAAACATAATATAACCTAGCTTACTTCTCGGGAGAAATAGTATTCAAGTAAATCTGGACCTTAGAGAAGTACACTGTATGTCTTCTTTAATTTTTTCTGATTGGTTTAAAAATATGATATTCTATATTTACACAATTCTATATTTACATTTCCACAAGAATTTTATAATCTATAGAAAATAAGAAAAAACGCAAATTGTGACAAACTCTTTCTAATCAATGAACGCTCACAAATAAATAGATTCTACGAAAACATGAAACGTTTTGGAGATACGACTCTGTTTTAATGAAATATGCAAACTACGCTCCTACAATTTCACGAATATGCTCCAACAGGAAAAATCGGCTAAATATGCACAAATATGCTCTAAAATATTAATCTAGATGGCATTCAATTCTAACCAAAAGAAAGGAAATTTCACTTAGCTCTACCCTGAAGCAACGGACATAAATATGCAAAATCATAGAAATCCGCTCCCTAATCGTAAGTATAAGCTTCTCTTACATCTGCATACATAAATACAGACTGTATCAGAATAAAAATTACAAACTTCTAGAGCATATAGAGGGATCAAAAACGAATACCTTTTTGCAAATGAACGATCGTGGGAGATTGCATACTAGAGAGTTATGTGCATTCAGAAATGTGGAATTTGCCCCTGATATTTAGACAACCCAGTGAGCACAGATGTTCGGCAAGTACACGGAATCTCATTGACCACGTCAGAACGTGATCATCCGAGCATCTCTGCATAAGGAGTTGCCTAAAAATCAGGGGGAAAAGACTCGTGTAACTCCGTTATACAAATTTCCCAATACATCTCATTGGCAAAATGTAATGAATTTCGACATGCTCTAGACGTTGGAACATTTATTACGAGACTTCCTGTATAATATCTTTTCCATTTATTTAATTAATTAATACATTTTCGTAAAAAAAAGCCCAATTCATTTGATATGTTGTTGCCGAAGCCCAATAAGATCTAAAAATTTACACCTGAACTTTCTGACCACACACCGTTTAAAAATGGGTGCGTTTGCAGGTGCGGCTGCTGTACCCGCAGGCGGGGCGCGTGGAGATCGACCCCGAGGAACTGTGGAAGGCGGCGGTGGGCGTCGTCAACGGTGCTATCAAAGGTGAGGGGGCGACCTCGCCCAGAAATATCAATGTCAATGATACATCACCCCCAAATCATCTATGTTTTGAAAACTGGTTCAGTAGCCTTTAACATTATTCGCGTGGAAGGAAATTTAAGTTGGCTGTGGGTATGGCGAGTTTATTAATTTATAATTACTCTGTAAGGGTTGCCAAAACAAATTATACCAATGTACGAGACTTTTTTCAACAGATTGAATATTACAAAAATAATGGATTACATTTATCGATGAAAACTCTGGGAACTCTAAGCAGAAAGTATTGTTTCATTTGCAGCCCAAAGAGATTGGCAGTTTTCGAAATAAGTGTGTACAACTAGAAGCCAAGCAAAGCTTCATATTATAATTATTCGAGAGGAGAGTTAATTCATCTTTCCATGTGCCCTAAGTACGATTCTGGAGATTGTCCATTGCCGAAACGCAAAACGACCACTCCCTTTCAGCACTAAAAAAATAAAAGAGAAAGAAGAACGAAAAGAGAGAGAAAGAGGGAGAGAAGACAAGAAGAGAGCTCAGTTTCTCGATCAATTAAAAGCGCCATGATTTGTTGCCATTTGTCTCGCTAGGGGCAACGCTCCCTCTTGTATCCGAAAGCGATGCTCTTGATTTGCGGCGGAACGCGACAGAACGGCGCTTCCTGTACCTCGGGAATAATGATTAAATTATATTATAATTATTTAACTATTTCTATTAAATTAATAATTAATTTGGGGCGCGTTCCGGGACCTAATATTTTATAAATCAAGTACTGATTGCAGGCACTGTTAAAATATACATTTACAGAAGTATGTAAATGGGGAGAGTCAGAGTTGAAACACTGATTTATAGCCTAAACTACAGTAAAGTTATTAACAATACAAACTGAAAAAGGAAAGATTGAAATAAAAATTCACAGTGTGAGGACGAAGTAGAGTAATGATTCAGCACACACAAATAGTTCTAACATACTTGTATTGGGACCGAAACAATCAAATAAGAAAGAATCTAAAACTTAATTTTGGCGAAATTTTGCAACCTATCTCTATGTAATGGCGAAGGTAATGATTTCAAATTCTGTTGTAGTTTATTATAAAATTTTGTAGCAAAATAACTAAAGAAGTCATCATATGACGATGAGGAGGAACCTTCAACATAGACTCAGCACCTGACGTGGCATAGATCTGAGGAGTAACATAAGAAAACTGTCATAAATGTCTGAGTTAAGAGGCAATGTAGGAAGCGATAACTGAATGATCAAACGGGAAATATGGAATATCCATATGGTGTTTTTATTAAAAAAATAATACATCGACAATGCAGGAGGTTTAGCTCATTGGTCGACGCGCTCGCTTTTCACGACGAGACCCTGAGTTCGATACCCGCCAGGCAAGATTATAGTGTGCATTTTCCTTGTAATGTCCCAGTACATGCTGATGTGTGACTATGAGAAAACTCGCTTCTCAGGTTGAGGAGACCAGAATACTGCGTGGGGATATCTTTGTGCTAACCACATGTAACGCATGGCCGCGAGGCCGGGGTGCTACTGGTAGGCCATGGCCCGTACAGGGGCCGACGCGCCAAGTTCAAACAAAAAAACAAAACAAAAAACATCGACAACCCCAAAACACGGATGTTTCGAGAACACCGAAATCGATGTCTCGTCCTTAGAACCCTGGGCTCTTCTATCCATCCACCCTAGAGTCTCTCGGCTCCATTCCCTCTCGTGGGCGTAGCCAGGGTTTGTGTTGAGGGGAGGGTACATAACTTTTTAACAATATTTACATTATCATAGACGGCGGTCTCAAAATGTTTCTAGGACATGTAGGAGGTAAAAAGTAATCTCCGTTTTGCCAAAGATCGTGTAGGAAACAACGAAGTTACGCTCGTGACATTTCAGTCATCGCGCTTTGTAATGGTATGCAAGGCATTCTTCACTGCTGATTGGCAGATACTGGAACTATTAGTGGACGACCTGTCCATGGGCAATGAAAATATTGAGTAATTTTTTTATCTTGACTTGTTTTGTCTACAATGTAATGGCTTTTTGATGCATGCGTGGTTTAGGCGAGCATGTTCTGGTGCAAAGGTGAACAATAAACGCAAACATTTCAATATTGCCATTGCTTATGGTCAGGCTGTCCCCTAAAAGTATGTGTGCCTGTTGAACACCAGTACAGAATGTTTTACCTACCAATGAAGGGCGTGGTTCCGAAATGTCACATGTGTATGATAGTTCCCTCACAAGTTCACTGTTAAGAAGTGATTAACTTTGCCTCCCCCATACCGTAGAAATTCGTGATATTTATTCTGTACTATGGCTTTATTTAATTTTTTCTATTTTTTATCCAAATCCGAGGAATAGAAGACGTATCAAAATCTTGCGACAGCTCGACATCGAACTTGAATATTTTCGATATACCTTGGAGATACATGTTTAGAGAATATTCTTTTGGCAATTCAAAGTTTGCAGATAATCATTAGGCATGTTTGGCTAAAGAGCATATTTCCATTTTTCTCAGAACAACATTCTAATTCTAGAGTCTTACATTTGCGGGTATTCTTCAGCACGATAACGTTGGGCGGATATGTCGCAAGCTTTCTATCATATGACTCAGCTCTTTCTTTGATATGGGAATAGAAGTTTCCTTTTCTGATTTCGACAATAACAGTTCTGTGTTGAACATTTTTACGTAGTTTCGAGTTTCTCAAGACCTCCCTGAAAGTTTCCCTTTTCTAGAATATCGAACGTCTTAAATCCTGATAGCATGTAACGTCAATTAAGTCATATGTGTCTGTCGCCAAGTTTAATATCATCTTACAAATAAAAAAATTTCCTCAAATTTGGCTTAAAATATTTCGCTGTTAGTACAAAAGAAAATACTCATTTAGTTGCTAATTTAGGCGACACGGAGAATAAACGATACATTTGCGTTCACTAAATGACATCTGATCTGTTGCGTAGGATTGGTCCCAATTTGCTTTATAACTGATGCTCTCGGAGATAGTTTGCGGATGATAACGAATAATTGAAATAACGAATGTTATTTTCACGTGAAAGTCCATATTTTTGTACGAGTTCATGCTCGACTTGACCTGCGATGTTACACTTTTTGAAATAATCTGTAATAGTTCTTCTTCCGGTTGTTGTTATTGTTATTATTATTATTATTATTATTATTATTATTATTTTAATAACCCTGTTGTGAAAACTTGTCAAGCCCTGAAGATGGAGCAATAATAAACTCCGAAACGTCGGCAAACTAGAATTATTATTATTATTATTATTATTATTATTATTATTATTATTATTAGATAATAAGTTTTTTAATCCTTTGCAGTAAATACGACCTGGTATCATTTCGGAAGCTCCAAAAGAAATTCAGAAACATACATTTGAAAATTTTCAATAAAAACATAACTTCCTTTTTTGACAAATCTAGAGTCCTGATGGCCCTTAGTAAGGGTAAATTTGCAGTACAGCATGGACATTAAAATTTATGAGTTTACTTTTCTTGCATACACAGAATTGCATTCGCGATAATCGTATTGGGCTGCTTAGATTCTGTTGAAACTAAAAGAGGGACTTTAAACCATTTATTAAAGCGTATTTCGAACTGAAATCAAGGGATATGTAATTCGGAAAACGGTGGATGTAGAAATCGGAACAATGCTCAAGTACTGTGAGTTGTTAGGTGTTGATATATTTAAACTTAAAATATCTGTCTCAATAACCCTGAGACATTTTGCAGTATGTCTGTTATTAAAAACGTTCTAAACTTTTTTCGTATCAGTTCTTTTCAACCCTGCTTCTCTGACATCGAAATCCCTAGGATCGATACCGAATTTCTAGAAAACTGTAAGTTTTCGAGGTATGACTCTTCAGTTTGCGTCGCGAAGGAGTGTAAAATCTTCTTTTCAGTAGGATTTTCTGGCGGGATCCTTTCATTGTTCTAATTACCTTATTATTTTCTTAGTCCGTCAAAAGATGAGGTAATTCTTTCTCTGTTGAAAAGAGTATACCGTCTTGCTAGGCTCAGGCTCTGTGCAATATCGGTAGGCGAATGGTGGGACAGCAATTGAATAAAATGTGTTCTGTTAAGTGACAGAAAAATTACTGGATTATAACGCCAAGGCAACAGTTGCAAAAGTCTTGTTCGTCGACTATAGTCGTAAAGATTTTATTAGAGTAGTACGAAATCAGCGGTTGTTTCTGGTGTCGGTCTGCCGCACTTTTCTTAACACTTTTCATGGTCAGAGGTGCACTAATGTTGCGTTCTCTGGTTTAAAGTTGGAATGAGCTATTTTCAGGTGAGTAGACAGTAAATCACCGTCGTTTATGACAGACAACCTCATATGTGAAAAAAACGACATAAGTTTACAGGAGGAAGGAAAAACACTTTTTGATGTTAATAATGTACAGCTAAGTGTATACATTCTACATTTTCTATATAATCGTCTATATTATTTCAGTAGTATACCTTTCCTATGCGGCTCTCACACGCAACTAATCTTTATAAGTGAGATCTCTAATGAAAGAGAATTTCAAGGAGATGTAACGAACTGCATTTTGACTTTAAAAATACGAACGATTTGTTTAAAAAACGCATCTAAATATTCATGTAAAATGCAATCCACAACGCAAGTCAGGATTTTTTAATCTATGTCGTTAAATAACTCCTAAATGAAGCAGTCTATGGCCTTGAAAACTAAAATTTTGAAGCCAACGGCCTCAAAGAAATGTTTCTCACAACGAAATCTATAGGATAAGACTTCTTGGCCATTCTTTATATTTTTGCTGGTTCGACGTTTCTCGATTCTACCCCCACCTGTTCAGAGCTTGTAGAATCTGCAACTATATGTGAAATTACTAATTACTTGATATTCTATGCAATTGAATTACACGGGTGTACCTCTTTGCTTGATAATAAAGTTAAATAAAAATAGTTTGTATTGACAAGGGTATATTATATTGTTATCATTTACAAGGTGACATGTAGAACAAGTGATGGAGGATAAGAGGGTTTCGAAGAAAAATATATATTATAGGCTTATGGAAATGGAAAAATAAGGTTGATGGGGTAATGCATGCGAGAGTTCTCGCACGAGTACGCTAGTTAAATATTTATTTAGTGTCTTTTTTTCTGAAAGCACCTTACGAAAACCTTCCTAGTAACTCTTACCACATACGAGATTTTCTATCCTCAATAAATTGTAAAGGTCTCGCAGGAGGGTTTTATTTTCTATTTTGAGACTACTTGTAGTTTTCTTACATTTTCGTATTAATCTAAAGGACAAGCAAATTTTGAATCATTGGTTCCAAAATGTAAAAATCACCAAAATCGTCACATAGGTTGTCCATCATTAACGACGATATGTACTACGTTAGTTGAATTTATTAATCAATGGAGGTTAACAAATTTTGTATGTAAATTACATTCAACGAGATATTTAATATCTTGAGTTTTTAAGGAATATCTTTCTGTTTGTTTTCTCGTAGAAGTGCGCTATTGAGGTACGTATGGATGACTCACTCTTTGAAAGTCGATATTCAGAAAGCTTTGTTCTCAGTTGTCTTTTGTTTCATTTGTACAAAAAAGGTTCTATTTTTTGTGAGTTACTAATTTCTCCTACTAAGGAGTTTTTTGTGAAACACAATGCCTCTAAGACTTAAAACGGAATGGCAAGAATGCTTCACACAAGAACATGCTTTTACGTCCATGTGGCCACTCAGAGTGATCCCATATGCTAAGAGGCGCTTTGGATTTACATTTTTTGTTAGCTATTGAAGTCCAAAAATGAATGAGGCAATACTGCGCCGTATTTCAATAGCAAATTCATTGAATAATACTTTTTTGAAAAAAAATTATTTTTAGAACATTATTTGAGTCCACGATATTCTCTACATATTTGCAAGAAAAATTACTTCGAGTTCGCTTTATAAATTAAATGGCATTGTAAAGATGTATTTATTAAAGTGTAACTGAGAAACACCAAAGAGAAAAATTCAAGAAATACAAACATATTTTTTAGACAAAATAATGATTTTAAGTGGACAATTATGATACAGTGTTTTTGAATTGGCAGTTCTGTATTTGACTTCAAGAAAAAAATGAAAACCTATAAATATATATTACTCGAAAAAAAATCAACTTAATATTGAAGCCCACTGTCTTGTGTGTGTCTTGGTATTGTGTGAATTATTTTAAATGATAAAAAAACATCTTTCGTAGCATGTCTAAAGAATATTTGAAGTAATGTGTTCTTTGCCAAACTTTCATAAAAGTATTTGACATTAAAATGTATTTTATTCATTAACATTCATACATTTTATAAATCTGTTTACTTTAAAAATCGTAGTAATACCAATCACAATATCGGGGAATAATCGAGGAGGCTGGCTGTGCGGAGTAGCTAGCTGTTCGGAGTAGCTAGCTGTGCGGATTTCGGAAGTATCCTGAATTATTTGCAAAAATTGATATGGGGAACTGAGAGTTACGGTGGAATATGCGAGACCATCTTATTCTTATTACAATGGTTTCTCGTGGAATGCAGGGCTTTGTGTACCTCCTTGGTATTCTATTCTGTCGCATCTAACAAAAAAAAACCAACATATTTTTTGTTTTAATACACTGCGTAAATTATTTTTAGGCAGCATTAAAACAGTTCTTTCAAGGCATGCTAAAAGTTCAGTTTTTAGCACTAGTGCTTAAAAAAGTGAGACGACGCTCCACTGATGAGATAAATCTGTGAATGCATCAAAGAAAACAAACTACTTGCGTGTGAGTGTCTCAGCTACTGTTGACCTTAACGTGTCATTAAGCGATGTGTATACTTAAATAAAAGGAAAGTGAAAATCAAGGAAGGATGTCTGAGAAGTAGTGTATGACACACGTAGTAAAAGTGATTTTTATTTCGCTCGTAGGATTGCACCAATCGAACAATCGGTCTAGTATTACAATTATTTCTACTAGCAAATTAAAATGTAACGGTTACCACTCGTACAGTTATTAAATATTTTCAGTGCACGTAATTTTCTGGCTAGTTATTCGCACTTTCTCCTATGTTTTTATTTCAAATTCTTGGCGATTAGTCAAGCAAATGCTTTATTTACTTTACGGCCATAAAAGTGTCTTGTCCTTCCTTGCCAAACGTCGTATACAGTTTGTTTCTTATTCAAACGAAAAAAAGTAAATAACTACGTAGTAACGTGCCCAGGTGATTCAAGATATCAATTGATGTGACATCAGTGCCTCTGACCGTGAGGACCTAAGGTTCGAGTTCCGACGGAGGCAAGATTTTCGACCCTAGCTATATAGCTAGGTCGAACTCAGCCAGCGCTGTCTGGAGGAGAATTCTAGCGGTCGGCTGCTCTGATCGGTAGTTTCCCCAAGTTTCTCTGATCAATACTAGACGGGGCCGGAGCAGTAACCTAGCACAGCGGACCGCGCGCGATCTTTCCTTCCTCTTCCTCGCCTTATGCTCCTCCCTTACACACACACTTACATGCACTACACCACCACACATGTCGGGAAACCAGAGCTTGTCCTGGATGGGGCGGTGTCCCTCTAGTTGGGGAAAACCCCACAAGCCACAAGCCGACGGGTAGGTCGGTGCCGAATCTCGCCACACAGCGAGGGAGATCACCGCCACCTCCCGCGATAAAACTGCACTACACTTACGGGACTAATAACCTTAGCAGTTGATGCGCTCAGAATCGCTAATTAATCACTTTATCATTTCCTAGTAAGTGCAGGAGAACCAAAGTCCCCACAGCACGTGCGCATCACTCGACGAGAACTTGTGTGTGTGTGTGTGTGTGTGTGTGTGTGTGCGTGTGTGTGTGTGTGTGTGTATGTGTGTGTGTGTGAGAGAGAGGAGGAGGAAGGGCTTTGGCTTACACTTAGTGGAGGGAAGTGGAACCTCACAGATACGAAACCAAAACAACACACAACGACTATAACAACTTCAAGTTGAACTTCTCTTTTGTCTCTAACTGACCAGTGACTTTCAATCACGATTCCCCAGCCTGTTTCTGGTAGTTATTGCTTTCTTCTTCTTCTCCTTCCCCGCGCCGCGGACACTCTTTGTCCCAAGTGACACACGTTCCAAACACGCCCCCGCGAGGACTCGCTGAACAATCGCATCCTGCGGGCCCGCACATTCTCGCGTTCGCGCGTCGCTCGCCGCCCGCCGCCCCACGCTCCCACGCCCGCACGCTCCCACGCTCCCCTCCGCTCGCGCTACTCACTCGTCTCTCCGGCATGGCGACTGCCGTCTGCGGCGGACGAGCGGACGGCCGCGACCAGTGCGTGCTGCTGCTGCTGCTGCTGCGCTTCCGCCGCTCTCCTCTTCCGTGGTGCGCGTGCGCGCCGACTGACTGAACTGCACACGGTAAAGCGCACGCACCGGCGATGCGAAGGCAGGCAGGCAGGCACGGATGGGCACGAGCGAGGACAGCGGGCGAGCGACTGGTCGGCGCGGCGCGGGGCTTTCGCGCAGCTCCGCAGGTCCGACGGCGGGCGGAGGCGGTGACGGCGGCGGTGGCGGTGGCGGCGGCGGCGGCGGCGGGCGGCGCTCTGTTGGCGGCAGCGCCGTCGCTTATCTGAGTGGCGGCGGTGGCGGCGGCGTGCGTCGAAGTGTGGCTGCCGCTGCCGCTGCCCACGACGTGCAGGCAGGCCTTGGGGCTAGCGCCAGAAACTGACACAATTCCCCGCCGTGGCTGGACTGGCTACTGTAGCAGCCGCAGCGGCAGCAGCAGCATCCGCTTCCGGCGTGTCTCCGCTACAGCGGGGCCCGGAGATAGCCGCTCTGCCTACCCGCCGGCATCTGTTTCCTGGGGGTGACTCAGAAACGGCGCGATGTCAAATTCATCGGAATTGATATTTTCTGTCAGTCTCGCCTCGAATTTGAAACCGATATTTTAATTTTTGAAGTCACATTACACGAAGCCCCTGAGACATGCTCAAAATATTTCCAAAAATGGGATCTCAGTTAAATTGAAATATCTCAAATTTTGGAAATTGCGAAATTTCACTTTTTTTTAGCGTATTTCTTCAGTTACATACAATATTGAAGATTGTAATTTGTTTAATGAAATCTTTTCCTTAAAAACAGATTTTGAAATAAGGTCATGTGCAATTTTGGAATATAGTGATAATTTTCGCGAAACTTTTTATGAAATATAGTGAGATACGTGAAAATACCTATCGGGTGTTTTTGGTATAAATTAATAAAAATGTATCGACAGAGTAAGATAGGAAGGAAGGGAAAGTACTGGAAAATATAAGCAGAAATTTGGGGACGTAAAGCGTCGATAAATAGCAATAAAGACTCATGTGAGTTAATATTTAAAATATTAGAAAATTATTTTTTAATATATTATTGTGAACGTAAGCAACATTGTTAAAATTGACAAAAGCATCCCGATAAGCCTCGGGCAGGGACAAGTTAGCATCGTTTTCAGTGGGATAACAATGGAAAATAGGTGAATGCCAAAAAGAAGCTGACCCGATGGAAGATAATTTTCCGTCAGAATTACTCTCGGTCTGGTAGAGCTCGCACGTGAAGCGAGCAGATCGCTGGAAAGTGGAAATAGAGTTAGGACCTACAGCAGATATGATACGAAACGGCATAGTACAGCGAAAATAAGTTTTTCTTTTCGAATTAGTAGAACAGTTATTGCCGAATGCTGTAAGGTGAGACGAAGATCGAAGTGTTCATGGGATCCAGACGTCGTCCAAGCATGCTGCTCTGACTTCGAAAAGGAAAGTGAAAATTAGAAAAAGAAAAGAACTTTCCAAATTCTTGTTCACGACCAAGTATGTCTGGGCAAAGAGTTAAATGTAATAAAACAGATTGCGATTATAAGAGTAAACAATTTTTGAAACTAATTCGATGGCCATCAAAACACTAGATCATTAGGTAAATAAGTTAAATTAAGAAAAGTTTGTGTCAACATAAAAGTTGAAAAAGAATACTATATTCTTCAACGAGCGTAGAATAATAGCCATTCTACGCGAGTAGAAGATTATACTTTCTCTACGACTTTCAAATTGATATTTTAAAAATACCAAATGAGCGTCTTAACCGTACATAACGGCTACAGAACACTCAATGTTCTCTGACCCTAACAAACACCAACTCGCATAGTTTCGTGGTTCACCTGTCTTACGACAGTTGCAACCTGCCACGGCAGAGCCCGCAGCTCTTCAGTAGGCGACTGCGAGAACGCTCTGCCGTGTATAATGAACCATGACGAATGCGATTGGTCGACAGCCGTGCGAGAATAATACTCTCGCACGGCTTGTGGAATCGTCATCATTACTGCATCCGATAACGTGCAGAAATGTATACATTCCGAAGTAGTCGTAGAGAAAAGAAATTGTTAGCAGCCGGCACTTCATGTCGCTGAATTAAAATTCAGGAAACATTGTGTTTTTATTTCAAAAGTATCTGATCCAGTAGAGCAAACCAATCATATCGTAAATAGAAATATTTCACCAACCGAATTCTCGCAAGAGCTGTATTTTCATCCCATAGGAGAGTAAAGTACGAACCCTGAGATTATATGTATGAAAACGCCCAATTCCAAAAATTAAACTGAGCTAGCCACCGTAATTTTTGTAAATAAGATAAATTGGATCAAGATAGGGGTAGTTTTCCGCATTGTCACAATTAGCAATTTTGAATTTTCTTAACAAATATATTCTCAAAAACGGATCCAAATTTTGTCTTCGTATGTATCAAAGGACGGCAACTTTTATAATCGAGTTCACATCCATCTGCGAAAATAAGTTTGGATGAATGGAGGGTGCACTTTTATAAACGGTGCGTCGAGAGTACCACTCTTTCTCGACTGTAAAAGTTATATTTTATATACCTGAAGATGCCTAAAACTCTAATGGTAAATATTGTGCAGCGTATTTGCATGAAAAATGAAACATTTTTGTGAAAAATATAATTTTTGATTATGGCACAAAAGGGTACATTGTCAACTAATGGTTACGTATTTTAATTCCATCTGAGACATTTTAATGTGCAGATTTTAATTTGAACTCACTGCAGTCTCATGTTTAAACTTGCACTATCTGTTTGGAAACTTACACGGATTGTTTTAGAATTTTTACAATTGAATTGATATAAGTTGTTAAAGTTGGATGCAAATGGCAAAACGTTAGCCTGCCACTTACCACTGGCAGTGAGTGTGTTTGAACAAGTGACTCATTCTTTCAAGTAGGAACCAAACCTGGAAAATATCCCTTCTGCTTGGTCGATCATAAAATAAATTTAATTTTTATGTCAATGGTGTCAGAGACATATTGTGAAGTTATTTTAAGTTGATGATTGACAATAAAATGTAATGTTAGCGATAATAATGTTGAGGATATACTCGTATATCCGACGGATGTACTCAGACCTTACTCGGCGTCTGAATGTGCTACGTGTTCTATAGACATGGTTGGAATGGAGACCTACAAATATGTATCGTCATTCTGTATGTGGCTCAGATGCCTTGCTTTGTAATCCATTCAAGTTACTTATTAAAGCATTTATATTATTTAATTCAAAATTACTATTTCTCGTGATTCACCACAGCTATTCTCTACAAATAATAATAATAATAGTGATGATGACAATAAAATACAACAACATTTACCAAAAAACACTAAATTAATAATTTGTTTATATTAAGCCTTATACGAGCATTTTAAATCAGTGAAATCTAGTGCAAGTTAAAATTGTGCATTTTAAGTAAAGATTACCATATGAACCCACAATAATCCCAAATTTATGCTTACATGATCAGTTCAAAAAACATACAAGAGTTGTTTTAGAATTTTTTCATAAATTTTGAAGATGAACCTTTTGAAAAATCTTAAAATCAAAATTTTAAATTCAATCCCAAACACATTTGAAACCTAACCTCTGTTGAATTGTATATTATATAAAAGGCCTTAAAGAAAGCTGAAAAGTGACACCTGTTCCAGCTCTCTATCTTAATTTGGAGAGGTTCCACATCAACTTAAAAATTTTCGGGAACTCAATTTTGTAAAATTTTACATGGCTATATTTACCAAACGGGTGGAAATATTTTACTCAAAATTTGTAGTTTTCTTATTCTTCATTCATACCACCTGTCTGTCAAATTTCATCTGAATCCAAAATGGTGAAGTAAAATTTTAATTTGAACTATTGATTTAATGTGGAATGTCCCAACACTGAAGTCGTCACACGTCATTGAAATCACCAGATATGTCTTGACCCGCACATGCCTTTAATATAGAAAATACGACTTTTGATATTGAAAAAAACCTATATGAATTTACGCACTTGACCATGTTATGAGTAAGCTGCGGATTTGCCTATTTTTTCTCTTTAATGGAAAACGCAATCTTTTGTGTTATTTATTCATTTCGAGGCATTATAAGCGAATTTTATAGTGCCTATAAATGCCTATTTCACTAATAAATGCCTTCACTATAAATGCCTATTTCACTATTTTGTGTTTAAATGCCTAAATAGTGCCTATTCTCTTATTTATTGACCAAAATGCAATCATCCTTAATCAAAAACAAAAAAATGTAGTTTTTTTTCGTTTTTATCTTGTAGAGAACAGAGAAATCGAACAACTATCGATAAATCAATGTTCCGTTTTACTGCCACCACAGTGCAGATATTTTGAATCACGAAACGCGTGCAAAATCACTGGTAGTAGAATTAGTTTTTACTTCCAATTATAACAACTTTTTCTCCATAAGGGCTCCAAGACGTTTTCATGAAATTTTCTCCTCATATGAATCGGCAGCATAAAAATTGGTGCCGGTCCTTTTCTTGTGCGAACTCGATGTATATTCGAAAAGTTAAAAAAGTTAAAGTTTAAAAATCTATGAATACATAGATTTTTGTCTTACATGAAAAAAAATCAGATCTTGAGATTATGTAAAATTTTAAAAGAACGAATGTTTCTTGAGTAATTTGTTTGAAATTAGTGCAAATTATTAAAAAAATCTCAAAAACCGCTACAGTATTCTTCAATTTCACCCCCACGAGTAGAACAAGGGTCGCTTAAAAGAATGGCGCAGGTTTTATTTTCGTTGACGTCTCCGAATTGTTGAAAATTGCAAATTTCGAAATATTTTTAGAAATAAAGGGAGAAAATATGTACTGTTGTAGACCACTAGTTACATTTATGTTATGCATGGCGACATAAAAAATCGTACACTATTTTCAGTCATGTTTAAATTAAAGGTGAGAAAAAAGATATGTGTAGCATCAGCAGGAATTTTAATGAAAAGCTAAAAGGTAGCTATTGTGATTCACCCTTTTTTGTTCAAATTTCCCTGACAAGAAAGAATTTCTACAAAGAATTGCCAGAATAATTATGAAAGAAAACATTCTATGAAGATAAGGTATTACGTTTCCTTCAGAAACGTTATACATAAGAACATAAATAAGGATACGAAAAAAATTAGTTCATATTTAAATGCCTATTTTACATTTTTAAATGCCTATTTTACGTTTTTAAACGCCTATTTTGCCTGCCTATTTCTACAGTTTTTCGTGCCTATAACTCCGCAGCTTAGGTATTAGGTATGATAACAATTAGATGAATTAAATAAATATTCAGATTCTTGAAAGAGTATTTTCTCAAATATTAATATTTGATCCCTTAATTTGCGAAATTAAATTCCACTTCTTGTAATTTTTCACTTTCTCACCCTTAGGAAGGAACGCCTTAAGAAGAGAAAATTATGTAATCGTGTGCCAGAAAACGGCGAATTTTCGCAGAAAAACCCTTCTTGACGGACCCTGATGACGAAAAAGTAGATCAATCCAGTTGCCAAATATAGAAAAAAATCTTCTAACACGTGGTGTGGCCAGAATTTGTGTTTTGTTGGTTATTGATACCGAAAAATCGACTGACGGCAAAACGTCCGCCTGTCCGTCCGTATGTGGTCAACGCTGGAGCCTACTCCGTTCAGCCTATTTTCTCCAAAATTGATATTCCCTATTTGTTCTGGCTGATGTCATAGCCTCTGGAATTTGACACCAATATTTTAATTTTGAGGTTTACTTTTCATGAAGACCCTCGGACATTTTCAAAATTTTCAAAAAATGGCTTCAATTTTTTTGATTAAATTTGTTGAATAGTGCGCAGGATGTTTAAGTTAAGGTGCAAGTTTTATTTTCGTTGAA